>CM041520.1:31986749-32389249 GCA_023091065.1 Dianthus caryophyllus | reverse complement strand
CATTTCAGTTACATAGGAGGTTCATTTCAGTAACAATTGAGGTTCATTTCAATTGCATACGAGGTTCATTACATTTACAAACGAGGTTCATTACATTTACATACGAGATTCATTTCATTTACATACGAGATTCATTTCATTCAAATACGAGGTTCATTTCATTTACTGATTTGAGGTTCATTACATTTACATACGAGATTCATTTCATTTACATACGAGGTTCATTTCAGTTACATACGAGGTTCATTACATTTACAAACGAGGTTCATTATATTTACATACGAGATTCATTTCGTTTACATACGAGATTCATTTAAAAAAACATTGAAAAAAAAAATGAGGTTCATTTCATTTACATACGAGGTTCATTTCAGTAACAAATGAGGTTCATTTCAGTTACATACGAGGTTCATTACATTTAAAACGAGGTTCATTACATTAACATACGAGATTCATTTCATTTACATACAAGATTCATTTCATTCAAATACGAGGTTCATTTCATTTACAGACGAGGTTCATTACATTTACATACGAGATTCATTTCATTTACATACGAGGTTCATTTCATTTACATACGAGGTTCATTTCAGTAACAAATGAGGTTCATTTCAGTTACATACGAGGTTCATTACATTTACAAACGAGGTTCATTACATTTACATACGAGATTCATTTCATTTACATACGAGATTCATTTCATTCAAATACGCGGTTCATTTAAAAAAAAAATGAAAAAAAAAAAAAAAAACAAAGAAACAAAAAAAAAAAAAATTGAAAAAAAACAAAAAAAAAAAAGAAAAAAAAAAAAAAAAAAAAAGAAGAAAAAAAGAAAAAAAAAGAAACAAAAAAAAAAAAGAAAAAAAATAAAATCCCTCCTCTTAAAAAAAAATAAAAATAAATAAATCTCTCCTCATAGAGATAGAAAAAAAACAAAAAAAAAATAAATCCACCCTCATAAAAAAAAAAATAAATAAATAAATCTCCCCTCACATTAAAAAATAAAAATAAAAATAAATAAATCTCCCCTCACCAAAAAACTTTAAATCTCAACCCTTAGATTAAAACAATGAATGGTTATGATTATTTCTCATATTTCTCATATAAGGGGTATTTCTCATGGGAACTCAACCCTATATATATATATATATATATATATATATATATATAAAGTCGAAACCATGATCTCTATGGTCGACATTTGTCGTAATATAATTGGTTGATAAAAAAATTATTATTTTAATAATATAATCTTAGTTATTATATTAATTTATAATAAAACTTAAAAAGTTTCATATAATTGGATATTTTAATATTATTAGGATTCCAAAATAAAATAAGTTTTTTTTAGTAAAGATTTTGACAAAAGAAAAATTACCTTAAACATAATCAAATATCCTTAAAAATATATAATCAAATATTGTAACAAATACTGTAACACCCCGTGTTATTTTAACACAATATTTTAAAAGAATTTAAATCCTTAAATTAAATTCATCCTTTTTACTTATAATAAAAATACGTCTGAATTTTTTTCGCCAAATAATACTAAAATTTCTTAAGTCCAAATTTAAAAATTTTGAAAAATAAAATTTGTTGTATTATCTTTAGAATTGAAAAAGAAACACATTTCAAAATTTTATAAAAATCAACACAAAATTAATATCGCCTTTCAAATTTTAAAAAATGTTAAGTTATGCTTACTATTCACAAAAATAAATGTAAAACCTTTTATTCATAAAATTCAATTTCGAACATTTTTCGTTTTCAAAATAAAAATGGACCCTTAAATTTTTCTCGTCTTTAAAAATTCAAGTAACCAATTTTACTTACACATAATGTAAAAACTTAGCATCAAACTAATTTAGTTAAAGAATAATCATTTAACAATCAAAGAAACTGAATTAGTTAAAGAATAATTTCAAAGAAACTAATTTGGTTAAAAACATAATCATTTTGATTTTTATTTAATAAATCATATTTTCTTAATATCTAACTACTATTTCAATTCTATTTAACTAACACTTTTGAAAAACTATCGAAATTTCGAGTGACACTTAATTTAAATTGATAAACGTTTTGACGGTTGATTCTAATTATTTAAATCGTTAACTTTCAACCAAAAAAATATTTATTTCGGCCTAGTAAATTTTTAATCAAATTTTCGAGGATTTAAAACTCAATTTTTGTTTTGGTAACCTTTTGAAGTTTATTTTCATTTTCATTTTCGATCTTATTTCGAAACACTATTTTAAGATCATATAATTTATTTCGAGACTTTTCGCGTGCGCGCAAATCGAAAATTTCAAAAACGAAAATCGGACCACTTGGTTGCATTATAACCGACTTCCCCTTGCTCCTTATACAAGTTATCCTCTTCCATTTTGTCTTTCTTTTACTCAACCATCATTCACTACTTACACACTTACACAATTCATCATCACTTGTATTTTGTTATTTAAATTTAAAGTTTATACTTTCTAAATACAAAATACAATACATAAACACTTAATCAAATTCATTCACAACATCCTCATTTATTTTCTAAGTGCAAAAACATCACCTTGGCTCCCTCATTTGGATGTGCACTTCTTCCTCCATTTCTCTCTTTATTTTTTTTCCTTTATTTACAAAAACCTTCTAAATTAAAACCTTAATATTATTCTAATAATCTCTAGTATTTACTTAGCTATTTAGTGGGTTTTGAAGCTTATTATTTACGGGTTTTATTTGGGTGAAGATCTTGGGTATTATGGGTGAAAAAATTCCGGGACTAAAATTTATTTTAGATCCCCGACGATAACCATCTAACTTAAGGTGACTAGCTATATCTTATATTAGTCTCCTTTAAAATTAATTTGATTATTATTATATTTTTATAAGTATGATTTTTATGTTAAAATATGTTAAACATCATGAATATGTGCTTGTATGTTATGTGAAGTATAATAAAATGATAATAAATAAGTAATATTGATAATAGTTAAGTTGTTGTAAAATGTTCATATGTTCAGTTAATTTAGTTTTGAGTATTTTTGATTATGATTCATATGATTTATATGTTTATTTATGTTCTAGGTAAGTAGTAATCATATATAAAAATTATGTGAAATATTAACAATGAGTTTAAAGTGATTAAAAATCAAAAATAAAATATATACATACATATGCATCCTCACGGCATACCCTTTATTTTTACTTAAATTTTCACTTTTAATTTTTGTAAATAATATGTTATGTTAAGTTAGGTTAATTTAGATGTTATCATGTGAAAAAAATTAAATTAGGAAAATAAATTATAAGTTATCAAAAGTGAAAATGGTGTTCTTGAAGTTTATTTTGGTGTTCTTGAAAACTCATGTTGATGTTCATATGGTTCTTGATTTGTAGCTTATTTTGATTCTAGATTATTTTATGTTTGTTGTTATTTATTGTTTTGTTTAACTAATAAGTAATTATATTACTAACCATATAAACTAAACTAGTGAAATCATTAAGTTTAAAAAGTTAGAAATTTAAAGTGTTGAAAAACACTATTCATAAATATAAATAAATTTTTTAGTAAATTTCATTTTAGTTTAAATCGTTTTAGTATAATTAGAATAATTAGAATATAAAGACTTTAAGCTAAAAACCGATAAAATCGAAAAATGAAAATTGGACATCACCAACCAAACCACACGGCATTTTGGTCCTTTTTGGGTCAAAAATTGTTTTTATCACTTTTTAGTTTATTGTTAAAATAATTTAATTATTAGTTAATAAGTTAGAATTAAGAAATTAAAAGAAATAAATGAATTTTGATATATATAATCCACTCGACATTTCCATTTTAAATGGGCTAAATTTGATCAAAATGAAAATATCACTAAGTCACTAAAGTTTAATAGTTAATAGAATTGAATTTTTGTATAAATCGAATTCGTTATAAATGAAATATATTAAACCGATAAAAATGAGTAACCGTTATAAAAATGAATTAAATCGTGTGCTACTGCCTTTGCAAATTGGACTGTTGGACTTGGACATACGGACTAAATGAATCATCCACGATACTATGATTTTAAAAATGAAAATCGCTAAATTTAATAAATAGACGACTAAATTTAACTAAGTCACATTTTAAAATAAATATCGATTATCACTTTTTATAAACCGAACCTAACGACTTTAAAACTCAATTCTAAAAATTTAGTAACTAAGTTAGGATGTGAATAGTGACCGATTTCAATAGTGACCGATTTGAATAAGACCGATGTGAATAGTGACTGAGATGAATAGTGACCGAGATGAATAGTGACAAGTGAATAGTGATTGATGAATAGTGGCCTAGATGAATAGTGTCGATGAATAGTAAACCGGGACGAAACTTGTTAAGTAAGTAACGTCCTAAATTTTTCAAGACGGTGAATAGTACCCGGGACGAAACTTGTTGAACAAGTAATGTCCCAAAACCTATTTTAAAGGAATTTGAGGTAACTTGTTGAACAAGTTATCTTTTCAAATCCCGAGACATGAATAGTGAAAAAATTCACGAAACTTGTAAAACAAGTTACGTCTCAAAATTTAAAGATATTTCAAATTTCAAAATTTGAAATGTTATAAATAATTGAAAATTTACTAAGTATAGAAAATTGAAAATGAATAAGTAAATAACTTAAAGTGTTTTGAAAACACTTAAATAAAATTTGACATACTAATAAACATATCAAATTAGAAACTTAAAAACGTTAATAATTAACAACACTTCAAATAATATACGAACGTGTTATGTGATCATATGAAACCTACAATTCAAATTAAACGCTTGACGATGAGACTAGGAGAGTCTAGTAACATGAGATATGTAATATCAAATAAATAATAAACCTTGAGTAAGTTAAATGAAAGGTCAAACGCTTGAGCTTCCGATATGAAAACGTCAATCGTAAGTGAAGTGGGGTTAAGATAGTCTTGTGCGGATACCACTATCTCGATCTCTGGCTTGGGTCATACCGGTTAGTGTGGTTTAAGCCGGCAGCATTATTGCTTAGCATCCTGCCCATGCCGTTACGCCTTAAGTCGTATAGCCAAAGCCGTACAAGATAAAGAATATGCCAACTCTTTTGGGTCAGGCTTTAGGAAATAGTCGTTTTATTCAGAGTTAAGGTGCTCTATGAATAGCATAGCCCATTCTTAAAGTGAATATTAGTGTATGCATACTAGACTAGGGTTTTATTCCCCTATTTCGCTAAAGTTACCAGGGCCACCGTGACATTATATGCTTAGCGCATCTTGCGGTTCTGTCTCCTTGCCGTGTTTCGTTCTTAGTGGGCGCGATACTAGCATTCACTCTTACCCTGCGTAAAGATTACTTGACGAGATTGTATCTGAAGTTCGAATCATTTCGAACACTAGAAGATGAGATGCAAGTACTATAGTATTCGCGCGTGGTTTACGAGTCGAGTAAGTCGCTGCACTATGGTAGTGAGATGCAAACGACTAGAGTACAATGGCCTACTCAGTGGTCAGGCTCGTAAGCAGTATGTGTTGTTTGTTGTTTGATTAAATGAGAATGAGTGTGTACCATCTTTGAAAATTAAAGACCACAAGTTTCTGAAGTGAATCGAGTCTGCATGATGAGACGATATGTAAGTCTGTTTGCGATCTGATATCGCATTGTAATCCTGTTGAATTATTGTGATGCTATTGTTATGATATTATGTGTTATTTGCCTTCATAACTGAATATCATGCTTATATGATTTATCGCTTTAAATCGCATGCTTATTATGACTTATGTCTTTATATGCTATATGTAATAAGCATGTTTATCATAATGTTATAATTATAAAACGATAGTAGTAAACCAAAGTAATTGAAATCGAGGGTAAGTATGAGCATAGCTAGTCACTGTCCGCTCAGCGGGCACCCCCCCCCCCCCAATCAGTTTATTGTGCAGGATAACCGTGGACCAGGAGCTGGATTTTGGATGGGGCCACGAGACGTTTTTATGCATTACTTTTAGTTGTTTTCGAGAGATTGTAATATATAACCTATACTCTTTTAAATTCCGTATTTAGAGTTGTTTTATTCAACTTTTGAACGATGTTTGTAATATTTGGGTTTTATGTATAATTAATGACGCTGGTTTAAGACTTAATTAATTTCCGCCTTAGTAATTAAAGTCGACTAAAAACCAGGTTGTTACAAAACCTTCCTTAATGGTGAACTCGAGAAAGCTGCTCAAAGCCGATTTGTTTGACGCTAGTGCTGGAGTTGAGAGACCCACGGTTGAGTCGCTTAGAGCATGCGGGAGATATGGAGAGCCATTTCGAGATGGAGTCCCGTGCGTGATGGACTATGCTGCTCTTCCGCGATATATATGGTAGAGTTTTATGGCGATCGGATGCTGTTTCGCCGAGTGAAGCTGTTGCGAGTGGCCAACGTCCTTGGCCTAATTATAAGTGATTTTGAGCATTGAAGAGTCGTGCGGGACTATAAACCAGCGCTTCCGGGAGGCAACCCGATGACGTTGTATTTTTATTGTACTTTGGTTTGGTTTGATTGTGATGACATTTTACGTTATTTGAGCGCGCGAGGACGAGGGTATTATTTTGTGATTTTATCGCACAGGTACTTATGGACTTTTGGTCCTTAGTATTTTGAGAATGCTCGCGAGGAGGCATGCCAGCCGGCCTACCGGCTGCCGGCCCGGACCGGGGCCGTAGCGCAAATTTGGAAAACAGGAAAAAACGCAAAAATTTGGACCGGCCCCCACACCCTGCTTTTCTGTTTCGTTGCTTCTTGCGTGATACTCCGAAGTACTACATAGCTGGACTGATTTGGATGCATATTCGTGGATTATTAGCCGCACTCCATGCTTTGCTTCGGTTTGGGGGAGCTTCTTCTTGATAATGTGAGCTTTCATTACCCTCTTTTCTCGTTTTATTTTCCTACCCCTGTCTATTTTTTGTCCTTTTCTGCTGTTTGTGGTTGTGCTGTTTTCCACATTGAGGACAATGTGCGATTCTGGTTTGGGGGAGGAAAGCACTTTCGCGCTTTTCATTTGCATTTTTCATTTTGTGTGCATTTTCTTCAAAAAGTGTGTGTTCATTTTTTACTTCTCACAAAACCTTGCTCAATGAAATATGAGTCGATATTTGTGTACCATTGTAGATACCCGTATCCGTACCCCCCAAAAAACAAACCCGATGATGAAAAGGACTTTCATACATGCTTTTAAAAGAGTCGAAACGGTACAAAAGTGTCTAAAACGTATTAGTCATTTTTAGCGTATTAATTTGGACTTGCATAATCATGAAAGTAAATGTCAATTTTAGTCATCATGAGCGTAACACGAGCACAATATAGGAACGTCTTATTAAGCCAAGCCACAAAAACAGCCCAACTAGCTACAAACGGCCCAAACTTACAAAAACGACCCAAAAACGCACACTAACACAACACTCAAAACGGGCCAAAGTGCGTCCCGTGTCACATTTTCACAAAGTTAGGTTTTATGAAACCATAAAATAATATAACCTAATATTATTTTATTTCAAGCCAAAACCGAAAAACACGACAAAAACCGAAACACGAAAACCGAAATTCGGACCAAAACTGAACAAAGACTTAGCTCATAAGTAAACAACAAAACATAATAATTACTTAATCAAACCTCCAAAACCAAACGGCGGCATAAACAGCCCACCAAAACAAAAATGAAATCGCCAGTTGACAGGCGATTAAAAATACAATCGCCTGTCAACAGGCGATTTACATTTTGTTTTGTACCAGCCGCCTTTTTAATTTTTCTTTAAAAATATCTAACTCAAGCAAACTTAAACGCCTGTATACAGGCGATTAAGTTTTGCTATCCCACAGAAACCAGCCAAACTCTATAAATACCAACCCACTTCATTCATTTTCTATACCCGGTTTTTAGCACTCATACACTATTCACAAAATCCACTCAAAAATACCGTCTTTACATTTTCGAAAGGTAAACATTTTACCTACGGGCTAGACGTTTGAGACTCGGACAATGGGGTTACATTAACCCCAAACCCGATATTGGCACTAAGCGGCCGTATTAGAATACGGTTGTAGCAATTTATTCATAATCCGTCTAAACCCCGCCAATATCGCATAAATAAACGACTCATTATCACTAAAGCAAACCGACGTCACTTTTATAATTATGCAAGTCCTCATTCATGCATTAAATAACGACTAGAATCACGGATCCAACACTAAATTGTACCGCTTCATGTAGTCTTTTAGCATGTCAAAACTGAGGGTTTTTTACAAATTCTAATACGAGGTCGGAAAATAACGTCTATAGTAATAATTTAGTCAATAAATTATTATTTAACGTACATTTCCTATAGCAATATGTCATTATTTTGACAATTTACATTATTTATGCATTTTAATCGAGTCATGTTTATTCGCACTTGTACGTAGCGTGACTTTTAGCCCAAATATCGAAATTAAGCAAATGTTTTCAAATTAGTAGAGACTACTCTTATGTAGGCTTTTTGATTACTGTTTTCAAAACTCATTTTGTCAAAACTTTCAAAAAGTAACCTCACTCCGAACCCCTTCTCCGGTTTGAACCTCGGATAGATAGGTATCGACGCACCTTGAAATCGAGACACTCGTGTCTTGTATTTCAAGACGCGTTGAATAGGTTCCAAATTCCTTTAATATTTGGTGGCGACTCAGAAATACACTTTCAAAATGGATTTTCTACTTTTCTTTTGGTCACAAATTCATGCAATGATCTCCCCATTTTTCTCAAAACTTCGCACTTTTTCCTCAAGGCGCATTCGCCCGCCGCCCCACACCCAGGCGAGGCTCAAGCAGGGCGTCGATAGGTCTATCGCTTTTCCCGGTACCTTCAGCTGGCGACTCCGCTGGGGGCGAGCATGATTTTTATTATTTTGAAAAACTAGTTTTTCTTTTATTTTAAAATCATAAAGAAGTGAAGCTTGAAACTTTGAAAACATTTACGCTTTCGATATTTGGGCAAAAACCGTTGAGTCGAATCCTCCTGATTCAAACCACACCCTTTGAGGAACGGCCCCCAGTAACTCTCGCTTCATAAGCGAGGTAACTCCGGACACACTGTTCTCTCACCCCTCCACGATTACAAGTACGGCATCCGTACAAACGATCGTAACCAGTCAAACTCGAACGCTCTAGGGCCCGTCTTGAATTCACACCTAAGACGTGTGTAGTCTTGCGGGTGCCCCTACCTAAACGTCGCGGGAATGACCGGAGGGAACCTTACCCTATAAACCAAAAACCTGTGTTTATATGTACAAGTGCGAAGCTATAGTACCCTCACTATAGTAGTCTTTCAAAAAAACTTTCTGCATGCAAAAACTCTTCCTAGGCATTATACTTTTAAAATACGTCCATCTTTGAAATTGCTTTTTCAAACTTTTTTCAAAAAAAGGTCATACTTTTAAAAACACGCCGTTAGGCTCTTTGACCTATAGTCATTTGAGTTTAATAAATAAAATGCCGCTACATTTAAAATCGACCTAGGATAACCACTATATCCCAGGTCTTTTTCAAAACGTAAATGAATTATGCGACTGACGTATCGTCATAATACATTTATTGCTAAAAGGTCTTTCATAAAGCAAAAACCCGAATATGTCAATTCATTTCGGAGATTTTAAATGAAATTAACTTTTAGAACATTAGATTTAGCTTTAAGTCGAGCGACTCTTTAGTCGTCCCGATTTAATCTTTTTCTCTCAAAAACAAAAAACGCGGGCTCACTCATATGTGAACCCGTTGATTTACTCTTTGAATCGAGTGACTTATTGTCATTTTTGATTTAAAACCCTGAGTCACACGTAGAAGGCGAACAATTGATCACCTTTTACCCAATTTTAACATCCTCAGGTCGGTTAGCCTATCGCTACTTCGGTCTGATCCTTTTTTATCGTAATCCAATGATAAACCCCGGGCAACATACCGCCAAATTGGGTTAATCTGATTATGATCATGCAAATTTTTCCTACCTCGAGAACAGGGACGTGTTAACGCGCCTCTATCTCAAAAGCTTCCCGTGTCCTTTTAAAAGCTAAAAACACGAGTCAAGTCACCCACTTTTTACGCTTTTGTGTCTTCCTTTGGTCGTGAATGTGATTTTTCATTCGAGTCTTTTCCTTCTATTTTAGAATCACTAAAGATTTGAAAACTTTGTCAGGTCCGCTCATTGAAAAACCCTGGATACGCGATTTAACTAAGAACCGCTACTTAAACCCACCTCCGCCTCCAAAGAAACGCTCCTACAATGATCAAAACCAAAACCTGTCATGGCCTTTCAACACGACGAAGGTTTGAGGACCACCACCACCTCGGAGGTAATCAGCCAACAAGTCCGACAATGACTCAATGATAGGATAGCTAGCCTCACCACGACGATCGAGCAAATGGCTATCATGCAAAAGTTTGAAGCGAGAAAACGCCGCGGCGCCTGGCGAGAATCGAATCTAATGCAAAGGATTCGAACCATGGAAGAGCGTCTCACGAACTCAAGGGGTTACTCCATACACCAAGAGAACGAGCACATCCCAAAGAACGCCGATCCATGCTACCGGACAAGTTAGCACTTAGCGATCTTCCCGCCTTCAAAGGTCACGAAGCCCGCTCGTTCACGCTAAGGCTTTCAAAGCTAAAATGGCCATCATGGGTGTCGAACCCCCTGCATGGGCTACCTTATTTCCTCACTCTTTAGACGCGCAACCCAGGGCATGGTTCTATGCTCTAGAACCACACAAAACGGGCAGTTTCGAGGACATAACGGTCGCGTTCGATCTACAATACCGGGACAACAATGATATCCAAGTCTCACTACGTACATTGGAGGTCCTGACCCAGAGGGACAATGAAGGGTTTACCGAGTACCTGACACGCTGGAAGAAGCTGTGTGCTCAAATACCTAACCGTCCAAGGGACACCGATCTGATTACTAAGTTCATCAACAACCTTACCCCCGCATACCAACAACACCTACGATATGGGAATTTCGACAACTTCTCAACCCTCAGCGTCGTCGGCGAGCTCATCGAGGACGACCTTCGTAAGGAAAATAGGAATAAGAGTACGGGTCGCGGATATCAAGGGAGCTCATCTCGAGCCACTGCCAAAGTCGAGCCCATCCATGCCATCAACGCGACCGACGCGTTAGAGGCACCACCGGTTTTTACGACACCACCAAGACCTGCCATGCCTCCGCCAAAGGCATCATACTCACCTCCTGGTCCCAGTTCAATGAAAGCACGACAAAACTTTGACCCAATATACATGACTTACTCAAAGGCACTACAGAAGCTTGTGAGCCGAAATGTACTTCAACTCATAGGACCTACTAGCGAGCCTCCCCCGGACAAGAAGCCAAAGTCGTGGGATCAGAACGCATACTGCGAGTTCCACAGAGGAAAGGGGCATGACACCGAGCAATGCTTCCGCCTGAAGAACATAGTTCAGGACTTGATCGACGACAATACCATCGTAAAGCCCAGCCCAAGTCCTAAGCCTTCAAACCAGCTGAACCCTCTACATAACCATGCTATATTTACAGAAGCACACCCTATCATCGACTGCTCTAAAATGATAGTCTCAGATGATCACGAAGTCAACGGCATCTGGAATACTTCTGAGGATGAAGCCGACAATGATGACACCCGCATATGTCTCCAGGATGAGCCCTACGAAGAGGAAACTCAACCCCGCTTACCGCCAGGCAAGTATGGGAGCTATGTCACAAGTACCCATTTAGGCTATCTGACGTTGATGACTAAGTAGCCTACTTACCACGTTCTGGACGTCCATACCAAGCTTCTCTAAAGTTACTTGACCCTCAAAGCCACCCACCAAGGTTGACTGCGCAAGAGAAGAACAAGGGAATAATCATAGACGAGGATACGCCGCCTACTTCAGCTACCTCCACAACCCCACCTACAAGCATTGCTCCCACGCCGTCGGCCCGGCAAAGTGTCATTACGACACCAATCCTCGCACTGTCTTGCTACCAACAAGGTAGCATCATCAAGTGCTACCCCAACACCCTTACCCCACTGAAATCGGAGACACGCTCCATAAACAAATTTCAACAAGACGAGCGGACATTTCAACTGGGCTCTTGCGGACTCAATGGGACATCGTGAAGCCCTCTACCAAGCATTACAGTCACCCCAATGACATCGGAAATGTCTCCGCAGGCTTATCGGTAACATTACACGCGAATGGCAAGCCAACGCCGTCACCTTCTCGTGATAAAGACCTCCCTCCTCCATTCGGTGGCACGCGCAACCTACCTCTCTACATCAACGTGGAATGCCACGGCATGACATTACCGATCGTCCTCATCGACAATGGATCCGCGATCAATGTCTTGCCCTCGAGACACCCAAAACGGGGATTAAGGAAAACGACTTCATCCGCGGTAATGGACGGCGTCGGGGCCTCACGATGGAACACGTCGCAAAGATAAAGGGAACCATCTCCTTCCCATTATGACAGACCGGCCATGAGAGAACCGACTTCAAATCATCGACATACCCCCTACCTACAACATGCTACTAGGTAGACCTTGAATCCACGCTACCAAGGCCGTCACCTCAACCCTGCATCAAAAGGTCAGGATACCTCTGGATGACGAGATCGTCACCATCGACGCCTCGAACTTTCGAGCTACCCTCAAGCAGCAAAAAGCCAATGATAGTACTGCAGAGATAAATGCCGATCCAGCCGACGACATATGTGGGTTCGACTTCGACTTCAACATCTGTACTCTGACCCGTAGAGAAGAAATCGCTACACTCTACGCCAAGGACGACGATAACAAATGGCCCACCATGGGTCTATCTTACGTACCATGGTCATACGAAGTCTCTCAAGGTTGGGAATCATACAATGATCGCAAGAAATATCATGACTTCCACATACAACCATACCACATCCTCCCCAGCCACTACTTCGTCAAAGAGGGCACCAGCAAGATTCCTAAGAACACAACTACGTACACCATTGCCGGGATTGATCTCATTTCCGACATCGTGCGCAACAACAACTTTAACCCTACCAACCTGATCATCCCTTACGAAGAAAAAACACACGACGGATGGTCAAAAACCCTCGAATGGACCGACGAACAAGGCCGCACTTTCAAGATAACTACGGGTCAAGGCTACGCCTTCGAAGATTCCGACTCCGACGAAGATGAAGACAACACCCCCAACAAAAAGACTGTCTTAAAGTTTAAACTCCCTCGTCGTCATTTCAAGTCTCTTACCCCAACTAAGCCCCCGGGCTATTTCCCTGACATAGTCAATTTAGCTAAAGAACTAGAGTCATTAAGGTTGTCCAAAGCTCCCTCGTCTGAGCTATCTTCAAATGTAACCGCTTTTGATAACATTAATAACATGAAAGTTTTTGGTTACTCTTTGCCTCATTTAAACTCTACTTTTTCTAATAATTGCGATAAATTTAAACTAAATAAAATTGCATTATATAGATACATTGCAAGTATTGTCTCAAAACCCGAACAGGACCCAATTATTGAAGACACAACTACCATCAACATAGGCACGCCCGAAGAGCCTCAAGAACTGCAGCTGGGGGCTTCCCTAAGCACAGAAGAAAGGGCCACCTATACCAAGCTCCTCGCAGAGTTTAAGGACGTCTTTGCCTGGTCATATAAGGACATGCCCGGCATAGACCGCGAGATAGCTGAACACCGCATCCCGATCAAGCAAGGTAGCGCACGGCCAAGGTAAGCTCAGACGCATCAAGCCGTAATGGTCTCTCATGGTCAAGGAAGAGATCGGTGCGACTACAAGTCGGGTTCATCCAAGTCATCGAATACTCGGTGGGTCTCCAATATGGTACCTAAGTTATGAAGAAAAAGCGGCAAAATACGAGTATGTGCCGACTTAGGGACTCGAACAAAACTCGCCAAAAGATGATTTCCCACTACCCCACATGGACATCCTAATCGACAACACGCAGCACCACGCCTTCGCTATTCATGGATGGATACGCGGGATACAACCAAATCAAAATGGCGGCAGACATGCCAAAACCACCTTCAGAACCCCCTGGGAACATATTTGCTACACAGTCATGCCATTTGGGCTCATAAATGCCGGCGCTACCTACCAACGCACTGCCACCACCTTGCTCCACGACATGATGCATAAGGAGGTTGAGGTATACGTCGACGACATGATCGTAAAATCGAAAGAAAGGGATGACCACATCACAAATCTTCGGAAGTTCTTCACCGTAATCGAGCGAAGACAAAATGCGATTAAACCCACGTAAATGCACCTTTGGGGTCACGTCAGTAAATTGTTAGGCCACATAGTGAGCCAGCGCGGGATCGAAATAGACCCGACCAAAATCAAAGCAATAATGGGCATGAAGACACCGTGCAACATCGACGAAATAAGGAGTTTCTTGGGACAAGTCCAATATATCTCCAGGTTCATCAGCAAGCTCACCATGATCTGTGAACCAATCTTCAAAAAGTTGAAGAAGGAAGAGCATACGAATGGGGACGATGATCGCCAAAGAAGCATTCGACAAAGTTAAAAGCACGCTCACAAACCCACCTGTTCTTGTACCCCCACAAAAGGACTCGCCATCATTACTATACTTAACGACCACGCCAAACGCCATGGGTGCCATGCTCGCCAAGAAGTCAACAACGAAGAACGGGCCATCTACTACATCAAGAAAGTTTCACGACTACGAAACCCGGTATGAACGGCCGAGAAAAGTCGCCTCTCACCGTCCGGGCAACCAAAAAGCTCGAGCACTACCTCCTCACTAGCACAACAAGAGTCTATTCCCTAATGGACCCTCAAATACCTATTTGAAAAACCGATCCTGAGCGGACGCATGGCCAGTGGACTCGCTTCGCCGAGTACGAACTCAAGTACCTCCCTCTGAAAGTAATCAAAGGAAGAGCGATTTCAGACTTCCTCGCAGAAAATGCTATCATCGAACAACCAGTGATCGATACAATGTCATTTCCGGACGATGGGATCTTCGCCATAGAAAAGAATCGCAATTATACTTGACGGGCATCAAATTACCGGGGCTATGGAGTCGGAATACTCCTAATATCCCCAAACGGCGATCATACTCCACTCTCAATCAAGCTCGACTTTAGCGTCACAAACAACGCCGCGGAGTACGAGGCCTGCATTTATGGTCTGCAGGCAGCCATCACTCTCAAAATAAAGAACTTACGGGTACATGGAGATTCATTCCTCATCATAAACCAAGTAACAGGGGCATGGAAAATCATGAGCGAAACCCTCACCAAATACCAAGCAAAAGTGCAAAAGCTCCTAGCCAACTTCGACTGCATTGAGTTCTATCACCTCCCAAGGGAAGAAAACGGTTCTTGACGACCGCCAAAACTCTCATCCCTCCTGAACATGCCACCAAACATGAAATTACTACCCATCATCGTCGAAAGACGTGACGAACCAGCGTACATCCATACCATTGACCTGGACGAAGCCGAGCAGACAGAGCCGTGGTATCAAGCCATAATCAATTACAAGACAGACGACACTTACCCACCCGACACCGATAAACGCGGACAGAGGGCTATCAGGCTCCTAGCTTCCCAATTTGTGCTAGAGATGGGACAATTACTCAAGAAGACACCACAAGGGACACTGCTCATATGTGTCGACTACAAGAAGGGGCAGGAAATCATCACGCAAGTCCATGATGGCGAATCACGGACCCCACATGAACGCCGAACACTCAGTAAACAAATCCTACGGCTAGGATGGTATTGGGCGACCATGGAAGGCATCAGATCCAATACGCCAAGCATTGCCACAACCGCCAAATTTTCAAGAACGCCCAACATATACCACCTTCACCACTATACAAACCTAACCTCACCCTGGCCCTTTTCAACCTGGGGCATCGACGTGATAGGAAAAGTCCACCCCATCTGAGCAGGAGGTCAACTGTTTACGTCTTTGGTGGCCATCGACTACTTCACTAAATGGGTAGAAGCGGCGTCTTTTCGGACCCTTGGCTCCAAGGAAGTCGCCAAGTTCATCCAGACGAACATCATATGCCGATATGGCATACCCCACGAAGTTCATCAACGATCAAGGTTCACACTTTCAACGCGAGACCGAAGCCATACTCACAAAATACAACATCCAAAGATCACAAATCCTCACCCTATCGACCCCAAACCAATGGAGCCGTTGAAGCGACAAACAAGACGGTCGTCACCATACTTGAGAAGATGATCGGCGGTGCAAAGATTGGCCTAACAAAATACCATATGCACTGGGATACCGTACTACCATCCGAACCCCTACGGGCATGACCCCTATTTCTCACCTACGGCATGGAAGCCGTCAACCGATGGAAATAGAAATACAATCTCTGCAAGATACTAATGGAAAGTAGCATCCCGTAGCGAGAATGGGCCCGTGAGCGGTGCGAACAACTCATGCTCCTGGATGAACGCCGATCGCATTCCCCGAGCACCGCATTTAATGTACCAAGCCCGACTACAACGAGCATTCAACAAACGAGTTAAGCCACGACACATAAAAGTAGGTGATCTCGTACTAAAGTCAGTCCGGGCACCACTTCCAGTCGACCCACGAGGAAAATTCAAACCTAACTGGGCAGGGCCCTACCTCGTCAAGGAGATCTACACGGGCGGAGCAGTCAAAAACTAACCGACCTCGACGGCCAAGAGTTCAACCTCGCCACAAACCTCGATCAACTCAAGAAATACTATCCCTAAAAACCCCTTGCAATGTATCTGTAAAATACAATTTTATAAAAACAATTCATGGACCGGCAGGTCCTTAAACATGCTCATGGACCGGCAGGTCCTTAAACATGCTCATGGACCGGCAGGTCCTTAAACATGCTCATGGGCCGGCATGCCCCTAAAACTGCTCTTTCTCTCCACAAAAATCAAACACAATTCATGGACCGGCAGGTCCTTAAACATGCTCATGGGCCGGCATGCCCTTAAACGTGCACATTCCATAAGCAAACACAATTCATGGGTCGGCATGCCCCTAAACGTGCACATTCACCACAAAAAAAAAAAAAAAAAACAAACACAACTCATGGGCCGGTATGCCCTTAAACATACACTCTCGAACTACGCCGGTTTGATTCCACTTTTCGTGGATACGTAGGCAGCTTTGCAAAAAGCGCAACCGATATTCAACACAAAAATGACGCGTCCAAAGCTTAAAAAGGCTGAGGATATAGTCAACACAAAAACCGTCTCATAACCTAATGGGTTAACATAAGGCGATATTCAACACAAAAATGACGCGTCTAAAGCTTAAAAAGGCCAAGGACATAGTCAACACAAAAATTCGTTTTTAACCTAAGGGTAAAAAGAACGACATTCAACACAAAACGACAAACCCAAAGCTTAAAAAGTCGAGGAATAGTCGACAAAAAATGCTTGCATTCTAAACCTTTGAAAAAAGATTAGAGCCAAGGAATTTCACACAAAATAACAAGCAAAATGAGGCAGAGTCGTAAATAAAAACCTGATTTTTATTAATCTTAAAAAAAAAACGGTTACATTTTGGATTTTTCAAACATAGGAGCATAACTACGACCTTAGAAATACACTAACAAACACTATATATTACAAATACGAGTCCCGGCATGTACATCGGGTTTAGGATAGGTAATATATTACATAATACAACATAATATGAACATAATACTAACAAAGCACACATAAACTAAAACCAGGTTACTCTCCAAAGCCGACTCGAGACCTCTCCAGCTGGATAAAGGGAGCACCAACCCTCAACCCCTACGGCGACCCCCAACATTACCATGACGATCCGGAGCACCTGGCCCTGGAATACGGCGACGACCGAACACGCATTCAGCCGCCGAGAGAGGCACCGAGCTCGAGGCGCCACCCCTGCCACTATTACGTCCAAAGCGGATCGGGTCGTAGGCGGACGTCGGCGGAGGCTCGTTAAGCTCTATGGCACGGAGACGAGCCCTCTCCACAGCACTTTCAGCAACGATCCATTTAGAGTAAGCCCTCGACACCCGGATCGTCCCAGGAGTACCAGCCACAAGCCACTTAGGACGCATGATCCAACCACTGACCCACTCGTCGGTCACCTGGTTATTTAACGCAACCATGTCCTGTACCTTCGTGTCCTGGCCAGGAATGAACTGTGCATACCCTATCTGTCGCCTCACCCGCAGGGGATGGATGTAAACCCCCATCTCGAACCCACACAATAGGACCCCAGAGGGGCCATCACCTACTGCGCTCGCCGTCACACTGACCACTCCCCACCAGGATACCGGCCAACGGATGGCACATGACCTCACAAACTCGGGGAAATAGTCATTAGGGCGCTGCGACCCGACCATCGCATGTAACGATTGGTAACGCCTCCTGCGACATATTCGCCATCGAAGCCAAGGTCGTTCAACACACTTAGACGCTCCATCAGCCACACCTGGAGGATCAATGGACACCCTCGGTACGCATGTTCCCTATTACATGCCCGATCGTCCAATCCAAGGATCGTCTCAGCCAGAATTAAAGCAGAAGGATTGCAACCTATTTCCATCTGCTCCACAACAGCAATTAAACGCGGATCTCATTACAACCCCTCGGACACAGAGTCCGGGAACATATAGCAATGAACCAAGCAAAAAGCCAAAGCCCTTCTCCTAGCCACAGCAGAGATATGCCCGTTTGCATTATTCCTGAACCATTGACACAAACGATAGAGGTTGATACAGTTCCCAACAAATAACTCTTCCACCTCATCACGGGTCATCTGGATATAATTCTGAACCTGCCTCTTGTAGCCAAGTTCCTGCCTGACACATACAGGCAGGCCAATCTGCGTCCACCCGCCAATGGCCCCAAACTCCTCGACTAAGGGACAAACCTGTAACAACCTGGTTTTTTGTCGACTTTAATTACTAAGGCGGAAATTAATTAAGTCTTAAACCAGAGTCATTAATTATACATAAACCCAAAATGTTACATCCTCGTTCGAGAGTTGAATAATACAACTCTAAATACGGTAGTTAAAAGAGTAGCGTTATATATTACATATCTCTCGGAAAACAATAAAAGTAAAGCATAAAAGCGTCTCGTGGCCCCATCCAAAATCCAGCTCCTGGTCCACGAACGTCCTGCACAATAAACTATGGGGGGATGCACTGAATGACAAAGTGACTAGCTATGCTCATACTTACCCTCGGTTTCAATTACTTTGGTTTAATATTATCGCTTTATAAACATAACATTATGATAAAAACATAAACATGCTTAATACATATAGCATATAAAGACATATAAGTCATAATAAGCATGCGGTTTAAAGCGATAAATCATATAAGCATGATATTCAAATATGAAGGCAAATAGCATATAATAGCATATCAATAGTATCACAATAATTCAATAGCATTACAAGGCGATATCGGATCGCAATCAAACACACGTATCTTATCATTCTTCTCATGCACTGATTCAATTGAGAAAGTTGTGGTCTTTAATTTTCGAAGATGGTACACACTCATTCTCAATTAATCATACAACAAACAACACATACTGCTTACGAGCCTGACCACTGAGTAGGCCTTTGTACTCTGATCGATTGCATCTCACTTCCATAGTGCAGAGGCTTACTCGACTCGTAAACCACGCCGAATACTATAATACTTGCATCTCATCGTCTAGTGTTCGAAATGATTCGAACTTCGATACAATCTCGTCAAGTAATCTTTACGCAGGTAAGAGCGAATGCAAGTGTCGCGCCCACTAAGAACGAAACACGGCAAGGAGACAGAATCAGCAGCGCATAAGCACATAATGTCACGGTGGCCCTGGTAACTTTAGCGTAATAGGGGAATAAAACCCTAGTCTAGTATGCATACACTAATATCCAATTTAAGAAGAGGCTATGCTATTCATAGAGCACCTTAACTCAGGCTAAAACGACTATTTCCTAAAGCCCCACCCACTAAGAGTTGAATTTTTCATTATCTTGTACGGCATTGGCTATACGACTTAAGGCGTAATTCACATGGGCAGGATGCACTAAGCAATAAGGTCACGCTTAAACCACACTATTCGATATGACCCAAGCCAGAGACCGAGATAGTGGTATCCGCACAAGACTATCTTAACCCCACTTCACTCACGATTGACGTTTTCATATCTGAGGCCCAAGCTTGACCTTTTATTTAACTTACTCAATATTCATTATTTATTTGATATTCCATATCACATGTTACTAGACTCTCCTAGTCTCAGCGTCAAACGTTTAAGTATTTGTAGGTTTCATATGATCACATAACACGTTCGTTTATTATTTGAAGTGTTGTTAATTATTAACGTTTTCAAGTTTCTAAATTGAAACGTTTATTAGTATGTCCAATTTTATTTATGTGTTTTTCAATCACTTTAGGTCATTTACTTCTTCATTTTAAATTTTCTATACTTAGTAAAATTTTCAATTATTTTCAGTATTTCACTATTCACTTTTCACTATTCATCGTATTTTACTATTCATCGTATTTACTATTCATTGTATTTACTATTCATCGTATTTACTATTCATTGTATTTACTATTCATTGTATTTACTATTCACCGTATTTTATACGTATTTTTATACTTATTCTTATTATTATTATTTGTTTTTATACTTAAGGTATTTTAGAACAATACTAATCTTGTTTTTTTTTTATTTTCTAAGTACAAATTTCTAGTTTCAAAGTCGTTAGGTTCGTTTTGTACTTAGTGATTTTTGTAAATATTTTAACAGTTTAGTTTTAAAAACGTTAAGTTCGTTTTGTACTTAGTGATTTTTGAAAATATTCTAAAATCATAGTTTTAAAAACGTTAAGTTCATTTTGTATTTAGTCATTTATGAAAATACTCTAAAATTCTAGTTTTAAAAATATTAAGTTCATTTTATAAAAGGTGATCAGTGATATTTATTTTTAAACGAGACTCGGTTAAATTTAGTCGTCTATTAATTTAAGTTAGTGATAGTATCGTGGATGATTCATTTATAGTCCGTATGTCCAAAATCAACAGTCCAAATAGCAAAGGCAGTAACACACGATTTAGTTCATTTTTATAACGGTTACATATTTTTATCGGTTTATCGTATTTCATTTATAACTAAAACAATTTATACAAAAATTCAATTCTAATTACTATTTAACTTTAGTGACTTAGTGATAATTTCATTTTAGTCAAATTTAGTCAATTAAAAATGAAAATGCCGTGTACAACATATATAATACAAAAATTGATTTATTTCTTTTAATTTCTTAAATCTAACTTATTAACTAATAATTAAATTATATTAACAATAAACTAAAAAGTGGTAAAAACAATTTTAACCCTAAAAATAGTGAGGATGCCGTGAGCATGTATACTAGTGTCCTAAATTTCATTTTTCGATTTTAACGGTTTTTAACTTAAAGTCTTTATAATTTAATTATTCTAATTATACTAAAACGGTTTAAACTAAAATGAAATTTACTAACAATTTCATTTATATTTATGAATAGTGTTTTTCAACACTTTAATTTTCTAACTTTTTAATCTAAATGATTTATAATGTTTTAGTTGTTTTATAGTATACTACTAAATAATATGTAAAACAATAACTAAACATAAACATAAATTATTAACAAACATAAATTAAAATGAAATCAAAATGAGTAACAAGTATGAACATCAACATGAATAACTCAAGAACACACATGAAGAACTCAAGAACAACTCAAGAACACTTATTTCGATTTTAATAATTTATAATTCGTTTTCCTAATTTAGTTTTTTTTTCATAGGAACATCTATTTTATACTAACTTAACACTACATATAATTTACAAAAATTAAAAGTGAAAATATATTAAAAAAAATGGGATATGCCGTGAGGTTGTATATATGTATATAAATTTTCATTTTCGATTTTAATCACTTTAAACTCATTGTTAATATTTCACATAATTTTTATATATGATTACTACTCATATAAAACATAACTAAACATAAAAATCATATGAAACATAATTAAAAATGCTCAAAATCAATTTAGCTAAACATGATATCATTTTACTATAACATTACTAGTAAACTATATATTTAGTTATTATCATTATTTATTCAACACATGAACATACAAGCATATAAACATGATGTTTAACATATTTAACATAAAAATCATAATTATAAAATTAGAATAACAAAACAAATTAATTTACTAAAAAGATAATATAAGACATAGTTAGTCACCTATGATCGGCAAGCTAAAGGTTTTCCGGATCGATGATATTATCAAGGTCCAAGTCTTCACCCTCAAACCCGTCTTCACCTTCAAATATATACCCAAAGTAGTAAGCTTCTATATCCACTAAGTAGCTAAATAATACTAGGAATTATTAGAGTAATATTTATGGTTTTATTTAGGATGTTTTAGAGTAAAAATGAAAGAAAATCAAAGGAGAAATGGAGAGCAAAGTGGCCGGCCAAAATGGAGAGAAAATGGGTGTGTTTTGCCTTTGTGAATTATGGGAACAAGTTAGTATAATTTAGGTTAAAAGTTTAGGTGTTAAAGTTTGTTTTTAATTAGATAAATAATGTTTTATTAAGTGATTTAAACCATCATCACCTCCATCATCCACATACTAAGTCCACATTACTATTCATGCATTAAAATTGTCTAATTTGTGTTTAAAAATGTTTTCCACGAAATTCGTCAGTTTTTAAAAAGTCGGGCGTCAAAAGCGATGAAAGTTTAAGCTTGCGCGTTTGACGATTTTTCGAAATATTTCTACTTTTGAATTCTAAGACTAAAATATTTATTTTATTATTCAAAAGTTTTCAAAAGTCGATAAATTTTACAAAACAAAAGTTTAGCTAAAATTGTGATTTTGAAGGCTAAAAAGGTTAGGATTTGATTTAAGATTTGAAATTAGAAATTGATAGCTAATTATTGAATTAAATTAACACGGGGTGTTACAAACCTCCCCCCTTAGAAAAGTTTCGTCCCGAAACTTGAATGAAGAATAGGATTTTCACCTGAGGTAAACAGCTCGGGATATTTCTCCTTCATAGAGGCTTCGGTCTCCCAAGTTGCTTGTTCGGTCAATTGACCTTTCCATAGCACCTTTACTAAGGGAACCGTCTTCCGCCTTAACCTCTTGGTTTCTCGTGCTAGAATCTTGACAGGTCTCTCGGAGTAAAGCAGGTTAGGCTCAACTGCGATTACGTCAGGAGTAATGATGTGACTTGGGTCGCTCCTGTATCGCCTTAGTTGTGAAACGTGGAACACGTTGTGGACCTTGGAGAGGTTGGGGGGTAGCGCTAGGCGATAGGCTACCCCGCCAATTCTGTCGGTTATCTCATATGGTCCAACGTATTTAGGACTCAACTTTCCTTTCAATCCAAAGCGTCGGACCCCTTTCATGGGTGATACTTTCAAGAAGACATGATCACCAACCTCGAACTCGATTGGTCGACGATGTTTGTTGGCATACATCTTTTGACGGTCTTGTGCCGCTTGTAGACGTTCACGAATGATCTTGATGTGTTCGATCTGGTCCTGAATAACCTGTGGACCAGTTCCCACATTATCACTAGCATCGTCCCAACAGACCGGGCTACGACACTTTCTCCCGTAGAGTGCCTCGAATGGAGCACAACCCAAACTTGCATGAAAGCTATTATTGTAGGAGAATTCAATCAAAGGTAGACTTTTCTCCCAATTCTCGTTGAACTCTAAAGCACATGCCCTGAGCATGTCTTCAACCGTTTGAATAGTTCGCTCAGTTTGACCATCGGTCGCAGGGTGGAAAGCGGTACTCATCTTCAGTTGGCTTCCCAATGCTGCTTGTAGTTTCTCCCAGAAATGAGAGGTGAATCTCGGATCCCTATCCGAAATAATGTCCAGCGGTACGCCGTGTAATCGGATCACCTCCTTCTCATATGCCTTAGCTAACTCTTCAAGGCTCCAGGTGTCCTTGATTGGTAGAAAATGGGCCGACTTGGTCAAGCGGTCCACAATCACCCAGATTGCATTATTTCCTCGGTGAGTTTTTGGCAACCCTGTTATGAAATCCATGGAAATGGAGTCCCATTTCCCCAATGGAATGTCCAAAGGTTGTAGTAGTCCCCCGGGTCGCTGATGTTCAAACTTCACCTTCTGGCAGATTAGACACTTTGCAACATACTCTGCAATTTCTGCTTTCATTCGAACCCACCAAAACTTCAGCTTTAAGTCCTGGTACATTTTATCTGATCCTGGATGTATTGAGTATCGTGTACTGTGTGCCTCGTCAAGGATCCTTCTTTTCAATACCGCACGCAGCACGCACCACCTTTCTTTGAATCTCAAACTCCCATCAGATTTAATCTCAAACCCTTCTCGGTTTCCTGAAGGAATCTCCCCCCTGATTTTCACGAGTTCCTCATCTTCCCATTGTAGAGCTCTAATCTCGTGATATAACTCCGGCTCTGCGATCATTGCGTTTAAGTCAAAGATCATCCGACTGAACCAACTCTAAGTTCATTCTTTTGAAGTCTCGGACAATACTAGCCGGAATTTCCCAAATGTGGTTGAGGGTATGCGTTGTCTTTCTACTCAGAGCGTCAGCAACGACGTTTGCCTTACCCTCGTGATACAGTAGTTCAATCTTGTAGTCCTTGATCAGTTCTAACCACCGGCGTTGTCTCATGTTGAGTTCCTTTTGTGTGAAAATATATTTCAGGCTCTTGTGGTCTGTATAGAACTTGATACTCACTCCGTAGAGGTAATGACGCCAGATTTTCAAAGCAAACACCACGGCTGCCAACTCTAGGTCATGAGTGGGGTAGTTTCTTTCATGGACTTTCAATTGCCTTGATGCGTAAGCAATGACCTTCCCTTGTTGCATCAGTACGCAACCCAGGCCATTCAGTGAGGCGTCCATCAGACTTCATACCCGTCTCCATCTGTAGGAAGAGCTAAGACTGGCGCTGTGGTAAGCCTTGTCTTGAGTTCTTGGAAAGCATTCTCGCATTCCTCACTCCATATGAACTTAGATTCCTTCTGTAGCAACTTCGTCATGGGTCGTGCAACCTTAGAGAAATCTGGAACAAACCTCCTGTAGTATCCTGCCAATCCAAGGAAGCTGCGTATTTCAGTTATATTCGTGGGAGCCTTCCATTCTTTTACTGCGTCTATCTTTGCAGGATCTACCATCACTCCATCCTTCGAGATGACGTGACCCAGGAATGCTACCTTTTCAAGCCAAAACTCGCACTTGGATAGTTTTGCATACCACTTATATCTCTGTAGTATCCCCAGAATGATACGTAGGTGTTCTTCGTGTTCTGCCCCGGTCTTGGAATAAATCAGGATATCATCAATGAACACAACCACGCATATGTCTAAGTACTCGTGGAAGGTTCTGTTCATTTGATCCATGAACACTGCTGGTGCATTTGTCAAACCGAAAGGCATAACCTTGAATTCATAATGACCGCACACTTCAAAGCGCCTTTTGGATGTCTGATTCTCTCACTGCAATCTGATGGTAACCTGACCTCAGGTCGATCTTAGAAAACACTCCCGCGCCTTTTAGTTGATCAAAGAGATCGTCGATTCTGGGCAAAGGGTAGCGGTTTTTAATGGTCACCTTGTTCAATTCCCTGTAGTCAATGCACAGCCTCATACTGCCATCCTTCTTCTTCACAAAGAGAACCGGTGCTCCCCAGGGTGAGACACTCGGTCTTATGAAACCCTTTTCAATCATTTCTTCCAGTTGTTTCTTTAATTCCTGTAGTTCTACCGGTGCCATCCTATAGGGTGCCTTTGAGATTGGGGCCGTGCCTGGCACAAGGTCGATAGAGAATTCAACGTCGCGAGCAGGTGGTAAGCCTGGTAAGTCGTCCGGGAAAACGTCAGGGAATTCCCGTACTACGTGAATATCTTCAATGTTCACGCTCTCCTTTACTTCGCTGATGCTGCATAGGTACACTTGATGCCCTTTTCTTTCTAACCGTTGTAGTTGTAGCACAGATATGATTTTCGCCCCCTTAATTGGCGATGTCTTCTGATACGTGACTCTATTCCCAGTAGGATGTTTCAAGCGAATCTTTCGGCCCCGGCACTCGAACATTGCATGGTATTTAGTCAACCAATCAATACCCAGTATGACGTCGAACTCCGGCATGTCGAAAAGAATCAGGTCGGATAGAAAGATTGTTTTATGAATTGTGATTGGAGTTCCTTTGAAAATTTTTGAGCATTTGAAAATTTTTCCGTTTGGTAAGGAAATATTTGCGTGGATTGGTTCGGAATTTGTGAGATTAGCTTTAGAGACAAATTTAGAAGATATAAAGGACAATGATGCCCCAGTGTCAAACAAAACCATAGCGTTCACAGAGTTTACAAGAAATATACCAGTAATGACGTCGGCCTCAGGTGATTCCTCTGCCTCAGCTTCTGTGAGGACATAAACTCGACCTTGTACCACAACAGATTGTGGTACACCCGCAATCGGCGCCGTGTTCAGATTATTAGGGCATACGTTTGCCTTGTGCCCAACCTTCTTGCACTTGTAGCAGGTAATCGGCTGACCGTTGCACTGCCTACCCTCATGTAGTGCCTTGTGACACATACGACAATTTCCCGGTAAGGCTCTAGGTTGAGGAGCCCTTCCTGCAACCATGGCTCTCTCGTTGTTCCCAGTAGGAACCCTGTTCTGGAACGCAGGCCTCTGAAAATTTGGCCTCTGTTGGTTCGGGCGTTTGTAGTTCGGCTTCTGAATGAAGCTCGACGGTGATACGGAAGGCACAAACACCTTCTTCTTCTTTTCAGCCTTTTCTAACTCCAGAGAAGCCCATAGGCTACATGCGCATTCATACGCCAGCAAAGAATGTGATTGTAGGTGTTGGTACTCATGTGGCACGCATAGTGTTGGACATATTGCGCAGATACCTCTGGGTCATGGCCCTTTCGTTGGGAGCGATCGCAGCCCCAAATTTGGCCAGCTGTTGAAACTTTGCGGTGTATTCTTGGAGTGTCATGTCTCCCATCTTAAGAGCTATGAACTCCTCTTCCTTCTGACAACGGAGCTCATACCCGAAGTATTTCTCCTTGATCTTTGCTGTGAACTCGTACCACGTGAATGTAGTGTCAGGTTCATTAGTCCTGACCACGTTCCACCAGTCATTAGCCTCGGCCTTCAGGTAAAAGGCGGCTATGTTGACCCTATCTTCTGGAGGCGTCCTTGTCAGATCCATGAGTTTCTTCATTTCCTCCAGCCAGTTCGTGAGATCGATAGGGTCAGTAGAACCCGAGTACTCTTGTGGACGATGGCGGGAAACACGATCAAACGCGCTTGGATGATGTTGGCGGTTTGCGTTGTCCGTGGCTATTTCTGCCAAACGGATCAAAGATTCTTCTGCCAGGAGGTGTCTTTCCTCGTCTGTCATTGGAGGTGCAGCCATTCTGAAAGAATTAAGACGTGAAGGAATTATTAGTATTGCGAGAGGTTAGAAGACATGCTTGTCATTGATAGCTTTTACTTGAAAGTAAATGCAATAACGGCAGTTATGCAAGTAAGCACAGAAGTTAGGTATTTTATTTCCTTGAGATGTAATTTTTGGTTACATCGGTTTTAGGATTTTAAAATGTATCTAGTACATTTTCTTAGGAAGGATATGAAAGTAGGAGAGAGGGAGAATGTATTTTTGTGGAATTGGTTACGAATTTAACAGATGTCTTCACTCCGTGCCGTCTGGGTACTCCTTTGACGCTTGATCCTCTGAGTTGAATTATTATTTAAATTTTATATCCGAGGATAGTTGTTAGTTTAGTCACTACTTGACAAGTAGCAAGCATACGCGAGTTAGTGTATTTTATTTTGAGGGAAGTAGTTTGTTATATTTAAAAATCCTAAGTCTATGGTCAGTCCTTAAGATTTCTACCCATCCTCACACTTTAAAGCGATTTGAAGTTTATTATTTAAGTGATCTAATAAAAGAAAAATCTAATTTATTATTTGGTCCTATTAGTCTATGCCTGACATACAATATGAATGTCTGGCCCAGGTGTCTCTCGTTAGGTAAGCATAAATCGCATTAGGCCATTTATGTTACGGTGACGAGTCATCTCTGATACCAATCAGAATAACCTGGTTTTTTGTCGACTTTAATTACTAAGGCGAAATTAATTAAGTCTTAAACCAGAGTCATTAATTATACATAAACCCAAAATGTTACATCCTCGTTCGAGAGTTGAATAATACAACTCTAAATACGGTAGTTAAAAGAGTAGCGTTATATATTACATATCTCTCGGAAAACAATAAAAGTAAAGCATAAAAGCGTCTCGTGGCCCCATCCAAAATCCACCTCTGGTCCACTAACGTCTGCACAATAAACTATGGGGATGCCATTGAGCTGACAAAGGACTAGCTATGCTCATACTTACCCTCGGTTTCAATTACTTTGGTTTAATATTATCGCTTTATAAACATAACATTATGATAAAAACATAAACATGCTTAATACATATAGCATATAAAGACATATAAGTCATAATAAGCATGCGGTTTAAAGCGATAAATCATATAAGCATGATATTCAAATATGAAGGCAAATAGCATATAATAGCATATCAATAGTATCACAATAATTCAATAGCATTACAAGGCGATATCGGATCGCAATCAAACATACGTATCTTATCATTCTTCTCATGCAGACTCGATTCAATTCAGAAAGTTGTGGTCTTTAATTTTCGAAGATGGTACACACTCATTCTCAATTAATCATACAACAAACAACACATACTGCTTACGAGCCTGACCACTGAGTAGGCCTTTGTACTCTGATCGATTGCATCTCACTTCCATAGTGCAGAGGCTTACTCGACTCGTAAACCACGCCGAATACTATAATACTTGCATCTCATCCTCTAGTGTTCGAAATGATTCGAACTTCAGATACAATCTCGTCAAGTAATCTTTACGCAGGGTAAGAGCGAATGCAAGTGTCGCGCCCACTAAGAACGAAACACGGCAAGGAGACAGAATCATAAGCGCATAAGCACATAATGTCACGGTGGCCCTGGTAACTTTAGCGAAATAGGGGAATAAAACCCTAGTCTAGTATGCATACACTAATATCCAATTTAAGAATAGGCTATGCTATTCATAGAGCACCTTAACTCAGGATAAAACGACTATTTCCTAAAGCCTGACCCACTAAGAGTTGAATTTTTCATTATCTTGTACGGCATTGGCTATACGACTTAAGGCGTAACGGCATGGGCGGGATGCACTAAGCAATAAGGTCACGGCTTAAACCACACTATTCGATATGACCCAAGCCAGAGACCGAGATAGTGGTATCCGCACAAGACTATCTTAACCCCACTTCACTCACGATTGACGTTTTCATATCTGAGGCCCAAGCTTGACCTTTTATTTAACTTACTCAATATTCATTATTTATTTGATATTCCATATCACATGATACTAGTCTCTCCTAGTCTCAGCGTCAAACGTTTAAGTATTTGTAGGTTTCATATGATCACATAACACGTTCGTTTATTATTTGAAGTGTTGTTAATTATTAACGTTTTCAAGTTTCTAAATTGAAACGTTTATTAGTATGTCCAATTTTATTTATGTGTTTTTAATCACTTTAGGTCATTTACTTCTTCATTTTAAATTTTCTATACTTAGTAAAATTTTCAATTATTTTCAGTATTTCACTATTCACTTTTCACTATTCATCGTATTTTACTATTCATCGTATTTACTATTCATTGTATTTACTATTCATCGTATTTACTATTCATTGTATTTACTATTCATTGTATTTACTATTCACCGTATTTTATACGTATTTTTATACTTATTCTTATTATTATTATTTGTTTTTATACTTAAGGTATTTTAGAACAATACTAATCTTGTTTTCTTTTTATTTTCTAAGTACAAATTTCTAGTTTCAAAGTCGTTAGGTTCGTTTTGTACTTAGTGATTTTTGTAAATATTTTAACAGTTTAGTTTTAAAAACGTTAAGTTCGTTTTGTACTTAGTGATTTTTGAAAATATTCTAAAATCATAGTTTTAAAAACGTTAAGTTCATTTTGTATTTAGTCATTTATGAAAATACTCTAAAATTCTAGTTTTAAAAATGTTAAGTTCATTTTATAAAAGGTGATCAGTGATATTTATTTTTAAACGAGACTCGGTTAAATTTAGTCGTCTATTAATTTAAGTTAGTGATAGTATCGTGGATGATTCATTTATAGTCCGTATGTCCAAAATCAACAGTCCAAATAGCAAAGGCAGTAACACACGATTTAGTTCATTTTTATAACGGTTACATATTTTTATCGGTTTATCGTATTTCATTTATAACTAAAACAATTTATACAAAAATTCAATTCTAATTACTATTTAACTTTAGTGACTTAGTGATAATTTCATTTTAGTCAAATTTAGTCAATTAAAAATGAAAATGCCGTGTACAACATATATAATACAAAAATTGATTTATTTCTTTTAATTTCTTAAATCTAACTTATTAACTAATAATTAAATTATATTAACAATAAACTAAAAAGTGGTAAAAACAATTTTAACCCTAAAAATAGTGAGGATGCCGTGAGCATGTATACTAGTGTCCTAAATTTCATTTTTTTGATTTTAACGGTTTTTAGCTTAAAGTCTTTATAATTTAATTATTCTAATTATACTAAAACGGTTTAAACTAAAATGAAATTTACTAACAATTTCATTTATATTTATGAATAGTGTTTTTCAACACTTTAATTTTCTAACTTTTTAATCTAAATGATTTATAATGTTTTAGTTGTTTTATAGTATACTACTAAATAATATGTAAAACAATAACTAAACATAAACATAAATTATTAACAAACATAAATTAAAATGAAATCAAAATGAGTAACAAGTATGAACATCAACATGAATAACTCAAGAACACACATGAAGAACTCAAGAACAACTCAAGAACACTTATTTCGATTTTAATAATTTATAATTCGTTTTCCTAATTTAGTTTTTTTTTCATAGGAACATCTATTTTATACTAACTTAACACTACATATAATTTACAAAAATTAAAAGTGAAAATATATTAAAAAAAAATGGGATATGCCGTGAGGTTGTATATATGTATATAAATTTTCATTTTCGATTTTAATCACTTTAAACTCATTGTTAATATTTCACATAATTTTTATATATGATTACTACTCATATAAAACATAACTAAACATAAAAATCATATGAAACATAATTAAAAATGCTCAAAATCAATTTAGCTAAACATGATATCATTTTACTATAACATTACTAGTAAACTATATATTTAGTTATTATCATTATTTATTCAACACATGAACATACAAGCATATAAACATGATGTTTAACATATTTAACATAAAAATCATAATTATAAAATTAGAATAACAAAACAAATTAATTTACTAAAAAGATAATATAAGACATAGTTAGTCACCTATGATCGGCAAGCTAAAGGTTTTCCGGATCGATGATATTATCAAGGTCCAAGTCTTCACCCTCAAACCCGTCTTCACCTTCAAATATATACCCAAAGTAGTAAGCTTCTATATCCACTAAGTAGCTAAATAATACTAGGAATTATTAGAGTAATATTTATGGTTTTATTTAGGATGTTTTAGAGTAAAAATGAAAGAAAATCAAAGGAGAAATGGAGAGCAAAGTGGCCGGCCAAAATGGAGAGAAAATGGGTGTGTTTTGCCTTTGTGAATTATGGGAACAAGTTAGTATAATTTAGGTTAAAAGTTTAGGTGTTAAAGTTTGTTTTTAATTAGATAAATAATGTTTTATTAAGTGATTTAAACCATCATCACCTCCATCATCCACATACTAAGTCCACATTACTATTCATGCATTAAAATTGTCTAATTTGTGTTTAAAAATGTTTTCCACGAAATTCGTCAGTTTTTAAAAAGTCGGGCGTCAAAAGCGATGAAAGTTTAAGCTTGCGCGTTTGACGATTTTTCGAAATATTTCTACTTTTGAATTCTAAGACTAAAATATTTATTTTATTATTCAAAAGTTTTCAAAAGTCGATAAATTTTACAAAACAAAAGTTTAGCTAAAATTGTGATTTTGAAGGCTAAAAAGGTTAGGATTTGATTTAAGATTTGAAATTAGAAATTGATAGCTAATTATTGAATTAAATTAACACGGGGTGTTACAAAACCTCTCCGCAAGGAAAGCGGAACACGTGAAGGCTTGGATCCCAATACTCAAGACAAGCGTCCAGGAACTCGTACTCCATTCGAAGCCGCCCTAGACCCAGGAGGACCCCAAAACCGCAATCTTTCAAGTCTTCCTCTTCCAGCCCCGACAAGGACGCACACCAACGACGCAAGTTTCCTTCAAAACTCTCCATAACTCGACGAATGTTCCGTAAATATTCTGAATATTTTTGGAAAATCGAGAATAGAAGACGAGAGGATGAGTGAAATGAACTAACTTAGCCCCCCTTTTATAGCCGAAATTTGCAAGACGAAATACAACACAAAAACTTAAACGCTGGTGAACAAGCGATTAAAATAAATCAAACAAAAACCACAAAACAAAATTCTAATCGCCTGTAAACAGGCGATTAAAAATCAAATCGCTTGTTTACAGGCGATTTTCTTTTTCTTTTCTGACAAAATTATTCGATTTCTTACACTTCTTACACACCTACACCCTAAAATATGTAACTTATTAACCCCTATTACTTTTTACCGACCTCATGACCGACTAAAATTGATCCCGTCGCGTCGTCTCGATTTGCGTGATCGATTCCTCAGATTTCAGATTTTTCACTTTTTACAAAACACAATAATCACACAAAAATTAAACACAACACAAAATATGATTTTCGTGATTCACGAATTTTCGCCTCAAAACGCTGCTTTAGCTCGTGATTTTTACTATGTCAAAACGTCTTTTTACGAGTCTAAAATATGTCCTAACCAAAGATTTTTCAAAAACTCTTCATTTTGCATTTAATTCACTATTAGCGAGTCAGCCTCAATCGAGACGATATATATGCTTTCACGACTAACAATGTTTTGCGAGTGCACGCTCGGCAAGCAAATACGCAAGGATTTCGTGACGACTCACGACACGAATGCATTTTTTGCAACAAGACAAAATAACCAAATTAAACCCATAAACACCCACGAGTCCAAAAATCAACCAACCATACACAAATCCAAAACCAACCACACAAAACAAAAACTAATATTCATAATACAAGTCCAAATATACAAGTCCAAGCCTACTACGACTGGTCACGACGCTGCAAGACAAAGACGCAGGAATCAATCTCAAAGACGTGCCCTATCCAGCCTCCCCCCTCGATATCGACCCTCCAAATGCCGGGACCTCGCCACCTTCAAGATGCGCAGCCTCCACTCGCCCGCGATCTCGCCTCCTCACCGACCTGGCTAACTCAAGTCGCGCCTCGGCCGTCTCCTTCTGCGCCCTGCAGGCGTCAACAACCTTCTCATTCACAACCGCCCGCCATCGGTTGGCCGCCCGCCACAGCCTCCTGTGGACCTCAGCTGTCACCTGCAACAATGCGAGAAATCAATTTAGCTTACTGGGGGCTATAATCAAAAACCTGCTTCAACAGAGTTTGACTAATGATTTTACACTAAAATCTTACTCAAACTGGGGGCTATAATCAAAAACCTGCTTCGACAGAGTTTGACTAATGATTTTACACTAAAATCTTACTCAAACTGGGGGCTATAATCAAAAACCTACTTCAACAGAGTTTGACTAATGATTTTACACTAAAATCTTACTCAAACTGGGGGCTATAATCAAAAACCTGCTTCGACAGAGTTTGACTAATGATTTTACACTAAAATCTTACTCAAACTGGGGGCTATAATCAAAAACCTGCTTCAACAGAATTTGACTAAGGATTTTACACTAAAATCTTACTCAAACTGGGGGCTATAATCAAAAACCTACTTCAACAGAGTTTGAATAATGATTTTACAATAAAATCTTTTTCAAACTGGGAGCTATAATCAAAAACCTACTTCAACAGAGTTTGAATAATGATTTTACAATAAAATCTTTTTCAAACTGGGGGCTATATACTACATAATACTCATGCTGTACAAAGAGGAGGGTTAATACCTTTCTCACGCGCGGATCCCACCTCTCAAGACCCGCATCGGTAACCACAGACAGGGAAGGCGGCAGCACGATCGAATGAGAGCATCCCTCGTGAACAACCAGCAGGTCCTCAACGAACGGAGGAGGCTGGAACTCAAGGTCAGGGTCACGTCGCTACAAAACAAAAATAGGATAAATTTTTGCTTCCTGGAACCAAAACAGATACAAGCGAAAAGGATAATCAAGCATACCTCGATCACACACAAGAAGGGCATCGCCAGGCCCAAGTCACGTAATCCTCATCCCGCCGCAGAAGCGAGTCGGACTCGCCTGCGTGATACACGCCACGACGCCATTAGCGTCGGCGCCTCCACGAACAAAACCGGCGGAGGAGCAGTACGATGAAGCCGCCACGACCGTCACAGACAGACGCCATTTCCAAGTACCAAGACGATCCGTGACTGGTCTCAATGTACACCGCTACCGCAAGGGGACCAAAGCGAGTCGCAATCGCTTGAGGAACGCCAGAAATTCCTCCAAGGGTCGCGAACGAACTACAAAACAAAACCAAATTATAAACCACAAAAACAAACACAAACCCAAAACAAGCTACAAAAGACCAAAGTACAAAACACGACCACCCTTACCTTATCCATCGTCATCCCGCTAGCGCACACGAGCCGCGTCATAGTTCAGGCCAATACCCTCCGATCCGTCGTGATAGGCATGGAAAGCCTGATCATCGCGCTTCAACCTTGAACGATCCGGAGCAGAGAGGGAAGTGAGCATAGCACCAAGCCTGCAAGCAAACAAAACACACGCTACGTAAGAAAAGCAGAAACAAAACAACAAAAACTACAAAAATCGAACCTTACCTCCATCAGAAGACCAGGGCCCACAAGCGACACATCCGAATCCTCGTCAATCCGATCAGGGCGCACTGCGTCCCTCAGGTAACGGATCAACAGACCCAGAGCAGGAGTCACCCAGTCAAAGTCACCTAGGCGTGACATGTCTGACAAATACGCCATCAACACAACCGACGCCGCTTCCCCTTGTCGCCAAAGTGGGTGGCCGTCAGAACCACCACAACCACAATGCCCTCCGCTTCGCCGCCGAGTAGACCCTTTCTTCTTCCTCCTCCCCTCGAAGAAGTCAGCAAACCATATCGTACGAGGCTGAAACGTGTGCTCCTCGTCCTTCCCGCACTTAATCCCGTCGCCAATCAGGCGCACGACTCGTGGGCTATCAATAGGAGGTCGCTCACGCCCCGCCAAGTACACCTACGCCATGAGGCGCTCAGAATACCGCCCACGAAGAAAGAGTCACGCCAACCTCAGAACCAGGCATGTGGAAGGTGTTGGTCGATCCCAAAACCTATCCAACAACGCCCTAAGTACAGCTGAGGCGCGAGTTCACCCGCTTGCTCGCACCTCCCTCCACTTCTCGCACCAAGGGACCGAAGCCGTCCCAAGCACTATGTCCCGCCTCCCGCGAGCCTACCTCAAAGACGCCAAACACCGTCCAAACCCGCAGAAGGTCCTCATCGAGCCTAACGGAAAGCCGACCTTCACCCGGATCGACAAGTGCTCCAAGGACTCCAAACCGTAGTCACGCCGTCCCGCCCAGGCCACCGCGACCACAAACGCGACCGTGAGGATAGTCAGGCCTCGCGCCTAACTCGTCAACCATACCCATGAAAACCCTGGCCGCAGCCTCAAGACTTGCCGCACTGCATCTCCTGGCCGCGCCTCACCGCCTCGCCTCTCACCTCGCCGCCAAGCTCATCCTCAACTCGCTTCCCGAGCATGGCCTCAAATCGACCGGCCACAAAGCGCACTTCGCAGATGGCGGCCGAAGAACCGAGCATCGCCGCCACCGCAGCGATCGCGGCAGCCTCAGCCTCAACCTCGACACCACCTCACCACGCCTCGTCCAGAACCCTCCTCGCCACTCAAGACTCCTCCGACTGGCGTTCCTCGCAACCGGCTCCTGACCGAGCACGACCACGCCTCACGGAACCTCCACTGAGCTCCCCTACTCCAACCTCCTCAACAACACCGGCGACCTCGGCCTCGTCCGGCCACCACCCCTCAGAAGAACACGAGCTCGACGCCTCGGCCGCCGCCGCCTCACCGTGGCCACATCCACCTTACGCTTCTTCGCCGGGTTCCTCCCGACCGCGACCACGCCTCTAACCTCGCTCCTCCAGAGCCGCAGTTCTCTCAAGAACGCTGCGGGCCACGCCCTGCGGCTCCCTCGCAGAAGACCACGACCTCTCGCCGCCCTCTCGAGCCACAGCGCCCTCCAAAGACAGCCCACGGCCACGCCTGCAGAGACCTGCAGCCTACGCCCCGACCTCCGCCACGGCCTCCCCCAGGAGCCTCAGACGTCTCCACAGCAGGGCCACGTCCCCGCCCCTGCAAAGACTCTGGGACGACACCCTGGGTCTGACCTTGGCCACCAACAGGAGACCTCGACGACCCTAAGAAGAGCTCCACTACCGCTAGCGTCACTGAAGACCGCCCGCCAACGACGGCCTCTCACGCATCACATTAGTCAAAAGCGGCGACTTAAGAAGAACGCCACGACCCACACCACTAATCGGGCGGCTCAGACCACCGAACAAAGACCACGCCCCAGGCCACTAGCGAAAGCCCAGCGACGCACCAACAAAGACTAGCACCACTAGCGAAAGCGTCGAGACTCGCGGCGGCGCTCGAAACTCACTCCCTGGCGTCGTAGGCTCCAGTGTCCGAGGAAAGCTCTCAAGAAGTCCGACCGAGACGGACCGTCGGAAACCTCCAAGGGCGCAGTATCCCCGGCAGGAGTGTGCTCGCCTCTAACAAGAAAGTCAACGCCGCCAAAACCCGATCCATGTCACTGAAGTAGGCGCCGAGGCCTAGGATCACCTGCACAAGATTCAAAGACATACTCGAAAACTAAGAATAAAGAAATCATTCTAGAAAGATCAAGACAAAGAAGAAAATGCAAGGCATAGGCCCATTTTTGACAGATAAGGCCAAAACGGAGCAGAAGCACAGGAAACCGAAATCCATGAAGACGTATACGATATATACGTCCTACTCAGTCAAGTTAAGAGCGAGCACGCACAAAAGCAGCAGAGAATTGGCCAAAACAAAGAAAGCGTGCCTTTAAACCAAAAATAGCGTAAGAGGGAAAACGCTACGTAAAGCCGTAAACCCATATTTGCGCACACAAACCCAACCCATAAATCACAATAAGCTCATGCAAAAATTTCATGCGAAACGATGTCCCTAACACCTCGATCAATAGCTTTACAAAACACTTCCAAACTACAAAACGACCTTTACTTGACCATAACTCAACCCAAAAGCCCCCACTTCTCACAAAACAACCCCTAGCCAACACGGACAACATACATTACCATACATTCCATTAATCTGGCACGAAAGCGAGGAAAAGCGACTTTTGAAACCTAGCCTAAACTACAAAAACGCCTCCAAAACACCTCCAAACAACACATTTCCTGCAAAACAAGACTAAAAGTGTACCATACTAGCCATGAAAACACAATACAGAGAATTCGGGCAAGTTTCGGAACCGAAAAATTTCGACCAAAATCGGCCCTTATACCAAAACACACGAAGATTACGGTTTTTCAGGCCGTTTTTCGCACACAAGCCACCCAAACCTATACCCTAGCATACTACAACACTTCCAAAACAACCAAGCCAATCGGGATCGTTTTAAGTAACGAAAACAGAGCAAAACCCCGACTTTACCCCCTTCTACACGGTTTTCCACCCAAACGAACCACTTTTCCCGCACATTTCAACAAACCGAGCTCACCAACGCGTTACACTGCTAATGGGTAAGCTACACCAAAGTTTCGAGCCATTTTCGGGACGTTTTCAAAAATGACCAAAATGCCCTCCGAGTCGAAACGCACGAAAATCGAAGCCACAAGTCGGGTTTTCACGCAACGACAGCAAGACAAGCGAGGCAAGCACTATAAAAACCATGGCTAACGTTTTCAAGCAAGGACGAGAGCTAAACTCGAATCAAACCGACATTTTCGACCCAAACCCTAGAAAACGGTATTTCGAGTTAAAACCGACTCAAACAAACTTCAAAACCCGAAAAACCAAGTGAGTTGAATACGTACCTTGGTCCATGACGAATTGTAGGAGTCGGAAAATCGATTTTTGATCAAGAAAATCGCCAAGACGAGTTTTAGAGGGTTTCGATTTTGTTTTTATTTTTCGGATGAAATGAACCAACCTCTCTCCTTTCCCGTGTTTTAAACAAAAAACACCAAACAAATTTCTAATCGCCTGTTTACAGGCGATTATATTTTTGTTCTATGGGTTTCAGCTTTGTTTTGGGCTGTTTTCCTCGGCCCATTACGCTTTCAACCCGTTCCAAACACAATTTCAACCCAAAAAAACAAAAACACGTAGCCTCCTCACGAGACGTTCATAAAAACCTAACCTTTTATGAAAAAAACAAAAACACGTAACCTCCTCACGAGACGTTAAAACACAAAAACACGTAGCCTCCTCACGAGACGTTCATAAAAACCTAGCCCTTTTTATGAGAACCACAAAAACGCGTAGCCTCCTCACGAGACGTTCATAAAAACCTAACCCTTTTTATGAGAAATACAAAAACACGTAGCCTCCTCACGAGACGTTCATAAAAACCTAACCTTTTATGAAAAATACCAAAAACACGTAACCTCCTCACGAGACGTTAAAACACAAAAACACGTAGCCTCCTCACGAGACGTTCATAAAAACCTAACCCTTTTTATGAGAAATACAAAAACGCGTAGCCTCCTCACGAGACGTTCATAAAAACCTAACCTTTTATGAAAAATACAAAAACACGTAACCTCCTCACGAGACGTTAAAACACAAAAACACGTAGCCTCCTCACGAGACGTTCATAAAAACCTAACCCTTTTTATGAGAACCACAAAAAACACGTAGCCTCCTCACGAGACGTTCATAAAAACCTAACTTTTTATGAGAAAAACACGTAGCCTCCTCACGAGACGTTCATAAAAACCTAGCCCTTTTTATGAGAACCACAAAAACGCGTAGCCTCCTTAAGAGACGTTCATAAAAACCTAACCTTTTATGAAAAATACAAAAACACGTAACCTCCTCACGAGACGTTCATAAAAACCTAACTTTTTATGAGAAAAACACGTAACCTCCTCACGAGACGTTAAAACACAAAGACACGTAACCTCCTCACGAGACGTTCATAAAAACCTAGCCCTTTTTATGAGAAACCAAAACGCGTAACCTCTTCTACGACACGTCCAGCAAGGAAAGCAGAGCAAGGAGCGCAAGCCAGAAGCGCAAGCAAAGCAAAGGAGCGCAAGCCAGAAGCGCGAGCAAAGCGAAGGAGCGCAAGCCAGAAGCGCAAGCAAAGCAAAGGAGCGCAAGCCAGAAGCGCGAACAAAGCAAGGAGCACAAACGGAAACACAAGCAAGGCGCCAGCTAGGAGTACTCAGGCCACATGCAGGCTGACATGCCCTTAAACATGTAGGACCGTCATGTCCTTAAAAACATGTCGTCCCTCCCCGCATTTCCCGACGCTAAGTCCTCGTCTCTCCCATAAGACACATGCTTAGCGCCGCCAGGTATTATCGAGATCAGAATGGTCCTGATATTATCTTTAAGTTTGACTAACGCTTTGTCCGAAGCTCACCAAACTGGGCTCAGAGATACCCGTATCCGCACTTCCCCCAAAAACCAAACCCGATGATGAAAAGGACTTTCATACATGCTTTTAAAAGAGTCGAAACGGTACAAAAGTGTCTAAAACGTATTAGTCATTTTTAGCGTATTAATTTGGACTTGCATAATCATGAAAGTAAATGTCAATTTTAGTCATCATGAGCGTAACACGAACACAATATAGCAACGACTTATTAAGCCAAGCCACAAAAACAGCCCAACTAGCTACAAACGGCCCAAACTTACAAAACGACCCAAAAACGCACACTAACACAACACTCAAAACGGGCCAAAGTGCGTCCCGTGTCCCATTTTCACAAAGTTAGGTTTTATGAAACCATAAAATAATATAACCTAATATTATTTTATTTCAAGCCAAAACCGAAAAACACGACAAAACCGAAACACTAAAACCGAAATTGACCAAAATCAACAAAGACTTAGCTCATAAGTAAACAACAAAACATAATCATTACTTAATCAAACCTCCAAAACCAAATCGGCGGCATAAACAAATTTCACCAAAACAAAAATGAAATCGCCAATGACAAAGCGATTAAAAATACAATCGTCATTAACAAAGCGATTTACATTTTGTTTTGTACCACCGCTTTTTAATTTTTCTTTAAAAATATCTAACTCAAGAACTTAAACGTCAGATATCTGACGATTAAGTTTTGCTATCCCACAGAAACCACCAAACTCTATAAATACCGACCCACTTCATTCATTTTCAATACCCGATTTTTAGCACTCATACACTATTCACAAAATCCACTCAAAAATACCGTCTTTACATTTTCGAAAGGTAAACATTTTACCTACGGGCTAGACGTTTGAGACTCGGACAATGGGGTTACATTAACCCCAAACCCGATATTGGCACTAGCGGCCGTGATTCGTAATACTGCCAGTAGCAATTCGGATTCATAATCCGTCTAAATCCCGCCAATATCGCATAAATAAACGACTCATTATCACTAAAGCAATCCGACGTTACTTTTATAATTATGCAAGTCCTCATTCATGCATTAAATAACGACTAGAATCACGGATCCAACACTAAATTGTACCGCTTCATGTAGTCTTTTAGCATGTCAAAACCGAGGGTTTTTACAAATTCTAATACGAGGTCGGAAAATAACGTCTATAGTAATAATTTAGTCAATAAATTATTATTTAACGTACATTTCCTATAGCAATATGTCATTATTTTGACAATTTACATTATTTATGCATTTTAATCGAGTCATGTTTATTCGCACTTGTAGGTAGCGTGACTTTTAGCCCAAATATCGAAATTAAGCAAATGTTTTCAAATTAGTAGAGACTACTCTTATGTAGGCTTTTTGATTACTGTTTTCAAAACTCATTTTGTCAAAACTTTCAAAAAGTAACCTCACTCCGAACCCCTTCTCTGGTTTCAAACCTCAGATAGATAGGTATCGACGCACCTTGAAATCTGAGACACTCGTGTCTTGTATTTCAAGACGCGTTGAATAGGTTCCAAATTCCTTTAATATTTGGTGGCGACTCCGAAAATACACTTTCAAAAAGGATTTTCTACTTTTCTTTTTGGTCACAAATTCATGCAATGATCTCCCCCATTTTTCTCAAAACTTCGTGACTTTTTCCTCGCGAGGCGCATTCCGCTCTACGCCCCCACACCTGGCGAGGCTCAAGCGCGCCAGTAGGCGTCGATAGGTCTATCGCTTTTTCCCGGTACCTTCAACCATGCTCTAGGCGCTTGTTTCAAGCCGTAAAGAGCCTTCTTTAGTTTGTACACACACTCTTCTTTTCCCTTTACAATATAGCCTTCAGGTTGATGAACAAAAATTTCTTCTTCGAGTTCACCATTAAGGAAGGCTGACTTAACATCAAGTTGATATATTTTCAAACTCTTGTGTGCTGCTAAGGCAATAAGAGTTTTGACGGTATCAAGTCTTGCAACTGGCGCGAAGGTATTGCCATAATCAATTCCTGCTTCTTGTGCGTATCCTTTGACAACCAATCTAGCTTTGTATTTCTTGATTGTACCATCAGGATTTAATTTGGTCTTAAAAACCCATTTCACACCGATCACCTTTCTATCTTGAGGTGGATCGACAAGTTCCCAAGTGTTATTTTTGATGATCATGTCAATCTCATTTTTCATTGCTTCTTGCCACTCTTTTGTTTTGGCGGCTTCTTCATAATTATTTGGCTCATTAGTTGCCAAGCAATATGATTCACACAACTCGGGATCTAAATGAACAATAGGACAATTTTGATATATTTGGGATAAAGATTTTTTTTCCTCTTGGTCCTGTAGCATTCTCATCATCTGTGTCAGAAGATTGTGACTCAGGAACGCTATCCTCCGAAGTCAATGAAGACTGCTCATTTGTATTAGTTTGAGGAGTGCTTGGTGTGCACTCTATTGGTTCTTGCTCAGATGAACCAATATCTTCAAAGTGTTCAAACATCACACTTTTTCGTTCGATTTTCTGTTCTTCCCAATTCCACATAGAATTTTCATCAACTCCACATCTCTACTGATAACAAATTTTCCAGTATTGATGTTATAAATTCGGTAGCCTTTTGATTGTGTGCTATAGCCAAGAAAAATTCCTTTCTCGGCTTTCTCATCCAACTTCGTCCTTTTTTGCTTTGGGATGTGAACATAGCAAACTGACCCAAATACACGAAGATGTTTTGCTGTTGGTTTAATCCCACTTTATGCTTCAATCGGAGTGATTCCTTGAACTGCTTTTGTATGCAATCTGTTTAGTAAATAGACTGATGTATATACAGCCTCTGCCCAAAATTTCTTTGGCAAATTCTTCTCGATGAGCATGCACCTTGCCATTTCCATGACGGTTCTATTTTTTGCTTTCTGAAACGCCATTTTGTTGAGGGGAATAGCTAGCCAACAGTGAGTTGATGCTCAACACTCTCGTCTTCACAAAATTTATCAAACTGGGAGGAAGTATATTCTTTTCCTCTGTCTGATCTGATTCTTTTCATAATGCACCCGGTTTGCGTCTCCACCATAATTTTGAATTTCTTGAACACATGGAACACATTTGCTTTCTCACGCATGAAATATACTCATGTCATACGAGTATAGTCATCGATGAACAGAATAATGTACTTATTCTCGCTTAGAGAAAGAGTTTTGTGTGGACCACAAACGTCGGTATGAACAAGTTCTAATTTTTCTTTTGTTCTCCAATTGCTTGTTTTCGGAAACGGCTTGCGATGTTGTTTGCCAAGTTGACATGCCTCGCACAAGTTCTTCATTTCATGCAAGGAGGGAAAATCACGGACTATGTTATTGTGATGAAGAAAATTCAGCGCACCAATGTTGAAGTGCCCATATCTCTTGTGCCAAAGCCATGTGTCGTTATTTTGGACTTTGTTAGCCTCCTCCAAAGAAGTATCCATGTATAAAGAAAATGCCTTGTTTTGCATTTTGATTTTAGCAATTTCCCTTTTTAGTTGATCATAAATGATGCAATGTTCATCTTTGAAGAAAACTGAATAACCATTGAGTATCATTTGAGGTATACTCAACAAGTTTTCACTAAGATCAGGTACTAAGAGGACGTCATTGATAAACTTAGTTCCTTTCTTAGTTTGGACCGCAACGGTTCCCTTTCCTTGTGTCTCTTATACTGCTCCATTTCCTACACGAACGTGAGATTTGTTTGAAGTATCAAGTTGAGTGAAAATCTTCTTATCATGACACTAGTGGAAAAAACCCCAATAGTGTCGACACAATAGTGTCGGTTATGAAACAAAATGACACTAAAGGTCGAAAGAAACATATATTGTGTCGGTTTTAGGTAAAAACGACACAGAAAGGTAGACAAATTGTGGCGGTCATAAAAGAAACCGCCATTGTAGGACTTTTGGTGGCAGTTAAAAATAAAACCGACGTAAATTGAACTAACATATGGTGGCGGTTGTAACTGAAACCGACATTATTTGGCAAATTGAATTAACATACAGTGGCGGTTGTAACTAAAACCGACACTATAGACCCTCAACACAAAACAAAACAAAACAAAACAAAATTTGAGCTCCTCCTTTAATTCAATCACTCTCAAAACAAAACAACAGGCACAAACAAAACACCCACTCTGCTCTCAAAACACGACAGACACAAACATGTCTTCGGCCACCGCACGTCTCCAGCCACCACCTCACAACCGTACCATTCACGCGTTTTGCCTTCCACACTCCCTCTCGACACCACACACAGGTAAATTTCTTCCTCTCATTTATTTTTTTTTGAATTAGGGTTTATTTTTGTTCTTGACTCTTGTGGAGTGGTTGCAGATGGGATGCACTTTTAATTTTTTTTTTTTTGTTCCTTTTTGTTGAATTAGTCCAATAACTCTGTTACTGAGATATGTTTTGGTTTGTTCTTGTCTTTGGTGTTGTTTCTTGTTTGTGTCTTTTGTTTGTTGTTAGAAGGTAACGTTGGGCTGCATGCCCCACTGTGCCGATATTAGGTGTGAGCCGATTTCTGTTACTTTATTGTTTCGGGTGGGTTCTTGTTGAGTCGTTAATGTGATTTCAAGAGCTACTACGTATTGGGTGTTGTATGTATGGGCCGAGGAACGCTTGGACTCACGTGAGGTTATGAATACCTGTTAAACTTGGTGTGTAATTGCATATGTTTTGTTGAATTGTGTGTGTGTGATCATAAGTCTATTAACCATGTTCCTTGCCATGTCGCGAAGTACAATTATGTGAGTGGATCTATTTGAATTCAAGCGTTGATTTACGTTAATGATGAGTGTATGTCACATTATTACGAGCGAATGAATGCCTATATATAAGTCTATTGACCATGTTCCTTGCCATGTCAGTTCGTATCATTTATGCTACATAGGCCTCTTGGTTTAAGACCTCTGTGTTTGTTTTTTTGTATGTCATTGTCACATCAATGATTTTAAGCTCCGGAGCTTGATTATATACTACTCGTATGATAGACTCGTTTAAAGGTTTGATTTGTATATTTTTAAGATATTGACACTACTGAATCTGGTAGTCTAATTGTACCAACTTTCACCGTATAAATGTGTTAGAAGCTTTGATAAGTGTATACCGGATGACCAAGTATGTTGTGCAAAAGCATCAATAATCAGCTCCTATACCAACTTGTCATGGTTACTGCAAATTTCTGTATGCTTTATATTTTCAGTTGTTGCTAATTATTGTACTTACAAAAACTGATTGTACTTCTTACAAGATTAAATTACGGAGTATTAGTTACATAGTGACTATGACTCATCTCACACTTGCTTACTTACTTGATCTGGCAATTTTCCATCTTTTTGTTTGTCGCTTCTTTTCATTGTTGTGCTCCACACGCAACGTTATGTGTACCGTGTGCTCATCACTTAGATCAAATACTGCTACAATCATTCAATAATTGTTATTATAATTGTAATGATAATCACTATCGTTGGGTTCCTAGATTGTTGATGATTGCGCGCTACTATTCTGCTATCGTCTTCCTCTTGTTACTTTTAATTCTTTTTTTAAATTTAAAATGGTCCGCTTGCAATTTCTTACACGATCTCATTTAAACTTTTTTCAGGTGCATTATATTATGCTCAAGGTGCCGATATGTGTGGGTGATTTTAAAGAGTTTAACCATCTCAAACCAGGTTGTTTATTTGTAAGTGTAGCGTGATAGAGAGCTCACTTAGTTAATTAAATCTAACTTGTTTTTGTAATATATAGTTACACGTACTATTAGTTATGTGTATTTAATCTATATTGAACATTGACTTTATCTTATCATTTATATTAGTACTTTGGGATATTGTGGTTATATATGTTTGCATTTTTTTTGTTTGGATATTGTGTTGATGTTTGTAGGAATTACGAATATTGGCAACGAAATAATTAAATATATTTTTTTTTAAAAAACCAAAAATCCCTTGTGGCAGTTGTAAGCAAAAGCGACACAATAGACAACTTTCATTAGATCTATAGTGGCGGTTTTAACTAAAACAGCCATTTTATTTGACCTTTTTGGTGTCGGTTTTTAACAAAACCGCCATTGTATGTTGAATCTATAGTGGCGGTTTTAACTGAAACAACCATTTTATTTGACCTTTTTGGTGTCGGTTTTTAATAAAACCGCCATTGTATGTTCAATCTATAGTGGCGGTTCTAACTGAAACAACCATTTAATTTGACCTTTTTGGTGTCGGTTTTTAACAAAACCGCCATTGTATGTTGAATCTATAGTGTCGGTTGTAACTACAACCGCCATTGTATGTTCAATCTATGGTGTCGAATTTCGAACCGACACGAATAATATACGTCCCCCCTGTATACGTCTTACCATAACCGCCACTATAGGGTCCTTTCAACCGCCATTATTGGGGTTTTTTCCACTAGTGTATGAGCCATATGACTTGTACAACAATTGTCGATTAGCCGTTTTTGCTTGTTGCCATATTTTTCACTTTGACAAACTTGAAAGAGATGATCCTCAATCGCTTGGTGAGTGAACTGATCTGTGAATTTTGTTCGGCCTTGTTTCTACAGTTTTTCTCAATATGGCCGAATTTCTTGCAAAATCGACATTGTAGTTTAGGTTTTCCCTTAAACCAACATTTTTGCTTCAAATGATTGTTTTTACCGCAAATGCCACATGGAGGTAATTTTCTAAGCCTGGAATTGTTACCCTCCATATGCTTATTTTTACCTTCTTTTAGATAAGGTAATCTTGATTTGTGATTAGTTTGGAAAGCACCCTCTGTTGGACTCTCATCGCTTTTGATGAATTTTTCCTCGTGTGCTAACAAGGAATCAAACAACTCGGTAATGCCGAGTGTACTCAGATCTTTGAATTTTTCAATCATAGATGCAATAGTAAAGAATTTACTATTGAGAGTTGCTAGCACTTTTGGAACGATTGTTTTTTCGCTAGTACTTTCTCCATAGATTTGCATCTGATTGACAAGTTCCATGAATCTTGACGAATATTCTTTAATGTTTTCGTCATCTCTCATTTTGATATTTGCATAATCTCTTCTTAGTTTATTGAATCTTACACTCCTTACTTTCTCGGAACCATGAAATTCCTCTAAAAGAATGTTCCAGGCTTCTTTTGCTGATGATGCCCGGATGATTTTTGGTGTAATTCTGTCCGAAACAACACTATGGATATATGAAAGTGCCCTCGCATCTTTCATTTCATCATTCTTTAGTTGTTGTAGTTGTGCAGCGGAATATTCACTTCCTTCTACTTTTGCTTCATAACCTTTTTCCACAATCCCCCATAGATCACATGACTTGAGAAATAGTTTCATTTTAACACTCCAATAATCCTAATTTTCTCCTGCAAAATTTGGAATTGCAGGGAGAGACACACTTGAACTTGAAGCCATACTTCAAAAGATTGAATATGATATGTGGTGGATATTATTTCGGCCCCTTTAAGATCCTTAAAGGCTCTGGTCCCAAATGTTGGGTTTTAGGATGATTATAAGTGAGAAAATGGAGATATAGAAGGAAATTGTATGTGAATGAAATGATTAGTTTTTATTGATTGAAAAATGATATGATTTACAATGCCTAAGATTACATGGTATTTATAGGTGATTCGCACCCTTTCGAATCCTAACATATACGCATAATCATCTAGATACAACGTACATACATTTGCATGAATATAATACATAATATGTTAAGACAATACCCTTCATCTATGGATATATTGTTTCGTATGTGTCCCTTTATCCAAGAGACGTAATGTTTCGATTATGAATAAATATAATGACTTGGTAGATTCATCGTACTTAAACTTTTATGGAAAAGTCTCATTATTTCAACATTGATGGGTGTGTTGATGAAAATATAATATGAGTATATTTGGAGATTATTAAAGGAAATAAATCATCTATTTCCTTCGTAGGAAATAATGGAAATTAGGAAATGGAGGTTTGAAGTTAGTCAAAAATTTTCTCGGGGAAGAAGTTAACAGTATGTTGTACAAGCAAATTGTGGGGAGTTTGATGTACTTAACAGCCACTCGCCCTGATATAATGCATGCTTAAGTATGATCAGCAGGTACATGGAAAGTCCAAAGGATATACACCTTCTTGCTGCAAAAAAGCTCTCCGATACTTGCGGGGAACTATGTACTATGGTCTGCTATATCAAAAGGGTGAAGAATCCGAGTTATTCAGGTTTTATGATAACGATTATGATGAAGATTTGGATGATAGAAAGAGTACCACTGGTTATGTATTTACTCTCGGATCAGCAGCTATATCGTGGTGTTCTAAGAAGCAACCGATTGTTACTTTGTCCACGACAGAAGCTGAGTTTGTAGCAACAGCTACTTGTGCAAGTCAAACTCTCTGATTACGAAATATTCTTCAAGAACTTCGATTTAAACCATGGGCGGATCCAGCCCTATGGCCCCATGGGCCTTGGCCCAATGAGAAATTCAGTTAAATAAAATTCAATTTGCTTTTTTAACATAATTCTTGCATGGCATAATGGTGTCTTGGTTAGTTTTTATATGATAAGTTGGAAGTTTAAGTCCCTCCAATGACATTTATGCTACAATTAGTACCTCTTCACGTTTGATTCTAATTCATCTCTTTTTTTAACGGTTTTCTAATTTGTTTAACATTTTTACTTTTTTCCCCTATATATCACTTAGTTTTATTTATTTCATTTATTTTACAGTTAAAACAATTATATATGCATTCTTATGTGATACGAAGTATACCTTTTCTATGTATATTTATTTATTTGTCGTCCATAGTTTTAGTTTACTCTTTCACGGAGTATTATTTCTCAAGTCTTTTAATTACTTATTGCTATTTAGTTTCTCTTTTTTTTTTTTTTTTTTAATTTCTTTAATACATCTATATTAACTTATTATCGCTGATTAAAAAAATGCGATGAAGACCCCAACTACCTCTCCATCAGTTTGAACCGTTAAAAAATTATTAATGTGTATAAAATTCGGCCCTACCTACTTTAGATTTCTGGATCCGCCCCTGAATTTTAAACAAGGAGATTCGACACTCATATTTTGTGACAACAGCTCCACGATCAAGCTATCAAAAAATCTCGTTTTTCATGGAAGATGTAAGCACATTGATGTGAGGTTTCATTTCCTCCGAGATCTGGTGAAAGACGGTGTTATTAATCTTGTTTTCTGCAGAAGCGATGATCAAGTAGCTGACATATTTACTAAACCTACTGTCAAAGTGGAGAGTTTCAAAAAATTTCGGAAGTTGCTCGGACTGCGCAGCGTGAAGGACATAAACTGAACTGTTGGTTCGACGTTCAGTTTAGGGGAGGGTATGTTAGATATATGAGATTATGAGTGACTTTGTTTCACACAAAGCTTAAATCTGCTCTTCACAGAATTTTTTTTTTTTTTTTTTTTTTGTTAGCTATTCTGTAACAATTTGTCTAGCGCAAGCTTGCACAATGCATCATCAAAGTTGTCAAATTTCGGAAATTTGTAAGAAAATTCGAACGGTTCTGACAACTTCGTACTTAGAATTAACGTCGCTGTTAAATCTAACATAAAAATCAGACTGAAAAAATAAGGTTATACTGAAAAAAGTAGGCAATAGTAAACGCCGATAAATCAGTCTCATCAAACCAAAGATATACAATTAGACCCATCGCCACAATTTTCAATCAATTCTTTGTAGTCTTGTTTTGCTGGCCACTTAAAGTTGGAAGGAACATGATCTAAATTCGGTCGACAAGTATCTACCGAGCAAAAGCTTTTGGGCCATTGCATCGCCAAAATAAACGCCTGCGGTGCAGGTGCAGGTGCAGGTGGAGGTGATCTTACAACCGATACAGTTGGGGCTCGAGGAGGACTAGGCGGTACTGGGCGGCGCCCAGCTGCTACCGCACAGGTAGTACTGACTGTAAGTATAATATTTATCACTAACCAAATCATTATTACAACTTTCATTATTTCTCTCTTAATTTTTAATTTTTTTAGTTTGTTTGTTTTTAGATTTGTTACCTGCATTGCGATTTAACAAGCTTAGCTTATATACTAGTCAGTAAGATCAAAACGCACAACACATACTCCACTACTCCACTATTAATTAATGGTTTTTAATTGTCACTTATATTACATCTAGATTATATTTTTACTATTTATAATAGAGTTTTGTTCCTTAATGTATTTGTCTTTCATTCTTATGGCAATTTTATTGAATTCCACTACAACCGTTTTTAAAGTTGTCACTTTTTTTACAATCTAGATTGTCAATTATTTTTATTTATACGTCTTGTATTTTATTCTTTTAAGTCTTAGTTATTTTCACGTAAGTAAGACAGTAATAATAATTTATTGTGAGACTTCAATAATAAATAAAGTTATGAACTGATGATCACTTAAAAAAGAATATGCAGTCATCAAAATCGATAAATTGAATTTCACCCAAGAACTAAACCCGCAATGGGGGACCACAACTAGTTTCCACAAAAAAAAAAAAAAAAAAAAAAAAAAAAAAAAAAAAAGTTGCACTCTCTTCTGCATTTTTGTTGAGGTTCTCGACGGGCTTTGGACGCAGCTACATTGGTTTCGTTTGAGGGCTAGCTTCCTGGACACAGTTTCATTTCGTACAGAAGTGACTAGTGGGCAAAAATTTTCTTTAAAGGGTATCCATTGTAAGGTCTTCATAGACGTTTTTGATATTTTTTTTAAACGTCTTCATAGACGTTTTCTGACCGGAAGACCGAGAGTCCCCAATTATTAGTGATTAATTGATTAAATCGAGAAAAGTAAAAAAATTAGTTGAATGTTGCACATACTTTGAAGAATTTGAGTGATTTTGGATACTTTTTTTCGTGAAATTCATTATGCTCGAAAACAGAGAAAATTGGGTTATAAGAGTAAAGGGTAAAAATTTCATGACAAAACAAGGATACAATCAAGTAAAATTTAAAGGGGTTTTTGTCAGACACTACCTTAAATATAGGGCGACTTGTGAGGAACTACCTTACATTTATTTTTTTGCGAAAAACTACCTTACATTTCTCAAAAATTGTGCGACACTACCAATTAACGAATTCTATTAATTTTTGGATGTTTACCTTCAATGACTAACGGAAAATCACTAACTTTTTCATTACCCTCTTATTACCCCTCATATTCTTCCCTCCTTAACCCATTACACTTTTACCCAAATTTGCATAAAAAAAAAAAAAAAAAATACCCTTTTACCCAAATTAAAACCCTAATTTTTTTTCAATTTTAACTTCTATAATTGCAAAGTACACATAATTATGTTTATTAATTGTCATTGTTGTTGAAAGATTATACAAGTGTTTAGTGCCGATTAGTAATAGTTTTTAGTTTAGCTCATAACTTTCAATTATTTTTTCAATTTTGAAATTTCATGTAAATAAGTAATTATTCCTATGTTGTTATTTGTTACATAAATTAGAATTTTTTAAGTTAAGAACATTTTCCAAATATTTTTGATTTTGAGTAAATAGTTTTATTACTTTGTTAATATATGGCTGTATTTGAAATTCAAAATTTATCAAATATAAAAAAAAAAAAATGAGGACAAAAGAGCATAAACTTTAGTGTGAAAAACCATATTTTCCATTTACCTTATCAATTCATATTGAAAATAGCATACAATTGTGAGTAAAAATTGTATTTGAAACTTAATTAACTATACTTATTTTTCTTTGATTAAAGGATAAGGTTAATTTTGAATTAAGAAAGAAAAGTTGAAATGAAGAATATGAACACCTTCAAAAGGGGACATTAGGGGATGAAAGAAATGAAGGAAGTTAGTTATTACGTTAAGAATTTTTCGTTAGTCATTGACGATATACATCAAAAAATTAACGGAATTTAATTTGTTAATTGGTAGTGTCTCACAAACTTTGAGAAATGTAAGGTAGTTCTTCACAAAAAAATTAATGTAAGGTAGTTCCTTACAAGACGTCCTATATTTAAGGTAGTGTCTAACAAAAAAACACAAATTTAAATACAATTTAGTAATAACAAAAACCATACTGTCAACTCGTCAAAGGCCACAAACATCTTCCGTTCACAATAAGCTTAAGCACCAACACTTGATAATCGCTGAATGTTTATAAAATTGAAAGCTTAAGCAGTCAAGTACAAAATCAAGAACTCATAAACCAAAGGAAGCATCAACAATATATAAATATGAAGTCGCATCGATTTTAGCTACAAAAAAATCGTTATTGCCTATTAGACGATATATAGTTGAGCCTCCTTGACAACGGAAACAAGCTCTCCACATATCTATAGCTTGAACTAATCCTGATGCCCAAGCATTTGAAAGTGCACGTAGAAGGATGGTAGACGTAGGCCCTATCACTCTCCACAATACGACTATCATAACGCAATTCCTCGTCAAGTTCTTCATCATCATTATGATGAACGAAGACGAGTATATCCTCAAAGTCTAAAATAGCACCTATCCATATACAATATGCCTCTGCGTGGAAAATAGGCGAAGTTTTGACAACAATTTCCCAAGACAAAGGAACTTCATAATCATCATCATCACGAAATCTGATCGCTGCCCATATTTCAATACAAGTTTCTTTGCTTTCTAATGTACGATCTACGAAGACTGCAAGTCCCTCCTTGTACTTACCGATTGTCAAATAGCATTTATACCAGGACTCTTGAACACCTGGTAGTTCAATTTCCTTGAAAATCTCGCTGCTAAAGTTGAAAGCTACAATGCCAACACGACTATCGCGATACCAAGAATCTGCTATCCAATAATGAACACCGTTGTTAAAATAGGCATCAGTATACGGAAAGTCTAAGCAAGGGTACGTCCTTGGAGTGTCCTTAATTTTCTTCCATGAATCAGCCTTTACGGAGTACAAATGGTATTCATAGACGAAGCCAGGTTCAGTATGCCTCCTCTTATTATTATTACTGGTTAGTCCCAATATTTTGAAATCATTTGATAGTAAATCAAACCCCAAACCTCGAACGATACCACCATACACTTCTAGAGCTTTGTAATCAGGCATAATTGGCCAACGAGAAACCTCCATGAAATCTCTAGTGGCAGGGTTCCACAAGACCACACGATTACCACCCCAAACAAGCCCAACAATGCCGTTCACAACGCCTACGCAGTACATTGACCGCTCATGTGGTAAAGAATCGCCGGAAAAGGTGGGGGGTACACCATCGCGATCGAAATTAGGAGTGAAGTCCACAACGACATCCCATGCACTTTGTTTCGTGAGAAGGTAGAACTTAGTAATTGGATCCGACACATATGATCTTAAAAGAAGAGGTACGTCACCTTGAGCTGCCAAATACATAGCGTACTGAACACGGTAATGTTTCTTAATGAATTCATCATCACTAATGAGACCGTGCCAATGTTTGGAAACACATTTCCACGCCAACAAATCTTTTACTGGCAGCCTCGACAGTATTTCCTCCATTACGTCGTCAGGAATGATGATAGTTTTTTCCATCTATTAAAAACCCGTCCAAGTAATTATACTATAAGGCCGTCACGTCCTACAATTTCCATTACAGTTTCGCATCAGATAAATTTCTGACATATAAACAGTGTACTACAGTAGTTTTCAATCACTTATTCATCATGAAACTACATTCCATGAAACCTAAATTAAAATTCAAACTGGATAATACTCCAATGAAAATTCTGAAACTTTTACCCATTAAAATTACAATTAAAATTAAAATTAAACTCAGAACAAAACTAGGGGCAATATTAAACTAAAAAATTCTCAAAATTGAAATAAAAGAAAAAGGGGTGAAAAACAAACCTTATGTGTTGCTCCCAAAAATGTGGTTATGACTAATTAATTGAACCATTTTATGTTTATTTATATAGAGATTTATTTTGGCAATTTACAATTGATAATTGTTTAGTCTAATCATATCTGTGCAATTTATTGATTATTTTGGCTCAATTTATATTACGAGTATATTTAGGGATTATTAGAAGAAATAGATTTATTTATTTCCTTCCAAGGAAATGGAGGATTATTAAATGGAGGTTCATTTCCTTCATGAAAAATGGAAAATTAGGAAATAAAACATCTATTATACGAGATTAATTGAACCATTTTATTTTGTTTATACAAAAACTAATTTTTTTCTAATTAGTTTTGTTAATTGTTTAGTCAAATTCAAATCTATGCAATTTATTGACCATTTAGGGTCAATTTATATTACAAGTATATAATATATAGAAAGCGGTCAATTTAAATATTTTAGTATCTATCTATATATGTTATATCCCAAATTCTTATTTAAGACCAAAGATCCGTCCTAAGCCTTAAGACGGGTCGGGTTTGACCCGTTTTAATTTTTTGTTTTTTTTCAAGACCCAAATTTTATTTTCGGAAACTTTTATTAAAAAGCGGAAAAAAATGGGTATTTAAGATGATAAAAATGGCGACATATTATATTATATTAGTGACATATTGTCAGTATTTATATATTGAAAGGCAAACAAATAACTGAAACGAATATCGTAAAAACCTCACTTTAATTTTTTTTTTTTTTTTTTTTTTTTTCTTATTATGCTTTATTTTTGTTTTTTTCTCTCTCTTTTCCATTTCCATTTCTAAGGAAATTTCATGGTTTTCTTCCCATTTTAGTTTTTAGCATATTTTTTATTAGTAAATTTTTTCACTTATGTTTCATTTTCATCCATTAAATTTACTAAAATGATTTTTACAACTTAAGTTTTTAGTGTATACTATTATTTTAATCATATAATCTATTTGTATTTTATAAATTAATATAGAATGTAAGTATATGACAGGCTAGAGTCGTATCACCTTATCAAAATAAATCCTATGAAACAACTAACTAATGGCTAGCGGTAAGCAGGTATCGAACCCACAGGGAGAGGGTAAAAACTATTAAACTCGCTAGACACTAAGCTATTACGGATGTTTCATCAGGTTTAAAGTAAGACAGCTAAGAATGCAATAAACTAAAGCTATACTAGAATATTAAAAAGGGTCTAAAGACAATAAGAGAGATATTAGGGCATCGGGTTCAAAGTGACAACGATTCAGGAACTTAACCTTATAAGAAATTATGACCGAATGAAGCTATGCATGAGACTAGGTATAGAATACGTTCTCTCGAATCAATATTTACCATAAGCAGATTTAGCGGGCTCTCGCAACTTAATTACTAAACCTAACTCATCAATTACGCGGAGTCTAGTTTCGATTAGGCTTTCGATCTTAAACCAAAACTACCAAAGTTCAACTCAATTTAGGCGTCCCTATATTCAATTGATAAAGATAATCGCGTAGGAATAAGTCAACATGCACAATTTCAAACGATCAAGCAATTAAAACTCGTTCCCAAATCAATTGTCACAAATCACCCTAAACCCTAATTGGAAGATTAGCTATTCATGATTAGGGCAAACAATAAATTGATTAAAGAATAAAGTAAGAACATAATTACCAGAACTGAATGCTTGAATTAAAATTGCGAAGTACCGACGGTTACAATAATTAAATCTCTGAATCAAAGCTTGAGTTTTCTAAAGTTGAAGATGAAAAGCAGAGACTAAACTAATTAGAGAGAGAATAGAGAAAGTATTTTCGTGCTTCTAGGTCTAACTAATGATAAGATAATCTAACATTAATGTTTCCTAAATAATATAACATAAAGTTACAATTCCCGTGAGAAAATGCACCACGGCCGGCCGACCGGCCGCCGGTCCTCCTGACCGGCTGCAACGCAAAAGTCAATCGAGCCCATCCGTCTTGGGCTCACATCCTCTAACAATTTGGGCCTCTACTAACTTCCTTCAAAATTCGGCCCCTTCGCTCCAGTTCTCGGTTTTCGATCCCGAGCTCCACCTTACGTCGTCTTTTGGGTTTCCGTCGTATCCACTTTTCAGCTCAAACGCCTGGTAAATGTATAAAATCCTGCAAAACACGGAAATACAACAAAAGCGCCTCTAGGACGTAATGTGAGAACAAAATGGCCCCGCAAGGCACATTTTAACAATAAAAAGCAGCTCGGGATGAGGGTAAAAGCATATAAAAATAACATCTATCAATATACATATATCATAATAAAACAAAATTTAATTTATTATTTCTTTAAATATAACATACAATAATTTTGGAATTATCTCTTAAACTTAGGATGTGATAATACTTCTAGTCTCTTTGAATATTATTTGCTCAGACATAGGAAACTAATAAAACTTTTAAGAGGAAAACTATAAAGAGTAAATTGACAATTACACTCACGTTTAATATAAGTGCGTTTTTCAAACATATATCCACATTGTTTTCGACTTTATAACTATTACTACTATGTTTGGTTCGGTTAATGATTATTACCATGTACGAGACCGAACCTACCAATTCGGAATTCACAAATTCTCATTTAAAACCACTATACCCGTCTTAAGCTTAAGACGGGTCGGGTCAACCCGTTTTTCCTTTTTTTTTTATTTTTTTTTTTAAATTTTTTTCAAGGCCCAAAATTTATTTTTAAAAACTTTGTCGGTAATCGTGTTTATAGGGTTATTGAAAATAGTAACAAAGTAATATAAAATGGTAACATATTATATTATATTTGTAACATATTATAAAATATAGAAAATAAAAAAATTTCATAACATTTGTTTAATATGTTACCATAATTGTATAATAAGTTACCAAAATTGGTTCGTGTTTATAGGGTTATTGAAAATGGTAACAAAGTAATGTAAAATGGTAACATATTATATTATATTTGTAACATATTATAAAACATAGAAAATAAAAAATTATCATAACATTTGTTTAATATAGTACCATAATTGTATAATATGTTACCAAAATAGGTTAATTATGTTTTAATTTTTTGAGAATATGTCACCAATATAATATAGTATGTTACCATTTTTATCAATATTGTTACCATTTAAAATTTGTGTTTTATTCGTTATTTGAGTTAATTTGTTTTATTTAAAAAAGGGGTCTTAAAAAAAAAAAAAAAAAAAAAAAAAAAAAAAAAAAAAGGCCAAAACGGGTCATATTTGACCCGTCTTAACTTAAAACGGGTTGACCCGTTTTATAGGAGACTACTTGTTTTGAATTTGAGTCATTGTCTGATATAGTCGTACTCCTATGGTTTGTACGAGTGATGGAATAATTGTTCGCATCATTATTGTTAGTAAGAGACTCGTCTAGTATACTAATTTATCTTTCGCTTAAATCTATTCCGACACTACTCCTAATTTAACCGTAACCCTAATTTTTAAGAAAATCTATTAAAAATTTATAATTTGACATTAGAATTGAAATTGAAAAAATTATTATTTATTCATTGAATCGGTAATGGAATTCATTATTGAATTATCGAAATAGTGATTAAAAAAAACTTTGAAAAGAAAAAGGAAAAATCTTGTATATTGTTTTTTTTGTTGTCCAATCGAAGCGCGCACTAAGTGACTAAGTCACATTACAATAAGGGGGATGGGGATTCGAAACATAGGATCTACTGCCTAGAATACCTCCGTTTTAACCAATAGTCTAAGACCTTTTCGGTAAAATCTTGTATATTGTGAGAGTAAAAAAGGGTAGAGGGGAAAACTAAATGAAAAAAGTTTACCACGAGAGTAAAAATCATATACGAAAAATCAATGACGTTTTTATTTTATATAGAAGGGTAAATAAACATCTGAGAAGAATATATAAAAACTTCACTTTAATTTTCGTCTTTTATATACTTTATTTCTGTTTGTTTTTTTTTTCATTTCAATTCCATTTCCATTCGACGGTTTAGATTAAATTAAAAAACGATATAACGGTCACTTTTGTAAGTAGCGAAGATCGATGGGTGTGTAGATGAAAATATAGTATGAGTATATTTGCAGATTATTAAAGGAAATAAATCATCTATTTCCTTCGTAGGAAATAATGGAGAATTAGGAAATGGAGGTTCATCTCCTCTAGATCCATTCCATTAATTTTCTTTTCATTAGACTAGATGTTGGCCTGCGCGCGGTCCCCAATGCGTGTTAAATTATTGGTTTAATTTAATTAATGTTGTGAAATAGTGTACGAATGCATTGTCTTTAAAATGCTACCGAGTATTATAAAACTCGGATTGTTTTGTTACGTTGTTAACATCACTCCTATGTTACGAACTTGCTCTGCATTGATCTTGTACACCTTTCATAAGACCCAAAAAAAAAAAAAAAAAAAAAAAAAAAATACTTCTTCGCCTCTTCGGCATAAAATCTTTTACACTCTAATATAATTGATTCTTTAACCATGTTGGTTATATGATCGATCTCATGTCTCAACTCATCAAGCAGGGCTTTGTACTTTTCACCCATGCCCTTTGCAAACCAGCTGCAAATGCTATATGTGATTCTCGAAGTTCTGGTGCTACTCTTGACTCGACAACAACCTGCAAATGCTTTCGCCGATACTTCATGCAACATAGACGCCAAACTCTTCATCGCCATCTTGCTCTCCTCATCTTCATGCTGTCAACTTTTTGTTCTCCAACGCCTGCGCATTCTCCTTCACGGTTTCAAGATCCCGAACCTCACTGACTCGAGCACCTTGGGGACCTCACTGACTTAATTACCATTGTGGTTTCCTAAGCCTCTTTAATTTGTTTGCTTTACTATGCTACACTTCCGACTCCTCCAAAACTTTCTTCCGATTCTGATTACATCTCATGAAGTATGTCGTCGTATTCTACCATTTGCTTCATCACCGATTTCAAAGACTCTAACATCGATCTTTCCAACCTAGCCTCGATTATTCCTACCTGTTTCAGTTCAACAGTTTGGATTCTCAATCTCAGAAGCCTCTACAGCCCGCTATTGAGCCATTGCTGTCTGTTGTAATTTCTCGTTCACCTCATCAAGTTGTTTTTTAGTCTATTTCAAATCGTTGAGTGTTTGACTCTATTTTTTCTTAGATAGTGACAATTTCTCATTTGCATTATCCAACTCGTCTTGTGCACTTGTAACTATCTAGCTACGCCTGCAACTTCGACAGCTTATTGGTTTGCACCTGTAATTCTGATCAGAGCCAAGAACACGTTGAAACACAAAGCATACCAGTTTCAATTTCTTGAGGACGTCGTCAAGCCAATGGTATCAAAAGCTCATTAGAGTCCACAAAAAAACAAAAAATGAAATTCCAACGAAATAAAAGAAATTGTTGATTTTTCCGGCCGGATGATCGGCTGCCGATCTGGACCGGCCGTCCCATACCTATTTTGAGATTTAATCTCAGCCGTTGATCTTCACAATCTAATGACTTAGATTAGGACTCTAGGACTCTATTCTATATGTGGACTCTATATAACAAATATATTCTTCTCAACTTCATTTCCTATAATTTTAAAACTTTAGAATAGTATTGGTTGCCAAGTATTAACAAATATACATCAACTACAACTCTACAAGATTTACGTGGTAACAAGATTTACCAGTTTGATTACATATGATTTATTTTAGCCATAGAAAATAAAATAGCGATATTTTTGCAAGAGAAAACATATTTAACTTTGATTCCAAACTATAAGTAACAACCAATTGCAAATTAATACGGTGTTTAAAATTCTAAATAACACGTAGCTTCTGCGCAACAATTTAACTCTAGTGTCATCCTTCGACTGATTTTTCAACTAATATCGTTGAAAAATAGTATCTTGGCTAACATCTTTTTTTTTAAGACACACTTGTCGAAGTGATTAATCAAGGCAACTTGTTCAGTGTGACTGCAGATTCGGAAATAAATATCTTAGCAAACTTATATAAAATAAAAAAAATTAAAATAAAATTAGAAAACTGGCCTCAGTAAAGAGCATTCCACCTGCGTTTGACGATATGACTATCCGACAATATTTGATTGAATATAAATAATACTTCATATCCAAAAAAAAAAAGGTAAAAACAATGTCGTGCTGCTGGCATAGCTCTACCGGTAGTAAAAGGAAACACATGAGTTCTAGAACCTCCACCCAAAATCATTGCAGCTACCACTTATCGGGTCTGCCTTAGGGGATTTGAGGAAAATAGGCTCAAACCTCTGCAAATTCCATAAATGAGCAAGAATCTGCAAACCTATAAAAGAACCAAACACAAATCTCACACACACAATTTTGAGTCAATAATTAGGTAATTTACCACGAAAACTATAAGTCTTAGAGAGCGTATCACGTACTATACCTATTACTTAACACCGTCATTGGCACCATTCTCCTCAGAACCTACGACATTATCCTTGACAGCCACCTCCTCTCCCATCTCCCCATTATCATCTTCATTGTGATGTTGATCACAAGCAAGTATGACATTCTATCAACGGAAATTAAGGGGATCCAAAAACATTTAAACAGATTCAGTTGACTACATTGGTAAGATCATTTAAAAAACGAAACCTAGCCAAAGGTTCGATCTTTTACTTCAATATCAGGCCCATTAACCTACAGTTGGAGCACCTGAGATACCATCCTACAATGATGGAATTTGGAAGCAACTATCTTCAGTCTAAGTGGTACGTCGTACGTACTTTAACAACTGAAAGCTCACTTCACTTCCATTTTATAAAAAACGATCATAATCAACACCATATTAACATATGACTCTCGACTTCATAAAGGGAACCATATAGGGTTTTCGATTTGCATAGAATTATTTTTTACGAATGCTTGGCAAGAGAAATGGAGCCCAAAATAAGCAATCTGTTAATCAAATTCAAGCTAAGTTGTAATCCAAATTGAAGTGTAAAAATATCGTGTCGGATATGAATGAAATTTCAAACCTAGTTATGACCCACACCGACGCCATCCATTCCCCCGCCGCCGACCACCGACCACCGCCCCTAACCACCCTTTTACAAACCCTAATTTTAAATTAGACTTATATCTATTAAAAATTAATTAAAATTCAATAATTTCAACACAAAAATTGAAATTAAAAACGATTAGAACTTATAATCATAATTAATGATCAAGAAATTGAAAAATTGAATCGCAGTCCTGGTGATCAAAGGTCACAGCTTCCCAGTTCCTTTCTACTCTGGATGGGGGTAAAACTCGTATACGAAAAACTCGTATACAAAAAATCAATAACGTTTTTATTTTATATAGAAGGGTAAATAAACATCTCAGAAGAATATAGAAAAACTTCACTTTAATTTTCGTTTTTTTATATGCTTTATTTCTGTTTGTTTGGTTTTTCATTTCAATTCCATTTCCATTTGACGGTTTAGATTAAATTAAAGAACGATATAACGGTCACTTTTGTAAGTAGCGAAGATCAATGGGTGACAGGGCTAAAGTCGTATCACCTTATCAAAATAAATCCTACAAAACAACTAACTAGTAGCTAGTGGCAAGCAGGGTCGAAATCCACAGAGAAACGGTGTAATCAGAAGTCTACCTAGATGAACTTAGGTTATTTCAAAGGGTAATAATCAAGTATAAGAAAACTAAACTAAAGCGAGTAATAAAAAGGGTAAAAGTATAAGGGAGAAAGATTAGGGCATCGGGTTCAATGTGATATCAATTCATGAACTCAACTCAATAAGAAATAACAATCAATTGAAATTATGCAAGTGACTAGGTTTAAGAATACGCTCTCTTGAGTCAATATTAACCTTAAGCAGATTTAGCGGGCTCTCGCAACTTACTAAACCTAACTCATCAAATGCGCGTAAGTCTAGTTTCAATTAGGCTTTCGATCTTAAATCGAAACTACCATGATTCAATTCAATTTAGGCGTCCCTAAGTTCATGTCTCCAAATCAACAATCACAAATCACCCTAAACCCTAACAAGAATTTAGCTACTCATAATTGAAACTAAACTAAAGCAATCAATAATAGACATGATAAACAAATAAATACAATAAAAGATGAACCTGAAATAAATCTTGAAATAAAGGTTGAATCTTGAAATCTTTAAAGAACAAATCTTGCAAAGTAAACTAAACTAAGTTTTTTGGAGAATTTTTTTAGAGAGATAAACTAAAACTAAAACTAAAATAGTAAAATAAAGCATAACCTATCTAATTCGTCCTAAAACTCTTTTTATACAACTTTCCAAAAACCAATCTAATTAAATCCGAAACACGTGAAATTGGGCCTCCGGCCGGCCAGCCGACCGCCGATCACCCCAGACCGGCCGGTCCCTAGGTTTGGGCAAGGCCTCTTCATTTCTCCTCGAATGCCTCATGATTCATTCGGGCCTTAGTCCCTTGCGTCTTTATTCTTATCCCGAGCTCCCGTATAAGCTCGAGCTTGGTCTTGAGGCCTTGGTACTCGTATGTGCTCCACTCGACTCGGGTTTTGGCTCAGGACCGCCAAAACCTGCAAAATATAAATAGGAACAGCAGTACCGCAGTATATAGCAAATAGCTCATAGAACAATAATGATCTCGACTAAAAGTAAGCTAAATGCAACTAAACCGGGGGCAAATAATCTATATAAAACGCACACATCAAACTAGCCCAAACCAAACCTTTGCTTGTCCTCAAGCAAACTACCCAAATATAGCACATAATCACGAGGACAAACTAGTACAGAAAATCGCAACCAAAAGTCACAAGCATCGTCGCCTCATACAAAAGTGAATCAAATCAATAGTCGCTTCCTCTTCAATAAATTGAAGAGTTAGGGAGCGAACTAAACAAATAAAAGACGGCGGAACATTATAACGTAAACTCCATGCAAAGACTTTCGACCGTATGCATCCACTAAGACGCTGAGACTATAAATAATCTCATAAACATCGACACTAGGAAAACTACTAGACTAAGCATGTCATCGTCCAAAATGTCTCAAAATCACACCGAGCGAGGTTTCCAAGGGTTGTAATGTTAGGCTGGGGTTAAGAGGGTAAAAAGGTGGTAAACGCATTTGGGAATGTGGAGCTTAATAGCTTAACAACTGCATCAAAATCTAACTCACATCCCAACAACAATAACTCTTAACCGTATATCAAAATGAATCGCAATTCCCGCATAAGAATGATAAAATATCGTTTCCAACTTAACACTTCCGACCTCCTTATTGAATTAAACAACATATGTACAAACCAACTCTTTCCTTTTGTTTTCTTGTCCTTTTCTTTTTTTTTTTTTTCTTTTTCTTTTTAATTTTTTTGTGTTTTTTTTTTCTTTTGAACTGAAACGGAATGAGATCGGGTGAAACCTTAAAACATGTAGGAAAGCGCAATATTAACGGGAATACACGCATAACAACAACCCATAACTCCAACTCACATAGTAAACAATCATGGACTTAACCCACTTCCTTCCCAACCAAATACTCCGTGATAACTCAAAGTCCCTAATGCAACTGATAAGCCCGGGTAGGATAATTCTGGAATGTAGCTCATAATGTATATAATGTGGCTCAAGAAAAACAGGCTACAAAGGCTAGGACGGGTTTCAAATGAGGGACCTAAGTCTAAAGGGACAGAAAAGTAGGCAATTTGGCTATGTGGAGTTAAAATAATATCAGTAACCAAAAACAAGTACTTTTTTGTGCAATGCTCGATCATTTAAGAACAAATAGGCTCAAACAATGACATAGATTCAAGTTTTCATTTCACTAGTACGAGTATACACAATGTCAAGTGGATGGTTAGTCTAAGAAACGCGCCCCGTCTACGTCATGTCCTTATGTCAAATACAAGTTAGTCTACTCAAATCATCTCAAGGATGAAAGAAAAGGGTAGACAAAGCATATCAAATCAACACAATCAAAAGACTCAACTAAGCGACTAAGAGCGTATCTCAAAAGACACTAAAGCTAATCCTGCACAAAAGATTTCTAAGACGACCGAAAAGAACGCAAAAGACTCGTATTTTTGTATTTTTAAAATTTTTTAATTTTTTTGTATTTTTAAATAATGCACACAAAATAAAAATGCAACTAAAGAGCGCGAAAGTCGCTTCCCCCCCCCCCCCCCCAAAACCAGAGTCACACATTGCCCTCAATGTGAAAAACAGCATAACCACAAGTAGCAGAAAAGAGGACATAAAATAAACGGGGTGGGAATAAATGCGAAGAAAAGAGAGGGAGGGTAAAGAAGACTAACAATATCACGAAAAATCTCCCCCAAACCGAAGTGAAGCAAGGATCGTGGCTAAGAATCCACTAATAATCATCCGAATCAGCCTTGCTATGAAGTACTTCGGTAAATAATACGTCGAAAAGGAGAAGAAAAAGAGCAGGGGGGCCGGCCGGTCGGCAGGCTGGCACCCAATTTTCATTTTTTTTTCTCGTTTTTTTTTCCAGTTTTCAAATTTGGGCTACGGCCCCGATTGGAGCCCGGCCGCCTGGTGACCGGATACAGTGCCTCCTCTTCGTAGCTTCTTCAAAATTCAAGTACCTAAACTCAATAATACGCGCACTAAATAAAACCATGAGACCCTCATCCTCACGCGCTCATAAAAACTACGAAATGTTCGCAAACTAATCAAACAAAAGTACAATTATTACAACATCATCGAGTTGCCTCCCGGAAGCGCTGGTTTTTACGGTCCCGCACGACCTTTTTCACAGCTCCAATTAACTCAAATAAGCATGCCAAGGTCGCTGACCATTCGCGACCGCCTCACTCGTGGTAATAGCATCCGAGCGCCACAAAACTCTACCTTCTCGAGGTAGATGATCAATAATCAGCAAGCACGGAATTCCTTCTCGAAATGGCTCACCATATCTCCCTTGCGCTCCTGGCGACTCGACCGTGGGCCTCCAATCTCCATCGCTAGCAGTAAATCGGTCGGCAGTCAGCAACTTCCTCTCCCCCAAACTAGTTTTGCAGCTACTCTTCGAAGAACCTGCACAAGGGGAGACAACAGAAAAGACCTCCAAAGTATCTCCAATAGAGTAAGACAGAGGTATAGCATCAATAGCACAAACCGACTCTAACTGCATAGGCAACCGCGGGGTACGCGACTGCGTATAAGACAACTTTTCACCCCCCCCCCCCCAATCGAGAACGTTAAAGTCTTATTACCCACATCAATAACAGTTCCTGCAGTGTGCAGGAAAGGTCTCCCTAAGATGATCAGGATGTCGGTGTCCTCATGAATGTCCAACACTATAAAGTCTTCGGGGATAAAGAATTTTCCTACCCGTACAGGAACATCCTCCAAGAAACCTAAAGGGTGCTGGACTGAACGATCGGCCATTTGCAATTGAATAAAAGTGCAACCCAAATTAGTCATATTAAGCTTTTGACAAACAGAATAAGGGATGACACTAACACTAGCTACGAGATCACATAACACATTATCAACAACATAATTACCAATGGAGCAAGGGATGGAAAAATTCCCTGGGTCACTAAGCTTAGGAGGTGAACTACCCTGCAGAAAGACACTACCCGCCCCCAGAAAAGCTAAAGACTCAACATCGTCAACGGACCGCTTCCTAGTCAAGACTTCTTTCATGAACTTAGCATAAGCAAGAATCTCTCTAATCAAGTCAATAAAAGGAACATTCACTTGCAAACCTTTCACAATCTCAAAGAACTTACTGAACAGGGAATCCGCTTTAGCTTGACGTACTCGACCTGGAAAGGGAAGCTTGATTTGAATCTCCGGGGCATCCTTAAAAACTTCACCTGTAAGTTGTTGCCGTTGTGCTGGCCGGTCGACCGACAGGGTAGTCTGCTTCGTGCTTTCAGCAACGTCATCCGCAGCTCTCTCCACATCTACACTCTCATCACCCACAACAGCTTCTCTCCTCGGCTCATCTGGCCCGGGCATCGCAGCACCGTCGTAAGCCCTCCCGCTACGTAACTGAATCGTATTAACATGCTCAATATTCTTCGGAGGGTCACCCTGCGGTGGTAGTTGCCCCTTTTGACGGGTTGCCTGTGATGTAGCAATTTGAGCAACCTGCGTCTCCAGATGCTTGACGGCCTGATTCGTCTCCATTTGCATTTTCTGCATGGTCATCATCATAGTGCGCATCTCAGCAAGAGGGTCACTCGCGACTGGTGGTGGTCGCGGCGGAGGAGCATGAGAAGGATTATAAGTTGGGGCACCTAAAGTACCAGCTCGAAAAGGTGGGGGAACATAAGTTTTGGGACCCGGATTCAACACATTTTGGCTTCGATAAGAAAAATTGGGATGATTACGCATCCCCTCATTATATGTGCTTGAATACGGGTTGCCCTGCTGATAAGCCTGGAAGTAATGAACCTGTTCCATGGGAGAACGACAATCCTGAAAATAATGGTCATACTCTCCACAATGCTCATAAACCGGGGTAGGTGAAGAATAGTGATGACTGATAAGTGATTAATTTGATATATTTTTAGTATGTATTTTTATACACTTGGAGTCGTCTTTCGTGTAAATTGGGCTTTATTGTGTACTTTTAATATTTATGAGTTTAAATTAACTTAATTATTATTTTGGGCTAAATATACTAACTCTAATCTATTTTAATGTATTAGGTATGGGCTCAATTCATTTGATCCAAGCGAAAAGCAAAATAAACGCTACTAGAAGTCCTTATTTTATTTGACCCAACTTAGATGGACTTTGAGAAGAAAATAAAACAAAGCACAAGTGTGTGCTACGTGGAAACAAACCCACCTCAGTGTGTTTTATGCAATCATCCTATTGAAGATAAGCATCATTTCTTTTTTGAATGTTCGGGGATTAGTACTGTTATCCAAGAGATGAACATCGATAGCTTTGACGCCTTTTTGACAATTTATGATAATATAGCAAGTCAAAGCTTTGTAGAGAAACTTAATCATCTAAAAAGTTTAGTTCTAAATTCCGATTTCATCAAGCTTATCTTTATTTGGTGGAATGCGTGGTTTCATAGAAATGACATTATTTTTAATAATGTGCATATGAATATCAACAAGGTTATTTTGTTATGTAATAATAGCATAGAGGTCTGGAATGTGACTAGGCATAAGGATTTAAACAATCCTGATAAAGAAGTTTTAGTTAAAGTCAATAACAACTTAGACGAAATCTGGTGGGAAAACCCTACTAATGGATTTTTGAAACTTAATTTTGATGGATCGAATATAAATGGAAATAAAGCCGCTTTAGGATACTCAATAAGAGATCAAAATGGTAAAATCATTTTGCTAGGAGCAAAAAATTGTGGAGCTAATAGTATTCTTATAGCGGAAGCACTCGCTTTAAAAGAAGGTATTTTAGCAGCTAAAAGTTTAGGAATTTCAAAGTTAATTGTGGAAGGTGATAATTTATGTGTTATCAATTCAATCCGTAACACCTGGCAAATTCCTTGGAAAATTTCTAGTATTATCAAAGATGTTAAATTAGACCTTCAGTTTTTTGACGAAGTGATCATTAAACATTGTTTTCGCGAAGCCAATAAAGTTGCTGACTTTATGGCTTCTATTGGACATTCTTGTCCAAATCTTTCGAGGTGGTCTGAAAGCCGGTGGCTTCATCTTACCTCACTCATCCGAAAGGATGAAATAGGTTGGTCTTATCCTAGGGGAGGATCAACCTAGTTTTCTTACCTTATCAAAAAAAAAAAAAAAAAAAAAAAAAACAAACAATGAAATAAAAATAAAGGAGCCATTAAAGAAAATGAAGAAGAAAAACGGCAGAATCAACTCAACAAGGACGAAGCTGAATCGTCTGCAACACATGGAGCATGTAACGCGCGCATTCAAGGACGAAATGAAGACAGAGGTAATTAATCGATGATTAAGAACAACAATTATTGAAAGGAGCTTATTCAATTTCCATGGGTTCCTATAAAAACCCCAATTGTACTCTCACAAGGGGGGAGACAAAAACATCGAAAAAGAGAGAAAGCGAGTGAATTGAGAGCGGAATTCAGAGTGAAATTGAGGGATTTGGGTCGAGAAAGAACGAGTCCGAGTGGGTAGCTATCTACACCATAAGGAGGGACGGAAATCTGGGGTTCTCTCGAGGTTCGCCACCGACTTTGAGCCGCGATTTTCAGGGTGAAATTCTTAAGTTCTTCTCTATTCTATTCCGTCATTTTACTTGTAATTGCAGTTTTCAGTTGTACTCTATGAATTGAGGATGTTCGATCAATTGACTGATTATGTGACGTTTTGATATAATTTCAATTAATCTCGAATTTGCTTTATTTATCGAATTATACTTGTGTGAAATTTTATAAAACTACTCTCTAATCTTGAGTGCTACTATTCTTGTATTAGGGTGTAGTTTATAGCTAAGTATAGAATTTGGGCTACTCTAAATTATATACTAAAAGTAGCGACTAATCATAATTTGGACTTGCGACATAGCTAAATCGTGGTTAGAGGGTATAATTTGGTCACGTTTAATTTGACGTCTAATCGTTTTAGTAAGCGTGGGTTAATCGTTCTTAATGCTACATATTTAAATTTTTGAGCGTTGCGATACATGGTCGAGAATTTGAATTGTAAGAGTAGTTTTGGCCTAGTTCAAGATTACAACACCTAAAGTCAATTTAGTCTAAATTAAATTGTATAAGAGGGCTTCAAAGGGGAATTTCGCTACCGAGATTCCTAACATTAACCTGATAAAGTGAATTCGAGTTAACAGAACTAAGTGCGTAAATTGTGGTCGAAAGGTCGAATATCTCATATTTGGGCTTAATTTGGTTTTTGTCTTATTTTCTACATTAGTAATTTATTTATAATTTATAATCTGAAAAATCTAAATAAACCCCCCATAAGTACTGTATAATTTGTAAGTTACGAATTTGTCATTAGTGTAAGCTAGCAGATCATAGCACTCGCCTCTCTGTGGGATCGACACCTTACTACCCTATATTACGTAAATTGAGTATTTTAAACGGATAGTAACGGTTTTATAAATATTAATTTGAGTACGCCTAACGACACGTATCAAATTTTGGCGCCGTTGCCGGGGAGGTTGATTTCCTGAAATCAGTGTCTTGTGTCTGCTTAATCTATTGATATTATGTACGTTTTTAGTAGTGGTAACCTTAAATCCTTGTAATTGTTTTGGATGTGTACTTTTAGAAATAGTCTATAGTTGTCTTATTGTTGTAGGAGAAATTTATAGTTGTCTTATTGTTGTAGGAGTAATTTAACTGTTACAAATTTGGCTGTGACATTTCCTATTAATTTGTTGTGTTCAATATTATAAGCTTTGAATACTGAATGTAATCTTGTTGTAGCAGCTTAATATTGCTTTAATGTCAAACTTACTTTCTAATTTGTCAATCATCATCTGTGACAATTAGTTCATGCCTAGTGTGTGTGTTTTTGTGTTTTAAACCTTCTGATCTTCGTCTAAACTTGACAAATATCCCCTGGTTCTGTTGTACGTTTTGTGATATTTGCTCACTGTTGTTACTTGGCTGTCAAAATTACGAAAAAATGAACTACTTTGACTGAACGATTATGCACTGATCTGATATTTGCAAACAATTTGATATTCTTATTTGCCTATCCTATATTGATTATGACTGTATTCTTCTCCATATGTATATTTCTATTTTCTTTTTCTGTTTTGTTTGTTTTACCTTTACGAGTCGAGTCGGCTTAAGTGCCTCCCCGAGTTCGGAGCCTTTGTAGGGGGATGTTTATAGTGTCGGCCACAAAAAAATCAGAAAAATCAAAAATACAAAAAAAATTAGAAAACTCAAGCACAATCAACTCATTATTATTACGGTTTTTTTTTTTTTTTTTTTTTTTCTTTCGCCTTTTGTCAGATTTCACTTGTCTTGGCCGAGTCATCTGTTTTGCAGGGACTAATGAATGATTTTGTGCGGCTCGGTTGATCATTTCATGGTGAGGACGTGCAAGACGATACAACGTAAAGAAATTGGAGCTGGGACTACGACTTCAAGCTACTGTCATAGATCAAATACTTCTAGGAGCGCATATCACAAATGACACTATTCTACGAAACTGTGACAGTTGAATAATGCCTGCTACCTGTCACTACAAATATAACCAGCTAAGTGTCTTCTTTCTCTCTCGTTTTATTTTACACGCAATGCTTTTATGTATTTCGATGTTAAGTGCCATTGAGGACAATGTCAGAAGTAAGTGTGGGGGAGGGAATGATAATTGTAGAATGCTGTTAAAAAGAATGCATTTGTGATGATTATGGAGTTGGTTTAGTAGTACTGAGCTCTTGTTGAATTGGTTAAGGTTATTTGAAGAATTTTGTAGACATTAAAATTTTGGATTTAGCCATTTTTAGGGGAGATGCTGCCGAAATTTTCTGAAAATTGTGGCTAATTTTTGACTTTTAAGGTCCTACTAAATTAGGGAACCCGACGATAAGCTTTAATTTTATACTTTTTGAAAAAATGCTCTTTCTAGTGACGATTTGAACATAAGTTACAGCTTTCTTTGAAGTCATGTACACGTAAATTTCTTCTCCCTATTAAACTTGGATTGATTAATTTCTCAACATGATACGTTTCGAGTCTCTTTTATATTGAAATTGCAAATGAACTATATATAATAGCACTCGTCCATTTTATCTTGATCACTTGTTTATTACTTTAAGTTGTGTGGTGTGTAAGCCGGTCTTGTTTTTGCTAATACTTTCGAGGTGACTCCTTTAATGGACTTTCAAGGAGATTACTCGACTTCGCTGAAAAAAGAAAATAAAGAATTAAAAAAAAAAAAAAATTTGAAAGAAAAAAAAAAAAAGAAATGAAGAGTGAAAAAAGAAAAAAAGCAAATGAAATGAAAAAAAAAATAATAATCCGAAGTATCGAGTACACTTGACGGTAACCGGGAGAACGATCCTCGTACTGCGGTGGTAATACTAAAGAACCGAAAGTATCCCGTTTCCCTAAGACCTTAATATTGGCTGAAACCCACCATCTTTGAGTCGATTTTTGCAGTTGAGAAAGGGTAGATGGATCGAGTGTGAAAAATCTCATGTTTGTTTAAGATTTCAATTGAAAGCGTTCGTAACGTGTTTTGTTGTTTAATTAATCATTTGAATAGTTTGTAGAGGAGAAGTTTTACCGTACATGATACATGTTAAACTAATTTCCGATTCTTATGTTCTAGGAAAACAATTTCAAGAATGTTTTAACTCGCGTCGGGCACTCTTTATTTAGTTTGGTCCGAAAAAGTTGAGAATTGCCATTGATTTAAAGCTCATGTTTGTCATTGTCGCCCTGTCATTGTCGAGGGCGACAATAGTCTAAGTGTGGGGGATTTTTTTTTTTTTTTTTTTTTTTTTTTTTTTTTTGCCAAGCCGTCATATAGATTTTATTACAACTTAAGGGCTCGGTTTGCAATACAATGAGCCCTTTTATTAATTTGATATATTTTTAGTATGTATTTTTATACACTTGGTGTCGTCTTTCGTGTAAATTGGGCTTTATTGTGTACTTTTAATATTTATGAGTTTAAATTAACTTAATTATTATTTTGGGCTAAATATACTAACTCTAATCTATTTTAATGTATTAGGTATGGGCTCAATTCATTTGATCCAAGCAAAAAGCAAAATAAACGCTACTAGAAGTCCTTATTTTATTTGACCCAACTTAGATGGACTTTGAGAAGAAAATAAAACAAAGCACAAGTGTGTGCTACGTGGAAACAAACAACAAACAATGAAATAAAAATAAAGGAGCCATTAAAGAAAATGAAGAAGAAAAACGGCAGAATCAACTCAACAAGGACGAAGCTGAATCGTCTGCAACACATGGAGCATGTAACGCGCGCATTCAAGGACGAAATGAAGACAGAGGTAATTAATCGATGATTAAGAACAACAATTATGTTAGAATGGTAAATCAACCAAAATAAAAGAAAGAGGAGAGGAAGCTTTTGAGAGAATTTAACAGAAAACAAAAACGAAAGAGAGGAAATTTAGAGATTTGATGTATGTGATTGATGATGTAAGCAATATTATTGAGCTGAATTAATTGAGTTATAAGGTACAACATCACCCCTATTTATACAAAATCAAAAGAGGGGAACAGAGCACCAAACCCTAATTCTAACAACTTTTCTTAACCAACTTTTCCTAACAACCAATCAACCAACTTTCGTAACTAACTATTTCTAAGTAATTCTAACACCCCCCCTCAAGTTGGAGGTGCTGAATACACACCCAACTTGCTCAAAATGTAATTGTTTTGTACACCACTCAAGCTTTTTGTGAAGATATCAGCTGGCTGTTGGGTTGTAGGAATGTATGATAAGCTTATCAAACCTGCTTGAAGCTTTTCCCTGACGAAATGACAATCTAATTCAATATGTTTCGTCCTTTCATGAAAAACGGGGTTTCGAGCAATATGGATAGCGGCTTGACTGTCACACTTGATTGGTACAGGCTGAACATCTTCTACTTGCAACTCACTCAAGAGCCTGGTTAGCCATGAAAGCTCTGCTGTTAAGCGTCTAAGTGACCTGTATTCAGCCTCTGCAGAAGACAAGGAGACTGTTTGCTGCTTCTTTGACTTCCATGAAATCAAACTTCCCCCAATCATAACCACAAATCCACTCACTGACTTCCTCGAGATTGGGCAAGCTGCCCAATCTGCATCACAAAATGCTTGCAGATAAAGCTGAGGAGAGTTGTTGAGTAGAAGTCCTTGTGAAGGATCCTTGGCTATGTACTGTAACACATGTAGAGCTGCTGCCCAATGTTGTTGTCTGGGTTCAGACAGGAATTGGCTTAGATGTTGGAGAGCAAAGCACAGATCTGGACGTGTGTGAGTTAAAAAATTCAACTTTCCAACCAACCTTCTATATTTTGTTGGATCTTCAAGTAACTCAGTTGTGTCTTTGTCCAGTTTAGTATTGGGATCTAATGGACTAACCACTGTGGCCATTCCTTTAGGACAAAACTCCTGTATCAGTTCTGTGGCATATTTGGTTTGGGTGACTGCCACCCCTGTTGCAGTGTGCAAGAACTCAAGCCCAAGGAAGTAATTCAGACGACCTAAGTCCTTGATCTTGAAGATGTCATGTAAGTAAGCTTTCAGAGAATGCATTTCTTCCTCATCATTTCCAATCATCAAAATATCATCTACATATACTGCTATGAAAATGCTTTTGCAACCATTAACCTTGGAAAATAAGGAATAATCATTGAGTGATTGCTTGTATCCCCTTTCTCTTAAAGAATGACTGAGTTTAGCATACCATTGCCTTGATGCTTGTTTTAAACCATATAGAGATTTTTGGAGTTTGCAGACAAGAGCTTTATCAGAAAGATGTAGACCCAAAGGTGGCTTCATGTAGACTTCTTCATCTAAGTCACCATGCAAGAATGCATTGTTGACATCTAATTGATTCATGAACCAGCCCTTTTTGGCTGCTACTGCCACCATAGTTCTTATTGTAGTCATTTTAACCACAGGAGAAAAAGTTTTATTGTAGTCAATCCCTTCCTTTTGTGTATAGCCTTTTACTACCAACCTTGCCTTGTACCTTTCAATGGTTCCATCTGCTTTGTGCTTAATTTTAAACACCCATTTACTACTGATTGCTTTCTTTCCTTTAGGTAAAGGTACTAGAGACCATGTGTTGTTGAGTTGTAGAGCAGAAAATTCTGCTTTTATAGCCTCTTCCCACTCAGGGTATACAATGGCTTCATCATAAGAGACAGGTTCTTGTGCAGGTGTTTGCTGTGAGACAAGGTTAGCACAGACAGGAATAATATTGCAGCATAAAGAGTTCTGAGCATTACCATTTTCACACAAAGAGGTCAGAGTATGATTACAAATGGTTTCATTCATGACACTACAGACATTTCTCCTAGGTAGGCTGACATAATTTTGTGAGAGATAAGAGGGAGGCCTAGAAACCCTGGAAGACTGTCTGACAGGTGGGTTATTGGTCTGAATAATAGACTGATTTGTGTTGACAGACCGACTAACTGACTGTGTTGTGGTTTGTGTGGTGTTGCTAGGTGATACAAAAGGATTTTCAGTTGGCTCAGGCTGTAAAAACGCATCAAAAGTTTCTGTTTCAGGTACAGGCAGAGGTAAAAAAGTTTGTTTGTCATTAGGTATGTAAGGGAACACATCTTCATGAAAAACAACATCTCTGGAGACTACTATAGAATGATTTTCTAGACTTAGAAGTTTATAGGCCTTCTTTCCAAAGGGATATCCTAGGAACACACATGGCATAGCTCTAGGAGCAAACTTATCCCTATTCACTTTTGATGTTGAGGCAAAACAAAGACATCCAAAGGACCTTAGATGTTGCAGACTAGGTGGGACACCATATAGCTTCTGATAGGGAGACATGTTGTTTAGAACTTTTGTTGGAAGCCTATTAATGATGTATGTTGCAGACAGAAGGCATTCCCCCCAGTATTTCTTAGGTAGGTTTGACTGAAACATAAGGGCTCTAGCAGTCTCAAGGAGGTGTTTATGTTTTCTTTCAACTTTTCCATTTTGTTGAGGAGTATTTGAACATGATGTCTGGTGTATAATGCCTTCACTTTTAAAGAATGAAGTCATAGAATTTCCTGAACCTAATTCAAAAGCATTATCAGTCCTAACAATTTTGACAACTTTACTGAATTGTGTCTTTACCATTCTGATGAATTCCTGTATTAGACCAGATGCATTGGATTTGGAGGACATTAAGTGAGTCCATGTTACTCTAGTGTAGTCATCAACTATGGTCAAGAAGTACTTATATCCATTATAAGTCTGTGTGTGGTAAGCACCCCAAACATCAATATGTATTAACTGAAAAGGAGAATCAGAAACAGACAAGCTTTCAGAGAAAGTAAGCCTATGTTGTCTAGATTTTGCACAAATAGCACATGATTCAATCTCAGAGTTATTACAAGACCTTGAATTACAAACATCTAAACTTTTCAGCTTATACAAAGGAACATGGCCTAGCCTATTGTGCCAAAGACTGACATTGTTTACAAAACATGAAGTAGCTGAGGTGTTATTAGCTGTACTATCAGCATTCTGCAAGATATCTTTAGACAGTATATAGAGATCCTTGTGATTTCTACCAATGATCAGTGGCATCTTCAAAGAAGAGCCCCGCAAAGAACACGTAGTATGTGTAAACACAGCAGAAATGCAATTTTGTTTGGTTAATTTAGCAATAGACAGAAGATTAAATCTAAAATCAGGCACAAACAAAACATCATTCAAAGTGATTCCAGCAAACAAATGTACTACACCTTTGGACTTAATAATGATGACTTGACCATTAGGTAAAGATATGTTGTAAGGCATGGACAATTCATGTAACTCAGAGAAAAGACCCTTATTAGAGCACATGTGATCACTTGCACCAGTGTCAAGAATCCATGAATCAATCATATTTTCAGAAATAGAAGAGTAAGTAGTATTACCAGCAAAGTTTGCAGAGGTGATGTTTGTCTCATTATTAAAAGACTGATTTTCAGAAGTAGAAGCCTGGTTTGCAGGAGAAGGACCAAGAATACCAGATGAAGGGACTGACTGATTACCCTGAACATTACCAGCGAACTTTCTGTTTCTGTTCTGAAGCCTGAAGCACTTATCTATGGTGTGTCCAGGTTTCTTGCAAAACTTACATTCAATGTAGCCTGTTTTCCTTGGATCAAAGTTTGCCTGTGAAGTAGCCTGAGTTTTCTGGTTAAAGTTGGATCCTCCATTGTTGTAGAAGGTTTTGCCCTTGTTGTTTCTGGCGAGAAAAGAAGCTGAATCCATTGAGAAGTGGTTGTTATGGCGAGCTTCCCTTTGATCATCTTCTTGAACCAGGTTGTTGTAAACATCAGAAAGTTTGGGTACAGGCGATTGCATCAGAATTGTTCCTCTGGTGACATTATAGTCATCATTCAAGCCCATGAGAAATTGCATGACTTTTGTTCTGTCATCTTCTTGAGTTTGCTGTTCTTTTGAACCACATGAACAAGCACAAGAGCAAGGAGTGGCTATGGCTGCTGCATCAATCTCAGCCCACAAAGCTTTGATCTTTGTAAAATAAGCAGTGATAGTGTCTGATCCTTGAGAAATCTGAGATAATTTCTTTTGAAGATTGTAGATTTGAGCACCATTTATTTTCCCAAATCTTCCATGAAGCTCATCCCACGCTTCTTTTGCACTGTTGCTGTATAGAATCGAGTCAGCAATGTCTGTGGAAAGTGTGTTTAGTATCCAAGAAAACACCATATCATTGCAACGCTGCCATGATTTTGCTGCAGTAGAGGTAGAGGGAGTTGGTTTGGTTAATGAACCATCAACAAAACTGATTTTATTTTTCGCTGAGAGAGCAATCAACATGGATCTCTTCCAATTTGCGTAGCCTGTGCCTTCAAACACATGGGAGACTAGCTTGAGGCCTGGATGATCTGAAGGGTGAATGAACAAAGGATCGTCGCTTGTGATAGAGGTAGATGAGTTTTCTTCCATTGTTGATGTGAATATATTGAGAAGTACAAGAAATATGAAGATCTTGGAATGATAGATGAATAAAAGAGAAGAACTTGAGTGTGAGTATTTGAATAACAAAAAGATAAAGAATTGAAGATTTAATGGATGAGTGTTTGAAGAACAGTATGAATATTTGAAGAACAGTATGAAGATGTGAAGGGTTGAGGATGAAGATATGAAGAATTATATGAAGATATGAAGAATTGGGGATGAAGATAAGAAGAAAAACAACAGAAATCAGAGATTGTAGCGGAAAAATGGATCGAAAAACGCGATTGATACCATGTTAGAATGGTAAATCAACCAAAATAAAAGAAAGAGGAGAGGAAGCTTTTGAGAGAATTTAACAGAAAACAAAAACGAAAGAGAGGAAATTTAGAGATTTGATGTATGTGATTGATGATGTAAGCAATATTATTGAGCTGAATTAATTGAGTTATAAGGTACAACATCACCCCTATTTATACAAAATCAAAAGAGGGGAACAGAGCACCAAACCCTAATTCTAACAACTTTTCTTAACCAACTTTTCCTAACAACCAATCAACCAACTTTCGTAACTAACTATTTCTAAGTAATTCTAACAAATTATTGAAAGGAGCTTATTCAATTTCCATGGGTTCCTATAAAAACCCCAATTGTACTCTCACAAGGGGGGAGACAAAAACATCGAAAAAGAGAGAAAGCGAGTGAATTGAGAGCGGAATTCAGAGTGAAATTGAGGGATTTGGGTCGAGAAAGAACGAGTCCGAGTGGGTAGCTATCTACACCATAAGGAGGGACGGAAATCTGGGGTTCTCTCGAGGTTCGCCACCGACTTTGAGCCGCGATTTTCAGGGTGAAATTCTTAAGTTCTTCTCTATTCTATTCCGTCATTTTACTTGTAATTGCAGTTTTCAGTTGTACTCTATGAATTGAGGATGTTCGATCAATTGACTGATTATGTGACGTTTTGATATAATTTCAATTAATCTCGAATTTGCTTTATTTATCGAATTATACTTGTGTGAAATTTTATAAAACTACTCTCTAATCTTGAGTGCTACTATTCTTGTATTAGGGTGTAGTTTATAGCTAAGTATAGAATTTGGGCTACTCTAAATTATATACTAAAAGTAGCGACTAATCATAATTTGGACTTGCGACATAGCTAAATCGTGGTTAGAGGGTATAATTTGGTCACGTTTAATTTGACGTCTAATCGTTTTAGTAAGCGTGGGTTAATCGTTCTTAATGCTACATATTTAAATTTTTGAGCGTTGCACTACATGGTCGAGAATTTGAATTGTAAGAGTAGTTTTGGCCTAGTTCAAGATTACAACACCTAAAGTCAATTTAGTCTAAATTAAATTGCATAAGAGGGCTTCAAAGGGGAATTTCGCTACCGAGATTCCTAACATTAACCTGATAAAGTGAATTCGAGTTAACAGAACTAAGTGCGTAAATTGTGGTCGAAAGGTCGAATACCTCTTATTTGGGCTTAATTTGGTTTTTGTCTTATTTTCTACATTAGTAATTTATTTATAATTTATAATCTGAAAAATCTAAATAAACCCCCCATAAGTACTGTATAATTTGTAAGTTACGAATTTGTCATTAGTGTAAGCTAGCAGATCATAGCACTCGCCTCTCTGTGGGATCGACACCTTACTACCCTATATTACGTAAATTGAGTATTTTAAACGGATAGTAACGGTTTTATAAATATTAATTTGAGTACGCCTAACGACACGTATCAATGACCCACCGCATTAACCTCGTACACAGGTTTAGAAGGTGAACCTGTGACTTTAGCCTGAATACCCGTGACCTGATGAGCTTGCTAGCTTATCTGCGCTTCAACCCGCGTAAGCGCATCAACCTCATATTTCCCACCTTTCGTGGGCCCCCTCTGTAACACCCCGTGTTATTATAGCATAAAATTATAAAAGAAATTAATTCCTTTAATTAAATTCATCCTTTTTCCTTTTAATAAAAATGCGTCTGAATTTTTTTCGCCAAAGTATACTAAATTTTCCTAAGTCCAAATATAAAATTTTTGAAAAATAAAGTTTGTTGCATTATATTCAGAATTCAAAAAGAAACACATTTCAAAATTTTATAAAAGTCAACACAAAACTTGTATCGTCTTTCAAATTTTGAAATGGTCGAAGCATGTTTACTATTCACAAAAATAAAAGTAAAACCTTTTGTTCATAAAATTCAATTTCGAGCACTTTTGATTTTTATTTATAAATCTTATTATATTAATATCAAATTACTATTTCATTTTGATTTAACTAACACTTTCACTAAAACTCGACATATTGAGTTACACTAAGCCTAAACTGTAAAATTTTTGACGTTTAAGCATAATGATTTAATTCGATAACATTCAACTAAAAATATATATTTCGATCGAATAAAATTTTATTTCAAAGTTGCGAGGAAAACTAGTACCCAATTTTTGTTTGAATTGCTTTGAGGTTTATTTTCATTTTTATTTTCGATCTTACTTCTAAACATTATTCCAAGACTATATATTTCATTTCGAGACTTTTCACGTGCGCGCAAATCGAAAATTTCAAAAACGAAAAATCGGACCAACTTGGTCCATGTTGGTCGAAATTTGAGCATGCTCTAGCATGCACTTGTCTTCTCTTTTTCTTCCTTTCTCTTACACACACCTTACATGTCTTACACACATGCTTCTTCACTTGTACAAGCATGCTCCTTTTCCTTACACACCTACAATATTGATCATCACTTAGTTTAAGTAGTTGTCTTTAATTGTAATTGCTTGTTTAAACCTAAATACATCCTAACTACTAAGCACATATACCACACAATACTAAGTATACAATTACTACTAATCCTTTACTAGTATTCACTACTACTACATTCACTACTACTACATTCATTTTACTACCACACACTTTAGCATTTTACTACTACAAAATTACATACTACAAAAATAACACAACTACTACTACTACACTACATTCACACGCACAAACAACACACAAACATCAAAAATATTCTAAGTCTTTTCCTCTCTAATAAACTCACTCAAGAACTTTGTAAGCTTGTTCATCCTCAAGAAAACATAATCTTCATCTTCTTCCTCCTTATTTTTCTTCCTTAAACTTTCATTTATTGTTTTAAATATACTACAACACTTGTTTTAATTCTCCACTAAATGTTTTAGCAATCACAACCTCTTCTAAACTTGTAAATAAAGAAGAACATGAATCATATTTATGAAAAATTTAAAACAACACCTAAACCTAAAATACTACAACACTTTAAAATTGGTAGTATAGTTAGTGTAGTTTTAAAATAAATTACTAACTTGTGCATTTACTTTTTATGTACCATCTTAACCAAAGACGAGGAGCAAGGTGGAGGCGTCGACTTGAGCCAATTCGATCACATCATAGACCCCGACAATTGCTAGGCTTCGTTCTTCACTAACCAAATAAGGTGCTTCCCGCACACTTATGTGATAAGCGCCTCAATTTGATTTTATGTTATTTTTCCTAAGTGATGTTTTGATTTGTATGTATGATGTTATGTCACCCAAGTATCACATGTTAAATTAGAAGACAAAAATCGAAAAATAAAATATATTGTCCATATATAATCTACACTACTAACCCTAATTTTTCGCTTAATTTTTCGCTTTAATTTTTGTAAATTGCATGCTTAAAATACTTGTGGTGAAATGAACATGAAAATATAATTAGTTTATGTTTAGGACTTAAAATGAATTTGTTATGAATTTAAATGTTTTAATGTGTTTATGTGTGTTCTTGAACTTTTATGGTTATTCATGTGTTTAAATGATTTGTAGTTATGTGTGTTAATATTTGTGTATGATTTTCACATATGTTAAATACATAAATAACATAAAGTAAATTAGTTATTGAATTAGAAGTATAAAAATCAAAAATCAAAATTTATGGGTATATATACATATACACGGTTTTCCCCTTAAATTTGGACCAATTTTTAGTTTTAATTTTTCTAAATAACATATTATGATTAGTTTAGGTAAATTAGACATGCCATAAAAATTTGAGAAAATAAAACGATAATATGAAATTTGACTAAATAATGTTCATATGAAAAACATTAGAGTTCTTAACATTTTCATGTGTCCTTCACATTTATTTCTAGTTTGATTAATAATTTTTATAAAGTTGTACTCAAATGTTGTTTTATTCCACTAATGAATAAATACAATAACTAATTATATAGGTTAAATAGACTCAATCATTAAAATTAAAAAGATAGGAAATTAAAGTGAGTAAAAACACTATTCATAAATGAGATAAAATATTTAGTGAAAATCGTAAACTAGATAAATCGCTTTAGTATAATTTAAATAATTAGTATATAAAAATTTTAAGTCAAAAACCGATTAAATTGGAAAAACGAAAATAAATTGCTAAGTATATGAAGTCCACGGCCTTAGGAGTATTTTTGGACCAAAATGATTTTGTCACTTTTTATTTTTATCACTTAAGTAATTAAATTAGTTAAAGTAATGAATTATTAATAAAAACAAAAAAAGAAACAAATAGCTAATGTAAATAAAGGCCACGGCATTTCACCCTATTTTTGGTCAAAATGAATTTATCACTTAATCACTAAAGTTGATTTGTAATTAGGATTACATTAAATTGTATAATGAATCATTAATAAAAAGAATCAACGAAACCGATTAAAATAAATGTTACATATATTAAAATGAATTAAATCGAGTGTTACTACCCTTGCTTAAATTTGGATTTGGACATACGGACTATTTAAAATGAACTACGACAACCTCGCTAAAAATAGAAACCGTTAAAAGAAATTTAGCTAAGTATATGACCAAACATAACCGAGTTTCGCTTTTAAAATAATATTTCAAATCACTAAATACAAAACGAACCTAACGACTTTAAAACTAGAAATTATACTTAGAAAATAAAAATAGAACTTTACACTTAGATTAAAAAGTCTAGATACTTTTTAGATATTTTTAGAAAAGCTAAGTATAAAAATTAAAAAGAAACTAGATAATTAGAAAATCTAGTTACATTAACTAAATCACTTAACTTAATCAAATAAAATATCTTAAGGTATAAAAATACTGAGTATAAAAATATAATAATAAATACTAAGTATAGAAAATACACTAAGTATAAGAATACATGTACGTATAAAATACGAATAAAATACGAAGTATAAAAATACGCATACGTATAAAAATACGCACAAATACGAAATACTAAAATACGGATACGTATAAAAATACGGTGAATAGTAAATACGATGAATAGTAAAATAATGAATACTGAAAATATTTAAATTTTACGAACGGACTCAAAATAAATAATTAAGCTTTTCTATGTGTTCTGTTTTACCTGAAGAACTGCTGTTACTAAAATTTCATTATACGAAGTTAGACGATATATTTAAGTTACAGAATTGTCACCTATTTGGAATGAACGAGGAAATAAGAAATTGAGAAAATGAGCTACTTGAATAAAATACTTGGATTGTTCGCCATGTTGCGACTCTTGAAATTCGATGTTAATGAGGTAGCTGTCTATGGGGACTTGGGCTCCTCCCGAGTTGCCCAAGGCTTATAACGATCTTAAGATTGCTATTCTAAGACTAGATATACAACCTCGGGGATGGGGCAACATTGATATTTCCGTGGGCCCATAGATAGTAATTGGAAACTCCAACCAACCCGGGGTACCGTCTAAGGTGATAGTCGTATTTTTCGTCGGTGGTACCTTTTGAATAGCGAATACGTATGATCCTCGATTAGATGGTGGATGCATACATTAGACAACGATTTAGCTGTCCTTATTACCTTAAGTATCCTTAGCCTGTCGACCATGTCCAAGTTATGTTGGCCCTGCTTGGCTATTGCGGACGTCTAGTATGTCACCCATGTCCAAGTTATGTTGGCCCCGTCTACTATAAGCGCGATTTACGTCTGCATGCTTCCGCCTTACTAACGAAGACTCATTTGTTATCACATGTTGAATGCATTTCCTTGTTTGTTTGATGATTATCCTGAATGACCTGGCTGAGTATTGGTATGCGATTTATTGAGTATGACTATTTGTGAGCGTGGTGTGTTATTTGATTGTGTTATACTCATGTTGAATCATCATAAATTCCTTACGTGTTTTACTTGCTACTTGCTCTTCATTTTTGTTTATTTATTATTTATACCGCATATTGCTTTAGAATTGCATGTGTCGAAAGAGTGTCTTGGGAAAATGATGAGAGTTTAATGCAGTACCCAGTCTTGACCGTTGATCTATCGTGATTCAAGGCCTTATTTTGTAATCTATTACGAGAGAACTTGTAATCTAAATACTGCTTTATCTCTAAACTCGTATTATGTATACCGAGTTTGTAAGACGATAACAAATTGGTTTTGTAATATATAGACTTAATTAATTTTCCGCCTTAGTTTAATTAAAGTCACGAAAAACCAGGTTATTCTGATTGGTATCAAAGTCGCCTTCTTTGACCGTGAATGACTTAAAGTTATCTCACATAGCGAGGCGACACTGGCCGCATATACATATTAATATATATGTCGTGCATAGACTTATAGGATCAAATAATGAATTAGAAATCTTAGATCGCTAAGATAAATAACTTAGATCACTTTAAAGTGTGAGGATGGGTAGAAACTTTAAATGCAGGCCATACGCTAAAATCTTCTTAAATAAACGAGCTACTACCCTAAAATAAAATACGCTAACCATCGTATGCTTGCTACTTGCTGATGTGACTGACTAAAACTAACAACTAGCCTAGAATATAAAATCGAATTAATAAACTTAACTCTCGAGAAGTGAAACGCTGAAGGAGTACCAGGCTATACAGTAGGGACATCTACTAAATCCTTAACCAAATTCACTAATAAAATCCTTAAACCCTTGTTAATCCTGTTTTCGTTCAATCAAAAATTTATGTTCTCTTAATAGCCATTTTATTTCCGTTCAAACAATGTTTTTGTTGTTGTTTGACTCCTTTCCTTAAAATCCCTTGTAGATGTCATCAACCGCGATTCACCAAAGATGTGGAGATCTAAGGAATCATCGCTCGATCAAGCTGGAAGCCGAGTGCTCTCCGTGCCATTCCCCGTATGCGTTCTACTACTCCTGGGCTTGGGCGAGGTACCCCGCCGAGTTGCGCCTACAGTGAGATTCTATGAAAACCCTCCGCGCAAATTCACAGAGACCGCGACACTTGCGTGAGCTGGATACATGAGCTAGAGGCGAAGTTCGTTGAAGCAGGAGTTCACGAAGAGTGGAAGGTGCGCCTAGCCGAGAAGTTTCTTAGGGGCGAAGCTTGCCTTTGGTGGTTTACGGTACGTCACCTTTCTACAGTTCGAGGAGGAAAGTTTCACGAGTGGAACTTCTTCAAATGCTCCCTCAGACTTGCATGCCGTGCCATTGCTCAGGGACACACCTTTGATGATGAGCAGGAGGTCAGCGATGCGGGGTCTTCAAACGGGCTCTAGATCCTTTTAGCCCTATTAACTACTAGTACGGATAACATTTTGTAAAATCTCTAGATTTTAACTACCTAACCTCAGTGATTTTGTATGACACTATTAGGAATCGTTATCCCTACCTTCTACTTTCAGTTATCTTCCTAGGAAATGTATTAGATGTTTTTGCTACTCGAAATCTATGTAAACAACTCCTATCTTGTATTCTATGTTATGCCTCTTTTAGAACTACTCAAATTCACACAGTTTAATATTTTCAGAATGGCTGCAAACGGTATTCCTGACAATGACCTCGACCCTCAATTCTTAGAAGAAGAGGCACGGAAGAAAGGTTTCGAAGATGCAATCACAAAGATTGCTCAAGGCATGTACCAACACCAGGGTGGCGGAAACAACCAGTCCGCATTTGAGAGGTTCTCAAAACACGCACCTCAACCATACTCAGCTCACAACCCTACCGCTTACATTTGAATGGATCGAAGAAATGGAGAAGTCAAGTTAGAGCTCAAGAAGACACCACCTACGAGAAGGTGAATGTGGTAGCTTCTATCTGAAGGAGAAGCCAACAGCGGGTGGCGTTTGACCAGGTCCACCTTTCCCCTGGGGATATACAATTGCAGCGAGTTCAACCTGCTACTGGAGAACAAGTACTTCGGGGAAGAGCTAAGATGGGAGATGGAAGAGAAATTCAGGAACTTAGATCAAGGTGATATGTCTCTGCAGGCATACACCGAAAAGTATCAGGAGCTATCGAAGTTTGCTCCTAGAATATTAACTAATGAGGAGGAACTTCATGACTCGTTATGTAAGGGGCATGACTAATGATCCGAGGATAAACATGAGCGGGTTCAATCAGAAGAACTTTGCCGAGGCCTACGAAAAGGCAACAAGTATCTGGCGTCGATCCGTAAGGAGGCCGAGGAGAAAAAGAAAAAGAAGGTTTTACTCCTCCCGTGGCGGCGCTAGCTTTATCCATAAGCCACTTTTCTGGCCGTTCGGGTTTCCGTAATCAAGACAATCGTAATGTAAACCATAATGCACCCCATTACCCCATTCAAAACCCCACCGCTAACGTCGCGAAGACCAACCAACCACTATTAGGGAATCCGCTTTCCGAAAGCAAATCAATGCCGCTCGGCCGACGACAGCCAAATCACCCGGGGAGACGTTGCAATGGAGAACCAGTAGTGTGCTTCACCTGCAAAGTAGTGGGGCACAAGTCTAACGAATGCCCAACGAGGGGTACCACTGCTAAGGCGAACACGGGACCACTGCCAGCCGTCCGGGTTCAGGGACGTGTGTACGTTCTAACCGAAACCGATGAAGGGTTCGAAGAATGTATCGATGTTGACGTCATCCAGGGTAAATTTCTAGTTAAATCTGTATCAGCTCTTACTTTATTCGATACAGGAGTTTAGTGTCATTTAGTCTTCTCAGAATTAATCAAACAATCCAAAATTACAAACTCCGAACTTGTCAAAACTAATATACCTCCACCGATGGGTAAAAATACTTCTTGTCCATCAAAATGCAATAATGTACGAATTACAATTCACCAAACAAATTTCCTTTTCAACTTCCTAGATTTTAAATTTTTATCGATCTCATTTATATACTTAACATCGTGGTTCGAACTTTTCATTCTTTCATTATCGAAATTGTTTTTTTTTCCACTAATTCTTCTATTTTAGAGATATATACAACAAAGTTACTTTACGCCATCACTTATTTTAAATTTTCAATTTTACACGAAGTATGGCTCATAACATTCCCGTTTCAGTTAGTAACATTATAATAATAATTTTTAAGAAAATGAGCTACGTCGACAAGGTTATCTATAATTCTCTAAAATTTTTAATTTACCCATTCAATGATAACCTATATTCTTTTAATCTCATTAAAGCTCACATATTCCTTACGATCACTATGACTTTTACCTACCTTCCCTAATTACCAATTTTCATAAGGCCATACACCTCATAATGATCATTAAAAATAACCATAATAGTATTATTATGTATATACGTTTAAAATTTCTTAAGGGGGTAGGATAATAATTTAACTATACCCCAACTCTAATTTATTTCTAAAAGTTCTTACTTCAGCCTACTTTTAGGTTAACATTATTTCTGAAATTTAAATAAACGAGTTTTATTCCTAAAACACTTATTATTTTAATTTCATTTAATTCCGTACAAAACTTCTAGACCCTATCTTATTGCGATTCTCTTTCGCGTCATTTTCAAAAATAACATTCTAGTAACATTTCTATGTTTATTTAAATATCTCATTAATAAAACAAACGCGATTTTGTTCCTCAATACTTTCACTCTATCCGACGTCCTTATATTAGTTAGGAAACTCAAACTTTTCCCAAAAAGTCTTATTCCAGCAAAACCAAATATTACTATCCAAATTCCTAAAATCTCAATATTCTTTCTAGTTGCCTTGTTTAACCTCGAGCAATTATCCACTCTATCCAAGTTTCGGGGACGAAACTTTTCTTAAGGGGGTAGGATTGTAACACCCCGTGTTATTATAGCATAAAATTATAAAAGAAATTAATTCCTTTAATTAAATTCATCCTTTTTCCTTTTAATAAAAATGCGTCTGAATTTTTTTCGCCAAAGTATACTAAATTTTCCTAAGTCCAAATATAAAATTTTTGAAAAATAAAGTTTGTTGCATTATATTCAGAATTCAAAAAGAAACACATTTCAAAATTTTATAAAAGTCAACACAAAACTTGTATCGTCTTTCAAATTTTGAAATGGTCGAAGCATGTTTACTATTCACAAAAATAAAAGTAAAACCTTTTGTTCATAAAATTCAATTTCGAGCACTTTTGATTTTTATTTATAAATCTTATTATATTAATATCAAATTACTATTTCATTTTGATTTAACTAACACTTTCACTAAAACTCGACATATTGAGTTACACTAAGCCTAAACTGGTAAAATTTTTGACGTTTAAGCATAATGATTTAATTCGATAACATTCAACGAAAAAAATATATATTTCGATCGAATAAAATTTTATTTCAAAGTTGCGAGGAAAACTAGTACCCAATTTTTGTTTGAATTCGTTTTGAGGTTTATTTTCATTTTTATTTTCGATCTTACTTCTAAACATTATTCCAAGACTATATATTTCATTTCGAGACTTTTCACGTGCGCGCAAATCGAAAATTTCAAAAACGAAAAATCGGACCAACTTGGTCCATGTTGGCCGAAAATTTGAGCATGCTCTAGCATGCACTTGTCTTCTCTTTTTCTTCCTTTCTCTTACACACACCTTACATGTCTTACACACATGCTTCTTCACTTGTACAAGCATGCTCCTTTCCTTACACACCTACAATATTGATCATCACTTAGTTTAAGTAGTTGTCTTTAATTGTAATTGCTTGTTTAAACCTAAATACATCCTAACTACTAAGCACATATACCACACAATACTAAGTATACAATTACTACTAATCCTTTACTAGTATTCACTACTACTACATTCACTACTACTACATTCATTTTACTACCACACACTTTAGCATTTTACTACTACAAAATTACATACTACAAAAATAACACAACTACTACTACTACACTACATTCACACGCACAAACAACACACAAACATCAAAAATATTCTAAGTCTTTTCCTCTCTAATAAACTCACTCAAGAACTTTGTAAGCTTGTTCATCCTCAAGAAAACATAATCTTCATCTTCTTCCTCCTTATTTTTCTTCCTTAAACTTTCATTTATTGTTTTAAATATACTACAACACTTGTTTTAATTCTCCACTAAATGTTTTAGCAATCACAACCTCTTCTAAACTTGTAAATAAAGAAGAACATGAATCATATTTATGAAAAATTTAAAACAACACCTAAACCTAAAATACTACAACACTTTAAAATTGGTAGTATAGTTAGTGTAGTTTTAAAATAAATTACTAACTTGTGCATTTACTTTTTATGTACCATCTTAACCAAAGACGAGGAGCAAGGTGGAGGCGCTGACTTGAGCCAATTCGATCACATCATAGACCCCAGACAATTGCTAGGCTTCGTTCTTCACTAACCAAATAAGGTGCTTCCGCACACTTATGTGATAAGCGCCTCAATTTGATTTTATGTTATTTTTCCTAAGTGATGTTTTGATTTGTATGTATGATGTTATGTCACCCAAGTATCACATGTTAAATTAGAAGACAAAAATCGAAAAATAAAATATATTGTCCATATATAATCTACACTACTAACCCTAATTTTTCGTTTAATTTTTCGTTTTAATTTTTGTAAATTGCATGCTTAAAATACTTGTGGTGAAATGAACATGAAAATATAATTAGTTTATGTTTAGGACTTAAAATGAATTTGTTATGAATTTAAATGTTTTAATGTGTTTATGTGTGTTCTTGAACTTTTATGGTTATTCATGTGTTTAAATGATTTGTAGTTATGTGTGTTAATATTTGTGTATGATTTTCACATATGTTAAATACATAAATAACATAAAGTAAATTAGTTATTGAATTAGAAGTATAAAAATCAAAAATCAAAATTTATGGGTATATATACATCTACGGTTTTCCCCTTAAATTTGGACCAATTTTTAGTTTTAATTTTTCTAAATAACATATTATGATTAGTTTAGGTAAATTAGACATGCCATAAAAATTTGAGAAAATAAAACGATAATATGAAATTTGACTAAATAATGTTCATATGAAAAACATTAGAGTTCTTAACATTTTCATGTGTCCTTCACATTTATTTCTAGTTTGATTAATAATTTTTATAAAGTTGTACTCAAATGTTGTTTTATTCCACTAATGAATAAATACAATAACTAATTATATAGGTTAAATAGACTCAATCATTAAAATTAAAAAGATAGGAAATTAAAGTGAGTAAAAACACTATTCATAAATGAGATAAAATATTTAGTGAAAATCGTAAACTAGATAAATCGCTTTAGTATAATTTAAATAATTAGTATATAAAAATTTTAAGTCAAAAACCGATTAAATTGGAAAAACGAAAATAAATTGCTAAGTATATGAAGTCCACGGCCTTAGGAGTATTTTTGGACCAAAATGATTTTGTCACTTTTTATTTTTATCACTTAAGTAATTAAATTAGTTAAAGTAATGAATTATTAATAAAAACAAAAAAAGAAACAAATAGCTAATGTAAATAAAGGCCACGGCATTTCACCCTATTTTTGGTCAATTTTGGTCAAAATGAATTTATCACTTAATCACTAAAGTTGATTTGTAATTAGGATTACATTAAATTGTATAATGAATCATTAATAAAAAGAATCAACGAAACCGATTAAAATAAATGTTACATATATTAAAATGAATTAAATCGAGTGTTACTACCCTTGCTTAAATTTGGATTTGGACATACGGACTATTTAAAATGAACTACGACAACCTCGCTAAAAATAGAAACCGTTAAAAGAAATTTAGCTAAGTATATGACCAAACATAACCGAGTTTCGCTTTTAAAATAATATTTCAAATCACTAAATACAAAACGAACCTAACGACTTTAAAACTAGAAATTATACTTAGAAAATAAAAATAGAACTTTACACTTAGATTAAAAAGTCTAGATACTTTTTAGATATTTTTAGAAAAGCTAAGTATAAAAATTAAAAAGAAACTAGATAATTAGAAAATCTAGTTACATTAACTAAATCACTTAACTTAATCAAATAAAATATCTTAAGGTATAAAAATACTGAGTATAAAAATATAATAATAAATACTAAGTATAGAAAATACACTAAGTATAAGAATACATGTACGTATAAAATACGAATAAAATACGAAGTATAAAAATACGATACGTATAAAAATACGCACAAATACGTAAATACTAAAATACGGATACGTATAAAAATACTGAATAGTAAATACGATGAATAGTAAAAATAATGAATAGTGAAAATATTTAAAATTTACGAACGGACTCAAAATAAATAATTAAGTTTTTCTATGTGTTCTGTTTTACCTGAAGAACTGCTGTTACTAAAATTTCATTATACGAAGTTAGACGATATATTTAAGTTACAGAATTGTCACCTATTTGGAATGAACGAGGAAATAAGAAATTGAGAAAATGAGCTACTTGAATAAAATACTTGGATTGTTCGCCATGTTGCGACTCTTGAAATTCTATGTTAATGAGGTAGTCGTTTATGGGGACTTGGGCTCCTCCCGTAGTTGCCCAAGGCTTATAACGATCTTAAGATTGCTATTCGGCACGGTATATACAACCTCAGGGATGGGGCAACATTGATATTTCCGTGGGCCCATAGATAGTAATTGGAAACTCCAGCCCCAACCGGGGTACCCGTCTAAGGTGATAGTCGTATTTTTTCGGTGATACCTTTTGAATAGCGAATACGTATGATCCTCGATTAGATGGTGTATGCATACATTAGACAAGGATTTAGCCGCCCTTATTACCTTAGGTATCCTTAGCCTGGTCGACCATGTCCAAGTTATGTTGGCCCCTGGCTTATCATTGCGCGGACGTCTAGTATGTCACCATGTCCAAGTTATGTTGGCCCCGCTTCACTATAGCGATTTACGTCTGCATGCTTCCGCCTTACTAACGAAGACTCATTTGTTATCACATGTTGAATGCATTTCCTTGTTTGTTTGATGATTATCTAAATGACCTGGCTGAGTATTGGAATGCGATTTATTGAGTATGATTATTTGTGAGCGTGGTGTGTTATTTGATTGTGTTATACTCATGTTGAATCATCATAAATTCCTTACGTGTTTTACTTGCTACTTGCTCTTCATTTTTGTTTATTTATTATTTATACCGCATATTGCTTTAGAATTGCATGTGTCGAAAGAGTGTCTTGGAAAATGATGAGAGTTTAATGCAGTACCATTTTAGTCTTGACCGTTGATCTATCAGGGGATTGAAGGCCTTATTTTGTAATCTATTCTGAGAGAACTTGTAATCTAAATACTCTGCTTTATCTCTAAACTCGTATTATGTATACTGAGTTTGTAAGACGATAACAGCTGGTTTTGTAATATATAGACTTAATTAATTTTCCGCCTTAGTTTAATTAAAGTCACGAAAAACCAGGTTGTTACAGTTGGTATCAAAGCTGTCTTGCGACCGTGAATGACTTAAAGTTATCTCACATAGCGAGGCGACACCTGGGCCAGACATACATATTAATATATATGTCAGGCATAGACTTATAGGATCAAATAATGAATTAGAAATCTTAGATCGCTAAGATAAATAACTTAGATCACTTTAAAGTGTGAGGATGGGTAGAAACTTTAAGTACCGACCATACGCTAAAATCTTCTTAAATAAACGAGCTACTACCCTAAAATAAAATACGCTAACCATCGTATGCTTGCTACTTGCTGATGTGACTGACTAAAACTAACAACTAGCCTAGAATATAAAATCGAATTAATAAACTTAACTCTCGAGAAGTGAAACGCTGAAGGAGTACCAGGCTATACGAAGTAGGGACATCTACTAAATCCTTAACCAAATTCACTAATAAAATCCTTAAACCCTTGTTAATCCTGTTTTCGTTCAATCAAAAATTTATGTTCTCTTAATAGCCATTTTATTTCCGTTCAAACAATGTTTTTGTTGTTGTTTGACTCCTTTCCTTAAAATCCCTTGTAGATGTCATCAACCGCGATTCACCAAAGATGTGGAGACTAAGGAATCATCGCTCGATCAACTGGAAGTCGAGTGCTCTCCGTGCCATTCCTGTGCGTTCTACTACTCCTGGGCTTGGGCGAGGTACCCCTGTCAGAGTTGCGGCCTACAGGAGATTCTATGAAAACCCTCCGCGCAAATACACAAGAGACCGCGACACTTGCGTGAGCCGGATACATGAGCTAGAGGCGAAGTTCGCTGAAGCGAGGAGTTCACGAAGAGTGGAAGGTGCGCTAGCCGAAGTTTCTTAGGGGCGAAGCTTGCCTTTGGTGGTTTACGGTACATCACCTTTCTACGCTCGAGGAGGAAAGTTTCACGAGTGGAACTTCTTCAAATGCTCCTCGAGACTTGCATGCCGTGCCATTGCTCAGTGGACACACCTTTGATGATGAGCAGGAGGTCGGCGATGCGGGTCTTCAAACTGCTCTAGATCCTTTTAGCCCTATTAACTACTAGTACGGATAACATTTTGTAAAATCTCTAGATTTTAACTACCTAACCTCAGTGATTTTGTATAACACTATTAGGAATCGTTATCCCTACCTTCTACTTTCGCTATCTTCCTAGGAAATGTATTAGATGTTTTTGCTACTCGAAATCTATGTAAACAACTCCTATCTTGTATTCTATGTTATGCCTCTTTTAGAACTACTCAAATTCACACGCTTTAATATTTTCGTAATGGCCGCAAACGGTATTCGACAATGACCTCGACCCTCAATTCTTAGAAGAAGAGGCACTAAGAAAGGTTTCGAAGATGCAATCACAAAGATTGCTCAAGGCATGTACCAACACCAGGGTGGCGGAAACAACCAGTCCGCATTTGAGAGGTTCTCAAAACACAGACCTCAACCATACTCAGGCTCCGTCAACCCTACCGTTCTGACTGAATGGATCGAAGAAATGGAGAAGCTGTTAGAGCTCAGTAAGACACCACCTACAGAGAAGGTGAATGTGGTAGCTTACTATCTGAAGGGAGGAGCCAACGGTGGTGGCGTTTGATCAGTCCACCTTTCCCCGAGGATATACAATTGAGCGAGTTCAAATCGCTCATCGAGAACAAGTACTTCGGGGAAGAGCTAAGATGGGAGATGGAAGAGAAATTCAGGAACTTAGATCAAGGTGATATGTCTCTGCAGGCATACACCGAAAAGTATCAGGAGCTATCGAAGTTTGCTCCTAGAATATTAACTAATGAGGAGGAACTCGCAACTCGTTATGTAAGGGGCATGACTAATGATCTGAGGATAAACATGAGCGGGTTCAACTGTAAGAACTTTGCTGAGGCCTACGAAAAGGCAACAAGTATCTGGGCGTCAATCCAGAAGGGAGAAGCCGAGGAGAAAAAGAAAAAGAAGGTTTTTACTCCTCCTGTGGCGAGCGCTAGCTTTATCCATAAGCCACTTTTCGGTCGTTCGGGTTTCCAGAATCAAGACAATCGTAACAGAAACCATAACAGACCCCATTACCCCATTCAAAACCCCACCGCGAACGTCGCGAAGACCAACCAACCACTATTAGGGAATCCGCCTTTCCGAGCAAATCAATGCCGGTTCTGTCGACAGCCAAATCACCCGGGGAGACGTTGCAATGGAGAACCAGTAGTGTGCTTCACCTGCAAAGTAGTGGGGCACAAGTCTAACGAATGCCCAACGAGGGGTACCACTGCTAAGGCGAACACGGGACCACTGCCAGCCGTCCGGGTTCAGGGACGTGTGTACGTTCTAACCGAAACCGATGAAGGGTTCGAAGAATGTATCGATGTTGACGTCATCCAGGGTAAATTTCTAGTTAAATCAGACGCCTCTTACTTTATTCGATACAGGAGTTTAGTGTCATTTAGTCTTCTCAGAATTAATCAAACAATCCAAAATTACAAACTCCGAACTTGTCAAAACTAATATACCTCCACCGATGGGTAAAAATACTTCTTGTCCATCAAAATGCAATAATGTACGAATTACAATTCACCAAACAAATTTCCTTTTCAACTTCCTAGATTTTAAATTTTTATCGATCTCATTTATATACTTAACATCGTGGTTCGAACTTTTCATTCTTTCATTATCGAAATTGTTTTTTTTTCCACTAATTCTTCTATTTTAGAGATATATACAACAAAGTTACTTTACGCCATCACTTATTTTAAATTTTCAATTTTACACGAAGTATGGCTCATAACATTCCCGTTTCAGTTAGTAACATTATAATAATAATTTTTAAGAAAATGAGCTACGTCGACAAGGTTATCTATAATTCTCTAAAATTTTTAGTTTACCCATTCAATGATAACCTATATTCTTTTAATCTCATTAAAGCTCACATATTCCTTACGATCACTATGACTTTTACCTACCTTCCCTAATTACCAATTTTCATAAGGCCATACACCTCATAATGATCATTAAAAATAACCATAATAGTATTATTATGTATATACGTTTAAAATTTCTTAAGGGGGTAGGATAATAATTTAACTATACCCCAACTCTAATTTATTTCTAAAAGTTCTTACTTCAGCCTACTTTTAGGTTAACATTATTTCTGAAATTTAAATAAACGAGTTTTATTCCTAAAACACTTATTATTTTAATTTCATTTAATTCCGTACAAAACTTCTAGACCCTATCTTTTTGCGATTCTCTTTCGCGTCATTTTCAAAAATAACATTCTAGTAACATTTCTATGTTTATTTAAATATCTCATTAATAAAACAAACGCGATTTTGTTCCTCAATACTTTCACTCTATCCGACGTCCTTATATTAGTTAGGAAACTCAAACTTTTCCCAAAAAGTCTTATTCCAGCAAAACCAAATATTACTATCCAAATTCCTAAAATCTCAATATTCTTTCTAGTTGCCTTGTTTAACCTCGAGCAATTATCCACTCTATCCAAGTTTCGGGGACGAAACTTTTCTTAAGGGGTAGGATCAGAACACCCCGTGTTATTATAGCATAAAATTATAAAAGAAATTAATTCCTTTAATTAAATTCATCCTTTTTCCTTTTAATAAAAATGCGTCAATTTTTTTCACAAAGTATACTAAATTTTCCTAAGTCCAAATATAAAATTTTTGAAAAATAAAGTTTGTTGCATTATATTCAGATTCAAAGAAACACATTTCAAAATTTTATAAAAGTCAACACAAAACTTGTATCGTCTTTCAAATTTTGAAATGGTCAAGCATGTTTACTATTCACAAAAATAAAAGTAAAACCTTTTGTTCATAAAATTCAATTTCGAGCACTTTTGATTTTTATTTATAAATCTTATTATATTAATATCAAATTACTATTTCATTTTGATTTAACTAACACTTTCACTAAAACTCGACATATTGAGTTACACTAAGCCTAAACTGGTAAAATTTTTGACGTTTAAGCATAATGATTTAATTCGATAACATTCAACGAAAAAAATATATATTTCGATCGAATAAAATTTTATTTCAAAGTTGCGAGGAAAACTAGTACCCAATTTTTGTTTGAATTCGTTTTGAGGTTTATTTTCATTTTTATTTTCGATCTTACTTCTAAACATTATTCCAAGACTATATATTTCATTTCGAGACTTTTCACGTGCGCGCAAATCAAAAATTTCAAAAACGAAAAATCGGACCAACTTGGTCCATGTTGGCCGAAAATTTGAGCATGCTCTAGCATGCACTTGTCTTCTCTTTTTCTTCCTTTCTCTTACACACACCTTACATGTCTTACACACATGCTTCTTCACTTGTACAAGCATGCTCCTTTTCCTTACACACCTACAATATTGATCATCACTTAGTTTAAGTAGTTGTCTTTAATTGTAATTGCTTGTTTAAACCTAAATACATCCTAACTACTAAGCACATATACCACACAATACTAAGTATACAATTACTACTAATCCTTTACTAGTATTCACTACTACTACATTCACTACTACTACATTCATTTTACTACCACACACTTTAGCATTTTACTACTACAAAATCACATACTACAAAAATAACACAACTACTACTACTACACTACATTCACACGCACAAACAACACACAAACATCAAAAATATTCTAAGTCTTTTCCTCTCTAATAAACTCACTCAAGAACTTTGTAAGCTTGTTCATCCTCAAGAAAACATAATCTTCATCTTCTTCCTCCTTATTTTTCTTCCTTAAACTTTCATTTATTGTTTTAAATATACTACAACACTTGTTTTAATTCTCCACTAAATGTTTTAGCAATCACAACCTCTTCTAAACTTGTAAATAAAGAAGAACATGAATCATATTTATGAAAAATTTAAAACAACACCTAAACCTAAAATACTACAACACTTTAAAATTGGTAGTATAGTTAGTGTAGTTTTAAAATAAATTACTAACTTGTGCATTTACTTTTTATGTACCATCTTAACCAAAGACGAGGAGCAAGGTGGAGGCGTCGACTTGAGCCAATTCGATCACATCATAGACCCCGACAATTGCTAGGCTTCGTTCTTCACTAACCAAATAAGGTGCTTCCCGCACACTTATGTGATAAGCGCCTCGAATTTGATTTTATGTTATTTTTCCTAAGTGATGTTTTGATTTGTATGTATGATGTTATGTCACCCAAGTATCACATGTTAAATTAGAAGACAAAAATCGAAAAATAAAATATATTGTCCATATATAATCTACACGGCCTAACCCTAATTTTTCGTTTAATTTTTCGTTTTAATTTTTGTAAATTGCATGCTTAAAATACTTGTGGTGAAATGAACATGAAAATATAATTAGTTTATGTTTAGGACTTAAAATGAATTTGTTATGAATTTAAATGTTTTAATGTGTTTATGTGTGTTCTTGAACTTTTATGGTTATTCATGTGTTTAAATGATTTGTAGTTATGTGTGTTAATATTTGTGTATGATTTTCACATATGTTAAATACATAAATAACATAAAGTAAATTAGTTATTGAATTAGAAGTATAAAAATCAAAAATCAAAATTTATGGGTATATATACATATACACGGTTTTCCCCTTAAATTTGGACCAATTTTTAGTTTTAATTTTTCTAAATAACATATTATGATTAGTTTAGGTAAATTAGACATGCCATAAAAATTTGAGAAAATAAAACGATAATATGAAATTTGACTAAATAATGTTCATATGAAAAACATTAGAGTTCTTAACATTTTCATGTGTCCTTCACATTTATTTCTAGTTTGATTAATAATTTTTATAAAGTTGTACTCAAATGTTGTTTTATTCCACTAATGAATAAATACAATAACTAATTATATAGGTTAAATAGACTCAATCATTAAAATTAAGAAGATAGGAAATTAAAGTGAGTAAAAACACTATTCATAAATGAGATAAAATATTTAGTGAAAATCGTAAACTAGATAAATCGCTTTAGTATAATTTAAATAATTAGTATATAAAAATTTTAAGTCAAAAACCGATTAAATTGGAAAAACGAAAATAAATTGCTAAGTATATGAAGTCCACGGCCTTAGGAGTATTTTTGGACCAAAATGATTTTGTCACTTTTTATTTTTATCACTTAAGTAATTAAATTAGTTAAAGTAATGAATTATTAATAAAAACAAAAAAAGAAACAAATAGCTAATGTAAATAAAGGCCACGGCATTTCACCCTATTTTTGGTCAATTTTGGTCAAAATGAATTTATCACTTAATCACTAAAGTTGATTTGTAATTAGGATTACATTAAATTGTATAATGAATCATTAATAAAAAGAATCAACGAAACCGATTAAAATAAATGTTACATATATTAAAATGAATTAAATCGAGTGTTACTACCCTTGCTTAAATTTGGATTTGGACATACGGACTATTTAAAATGAACTACGACAACCTCGCTAAAAATAGAAACCGTTAAAAGAAATTTAGCTAAGTATATGACTAAACATAACCGAGTTTCGCTTTTAAAATAATATTTCAAATCACTAAATACAAAACGAACCTAACGACTTTAAAACTAGAAATTATACTTAGAAAATAAAAATAGAACTTTACACTTAGATTAAAAAGTCTAGATACTTTTTAGATATTTTTAGAAAAGCTAAGTATAAAAATTAAAAAGAAACTAGATAATTAGAAAATCTAGTTACATTAACTAAATCACTTAACTTAATCAAATAAAATATCTTAAGGTATAAAAATACTAAGTATAAAAATATAATAATAAATACTAAGTATAGAAAATACGCTAAGTATAAGAATACATGTACGTATAAAATACGAATAAAATACGAAGTATAAAAATACGCATACGTATAAAAATACGCACAAATACGAAATACTAAAATACGGATACGTATAAAAATACGGTGAATAGTAAATACGATGAATAGTAAAATAATGAATACTGAAAATATTTAAATTTTACGAACGGACTCAAAATAAATAATTAAGCTTTTCTATGTGTTCTGTTTTACCTGAAGAACTGCTGTTACTAAAATTTCATTATACGAAGTTAGACGATATATTTAAGTTACAGAATTGTCACCTATTTGGAATGAACGAGGAAATAAGAAATTGAGAAAATGAGCTACTTGAATAAAATACTTGGATTGTTCGCCATGTTGCGACTCTTGAAATTCGATGTTAATGAGGTAGCTGTCTATGGGGACTTGGGCTCCCTCCCAGAGTTGCCCAAGGCTTATAACGATCTTAAGATTGCTATTCTGAATCCAGATATACAACCTCGTGGATGGGGCAACATTGTTCTCTCCGTGGGCCCTTAGATAGTAATAGGAAACTCCTGCCCCAACCGGGGGTCACCGTCTAAGGTGATAGTCGTATTTTTCGTCGGTGATACCTTTTGAATAGCGAATACGTATGATCCTCGATTAGATGGTGTATGCATACATTAGACAAGGATTTAGCTGGCCTTATTACCTTAGGTATCCTTAGCCTGTCAGCCATGTCCAAGTTATGTTGGCCCTGCTTGGCTATTGCGCGGACGTTTAGTATGTCACCATGTCCAAGTTATGTTGGCCCTGTCTACTATAGCGCGATTTACGTCTGCATGCTTCCGCCTTACTAACGAAGACTCATTTGTTATCACATGTTGAATGCATTTCCTTGTTTGTTTGATGATTATCTGAATGACCTGGCTGAGTATTGGAATGCGATTTATTGAGTATGATTATTTGTGAGCGTGGTGTGTTATTTGATTGTGTTATACTCATGTTGAATCATCATAAATTCCTTACGTGTTTTACTTGCTACTTGCTCTTCATTTTTGTTTATTTATTATTTATACCGCATATTGCTTTAGAATTGCATGTGTCGAAAGAGTGTGCGGGAAAATGATGAGAGTTTAATGCAGTACTTTTGAGTCTTGACCGCTGATCTATCGTGATCAAGGCCTTATTTTGTAATCTATTCTGAGAGAACTTGTAATCTAAATACTCTGCTTTATCTCTAAACTCGTATTATGTATACTGAGTTTGTAAGACGATAACAGCTGGTTTTGTAATATATAGACTTAATTAATTTTCCGCCTTAGTTTAATTAAAGTCACGAAAAACCAGGTTGTTACACCCTCGGCTTAGCATATTGGGCGCTGTGTACCGCCATATCCTCAATCACTTGCCAAGCCTTATCGCCGTCGACGTTATACGTGAACCTTCCCCCTGCAGCCGAGTCTAAAATCTGCCTCGACTCGTCACTCAACCCGTTGTAGAACGTCACAACCACGTCCGAAGTTTCCACAATCTCACGTCCGTAGGCTAAAAGTACCGCCAAAACCTGCAAAATATAAATAAGAACTGCAGTACCGCAGTATATAGCAAATAGCTCATAGAACAATAATGATCTCGACTAAAAGTAAGCTAAATGCAACTAAACCGGGGGAAATAATCTATATAAAATGCACACATCAATGGGCGTGTTGATGAGAATATAATATGAGTATAATTGGAGATTTTTAAAGAAAATAAATCATCTATTTCCTTCCTAGGAAATAATGGAGAATTAGGAAATGGAGGTTCATCTCCTTTAGATCCATTTCATTATTTTTCGTTTCAAATTAATTTTTGTGTAAGTCAGACGTTACAATAAATTATTGTAAGTCCGCCTCATTTATACATGATTATATAGATTTTGTACTATTTAAGTGATAATTCTTATTAATTGTTACTAAATTTTTTTTTAGTGACCCTGTTAGTGATTTTAGTAGATATGTTTCATTTTTTTACCCTTTTAATTGCAATTTGTACATTGATCTCTTATTAAATTAGTGTGAGTTCAGCCTCACAGGAGAATTACTGTTCTTTTCATTAGAATTAGACTATATTTAGGCTATTGAATTTTTCATATACGAAATTTACTCAACTTATATACTTTTTCATTATTATTTCCAACGCTACCTTTTTACTCAAAAAATTAAATATACTCAATTCTCTCATCAACACACCACCAACAAACCACCATAAACCATTACAAACCACCATAAAAACAACTACTAAACCCACCACTAATCCCGAACCAGCAACCGTCTGCCTCCCACCCTACGTCGTCACCGCTATGACCCACGCCGGCATCGTCCCATTCCCCCGCCGCCGGCCACCGATCATCACCCCTAACCACCCTTTTACAAACCCTAATTTTAAATTAAACTTAAATCTTTTTTTTTTTCGCTAAAATGTAAGCTTGTCATTCAAATCAAATCATATACATTATCGTTTCTTTACATTAATCGATTCCACCACTCCTTATCTACATGAGACCATTCATTCGACTTCTCGACGTTTACATGATATTTAAGAGACGAAATAATCCTCCTCACTACAAAACTCGGGCTCTCTACCAAAAAATCTATCCACGCTTTGTTACGTTGCTCCCAAACACTATAATACGCAGCCATAATAGTTAACGTTACTAACCTTCTCTTCAATTTAGGCCATCTTCGAGACATCCTCAACTCCCATAGATTGTCACCTTCTTTGTACACGAACCCCAGCCAGTCAGCAAGCATGCTCCACACTCGTATTGCGTACACACACAACTGGAACAGATGAGTCCTATCTTCGACCTGACAACCACAAATGCAACAGTAGGGATCTGCTACCACGCCATAGTTATACATCCTTGCTTTCAGTCGCAACCCATCATGTTGAATCATCCATGTCAAAAACACATGCTTAGGGATTCCTTTACTACACCATAGCCTCTTGTACCAGATAACCGTATCTTCAACAGGAGACAACTAGACATAACCTCGTTGTATTGTATACCTGTTCAGCTCAGACCAAGTTTCAGATACAAAACCAGCCCTCAACGTATCTCTGACCTTCATCACCTTCTTCCAATACCAACAATCATCCACCTTACTCTCACATTCCATAACATCCTTCCCTTTCATATAAACATGATCCACCCATTTGATCCATAGACTATCAGCCTTACTGACCAACCACCAGACTAACTTTCCAACAGCTGCATTATTCCATCTTATTTCATCTTTAAGCCCAAGACCTCCTTCCTTTTTCGGTTTACAAACTTTCTCCCATGCTATACTAGGGACTCTTCTCTGCTCTAATCCTCCATCCCATAAGAAATTCCTACAAATAGCTGAGATTCTTCGTAACATACTCTTAGGAAGAATGAAAATTGAAGCCCAATAATTATATAGCGTACTAAACACAGATTGTACCATTACCAGCCTTCCTGCATACGAAATGGTTTTGGCTCCAATGGCCCTAACTCTGCTGGTCACCTTCTCAATAAGAACATTGCAATCCTTCCTCTTCAGTCGCCCTGCTGTAATAGGCACCCCTAGATACTTAAAAGGCATTTGGCCCTCCACAAAACCAGATATAGAAAGAATTTCTTGTCTCAAGCCTTCCTTAACACCATTGAAATACACATTCGACTTTGAAGCATTCATCTTCAATCCTGACGCTTCTGAAAAGGAACCAAAAGACCTTAGCAAAACTAAGATCGAGGCAGCATCTCCCTTACTGAACATTAACAGATCATCCGCAAAGAGTAAATGGGTGAGTTCCACCTCTTTACACAAAGGATGAAATCTGAAGGGCAATTTCTCAGTTGCGCACTTGATTATCCTACTCAGATACTCCATGCACAAGGTGAATAACAACGGAGATAGGGGATCCCCCTGTCTCAAACCCCTCTCTCCCTTGAAAAAACCAAAGCTGGAGCCATTAATAACCAAAGAATACGTCACAGAAGACACACAAAACATGATCAATTTCTGAAAAGCCTCTGGAAACTTGAAAGCTGTCAACATTTGTTCAACGAAGCTCCAAGAAATTGAGTCGTATGCCTTCATCAAATCCATTTTGAACATACATCGTGGGGAAACTGATTTCCTACTATAAAGCTTCACCAAATCATGACAAATAAGGATGTTTTCAATAATACTCCTTCCCCTGACAAAACCAGCTTGCTTCCTACTTATCAAAGTAGGAAGAATCAAGCCCAATCTGTTACAAACCAGTTTAGAAAGGCATTTGTAGATCACATTGCAACAAGCAATGGGTCGAAATTGAGTCACATTCATTGGGTTTACGATTTTTGGTATTAATGTAAGCAAAGTGGCACGTATCTGCTTCACACAATGCCCATTTTTATAAGCATCCATAATAGCCTCACTCACATCCTCCCCAATAACACTCCAAGCATCCTTATAGAAGCCACTTGTATAGCCATCTGGTCCTGAGGATTTGTCTTCTGGAATTGAGAACATTACAGCTCGTATTTCCTCTCTAGTTCTGTGTTTCAAATGTAAGATCATGCCGCCACTCACACACAGCACTCTTCGAATAATTTGGATGTTTACTGGTTTGGTAGGGCTGGCAGTCCCCAGCAAGCTTTTGTAGAAACCCAAAAAAGCCTCCTGAATCTCCAAAGGATCCGTACAGACAACTCCATCCATACTCTGAATTTTTGTAACTTGATTTCTCACAGCCCGAGCTTTCATTGCACCATGAAACAGCCTTGTGTTTTTATCACCATCTTTAATCCATTCCATTTTTGCCTGTTGTTTCAAAAAGCTTTCATAGCCTTTCTGAAGCTCAATATATTCCTTGGCAGCCTCCTTTTGTTTAACTAACCAAAGATGATCACCAGGATGTTTGATTAGTTGTTGTTGAATAAAGCACAGATTCTTCAAAGCAATACCAGCCGTATTACCAATATCAGCAAATCTATCCTTGTTAAACTCCTTCAAAACAGCCTTCAGAAGCTTCAATTTCCGCACACAAGTATACATCTTAGTCCCCTCTGACCAAGTAGGCCACCATTCCTTCATCAGCTGAGTAAAACCTTCAGATTTGCCCCACATATTAAAGTACTTAAAACTTCTTTTTTTTCTCCATAGCTAGACCAGCTTTCTTGATTACACATGGGGTATGATCAAAGATACCCTCAGGTAGAAAATTAGCAATCATGTCTTTTCTCTTCTCCATCCAACTCTGATTTACCAAAACTCTATCCAACCTGCTATAGATTCTAGCATGGGCATCCTGCTTGTTATTCCAAGTGAAAAACGAGCCCACTGCCACACTATCACTCACTCCACATTGCCACACACATTGCTGGAAATCATCAATTTCTTGATCAGAAGAAGCTTCACCCAATCTCTCAGAATGTGCAAGCACCGTGTTGAAATCCCCACAGATCACCCAAGGTTCAGTCATGGACACAAATTAAGGAAGCTAATCAGGCCCACAAAAGTCGTCTCTCAACCATACTGTTAAAAGCATAAACCATACTTAAAGCAAAACTATAGTGTTCCAGACGATCATAGACCCTCATATGTACACATTGAGCTGAGTACTCACAAAACACCACATCAAAAAGAGAAGGATTCCACACTATCCAAATCCTCCCCCCTTTATGACACAAACTATTCGTAGACACACACCAGTCCCTATTCACAATATTCCCCATATTCACTTTTGACAAGGATTGAATCCTTGTCTCTAGGAGCCCAAACAAACCCAATTTATGTTGATGTAAGAACCATTTGATAGTCTTCTGTTTACTTGGTTTGTTAAGGCCCCTTACATTCCAGAAGCCAAAACAGCTCATCCCCCCCATCAGAGAGAGACACACTACCTTTAGTACTCACACCCACCTTAGGAGTGACAGTGTTAAGTACCTCTAAGAAAGTTTGTTGACCAAACTTGGCCTTGCTGAAACCACCATCAGTTGTCTCCTGCCTATTCATACGAATTACTGGCCTAACAGGAGTTCTACCATTCATTCCAGTGCTAGTAACAACAGTTATTGCTGGCGTAGTAGTACCAGCCTCCTTCCTCACTTTTGGATCAGGGGAGAGTACCACCAAAGCCTCTACATGCTCTTGTTGCACAGGGTTCATCACTTTAGGTCTCCAAACCTTGGAAGGGGCAACCTTAGGCGCCCTTCTACACTCCATATCCTTGTGCCCCATGCCTTTACAGACTCCACAAACCACTGGCTTCCATTCAAACTCAACCTTCACATCCACCACTTGACCAACTTCATCCAGAAACTGAACTCGCTCCTTCAACTCCTTTCCAAATTCAACTTCCACCAAGACCCTCGCATAGCCTATTCTCGTTTTCTCCTCCGTAGCTGTATCACATTTAACAAAAGAACCAACAATACCAGCAATCTTTGGGATCCCCTTCCCCCAAAATTTCAATGGCAGACTGTGAAACCTAACCCAAACTAGAACAGATTTCACCTCATGTTTAACCAACTCCATCTCTGCATCCCAATTCTTAATTATCAAAGGCTTGTTATCAAATAGAAAGTGCCCTTGCTTCAGAACTGCCTCCTTACTCTCTGAGTTTTGAAAACGTACCAGAAAGACACCATTTGGGAGAAAAGCGAGCTTGTCAACCTGATGCTTGGCCCACACCCGTCTGATAAAACCCTCAAGGATCTCCCATGGTGGGTTAGCACCCAGGACAAAACAAACTACTGAATTCTTCCAATAATCCAACTCTTCTAAAACCTCTTCCTTCGAAAAACGTACCATATCCATAGAAGGCTCCTCCGGAATTGATGTTAACGCACCTACCATTGACACCTCCATCACTGAGTGCACTTCGTCATTAACCAACTCCTCCAAATCCAAAGAAGGGATCGGAACCACCTCATGAACATTCTTCTCTTTTCTGTTATCCCCAGTCCTAGGCCCTTCTCTCATAGCAAAATCCGCAAATTCTAGGTCTCTCTTCTCCAACAGACTGAATTTATTTTGAAGTAAGACATGTTTTTTGGGGGAAATTCGTTTTGAGATCGACGAAGAATTTCCAGGTTTTTCAATCGCCATTTTTAGGGTTTTTTGGGTTTTTTGGGGGAAATTCGTTTTTTGAAGGTTTTCTTTTATTAAACTTAAATCTATTGAATATTAATAATATTCAATAATTTAAACACAAAAATTGAAATTAAAAGCGATTAGAACTTATTATCGGAATTAATGATCAATAAATTGAAAAATGGAATGAATTTGATTGAAGATTAGTTAGGAAAAAAAATTGTATATATTTTTTGAGTAAAAAAAGGTAGGGTGGGAAATAATAATAAAAAAAATATATACAACTTGAATAAATTTCGTATATAAAATATCAATTACTATATTTATCGATAGATTAGTTAACCTACTTTAAAGTAGTTTAAGTATCAAAACATTTTTTTTTTTCTAACCTACGTAAAAAAACGTTTATATTATTCTTTCTTTATTAGTAAAAAAATTTTAACCTACATTTTATTTCATATTTTGACATATTTTATATTGCTATGGAGTAGTTGATAAACTTGTGCGATGCACGGAATTTAAATGAAAAAGAAGCTGTATAAAAATTCTATGTAAGAAATTGTAAAATCGATTGATAATATTACTCCCTCCGTTCCAGTGAATTGTTTATAGTTTGACTTTTTTGTAAGGAAAATTTGAGAGAAATATAAACAAATGACTGAGACAGAAAGAATATCATAATTGCAATAAAATAGGCTAGATGGATAAAATAAGAGTAAAAAGCTCCATATTTTTATTATATTAGTAAGGACAAAATTAACAAAACCATATTTGACTTTATTTCCTTGTATGAATTGAAAAAAAACTTTTGTTTCAATTTCATTATATGTAAATATATTTTAAGCCCATGTATTTAGCCCATGTATTTAGGGAATCATTGTATCTCTGATTATGAACCTTAAGTGTATATATTTTTTTTACAAGCAATGCAACATCGTACTCCTACGTGCTGTTTGATGGCGTGGATTACGGTTTTTGGTGTTACGGTACCACGCCCGGGGTGGATACCGGTTAGCATACGTATAAACAGCTATAGAGGAATAAATAAGATGACATGAGTAATGGCACAAAGCGTGTTTTGCCAATATATACGGATACAAATGACATACGACATACGAGTATACTGTATAGTGTATACTCATGTTATTATTATATACGAAATAGAAGTTTATGATTAAAACACGTTACAAATTAAATGATCGAATTAAAAAGAGTGTTTCATAACATTGGTCGGATGACATATTTTGGGTAGGCTTTATTAAGATTGAATAATAACCACCTGAATAACGAGGCAAAATAAGAACTGAGGTGACGGAAACAGAATAGCGGTACCGGAACTATCACATGACTCGGTACTGGAACTATCACATTTTGTTGTATCAAATACTTTCAAATTACTACTGTAAAATTCAGTGGAAGATCAAACCCCAGAATGAGGTATCCATTTGAAAGAGGTAAACGATATCGGTTTAAAACAAATTAATAATAGTTGGAGTCCGTGAATGCATGCAAATTGAGAATGTTTGACAGAAGCTTGAATCAACTCTGCAACTCATGAGCACTTGGAGTAACTGGTGGAAAGTTGTTCTAACTTAACCAGAGGTCCCGAGTTCAAGTCGTTTTAAATTTCATGAGGGAGAGTTTTATTACCCTTTGTGGTCCAACCTTACTTAACCAGAGGTCCCGAGTTCAAGTCGTTTTAAATTCTATAGACTGAAACGTCACTTACCAGAAATACTCCAACGATGGCTGACAAAGCGTCCTGAACATCGACATCCACTTTTGCTGAACGCTTGCCCTTCAATCAACGCTATCCCCAGCAACCCGTAGTACTCTTCAGCATAATTATACTAGCTTTCGAAAATCGTAGGGTTGCCATAGCAGGGAACCAAAAAAAAAAAAAAAAAAAAAAAAAAAAAAAAAAAATTGACACAAAGCAAGGATTAAAACATCCCCGACTATACAATTGCTCTGAGAAAGAATGTACAACAAATGACCCCAAAACTTCGCTATATCTAATTGATAACCCTGAGTCAGAATAGAATTAACCTGCTGTTAAATCAACATAAAAATCAGACTGAAAAAATAAGGTTATACTGAAAAATGTACGCAATAGTGAACAGCAATAAATCAGTCAAATCAAACCAAAGATTTACAATTAGATTGTACGGAACCAAAGATCATAAAATTCTGCGAAAATTCTAGTGATACCATACATGTAGTTCAGTCACTCCTGAACCTCGTAAGGCTGATAAATCAGAAGTCTACCCAGTCCTGCATTTTCACCCAAAAGCTTTCGTTTTTTTGAAGGTCGTATCGTTGTAAGCAAAAACCGGTTTCTACAACCTAAAACCCATTCTATACTGCTACGACACGACTACACAGCATTTTGCACAGAACACTGCAATATACTGCTACTACGCAACTGCACCATATCTTGCACTGAACCCTGCACAGCAACACCAACATTGTCGCTAATTCCATTCTCTATTTCCGAGTTAGTTTCCACAACTCTAGAATCCAAATTTTGATCGAGTGCAGCGTCTTTATTCTCCGTACTAACTACACTGTCAACTAGAACAATTTCACCAGCTAATACAGCATCTTCACTGATAAAATTGTCGACTTCATTGTAACTAAAAACATTGCTCGTTGCAGGGATTTCTAAGCATGATTTAATATTAGCTAAATAAGAAGATGAGGACGAGAATCGATATAACCTCTCAACATCCTCCAATTTCAGCTCCTTGAAGTATCGCTCCCACTCAACCCAAAGTTTTGCAGCCTTCGACTTCCTCGACGATTTCTTAATGTTAGTAGGAGCTTATGGTGTTAGTGGTTTTTATGGGTCCTATTTTGGTGGTTTAATTAGTTATTAATTGTCTATTTAAAGCCCTCAAACTTTGTTAATGTTATGCGAAAATTAGATATACAATTAGATTGTACGGAATCAAAGATCATAAAATTCTGCGAAAATTCTAGGTGATACCATACATGTTGTTCAATCACTCAATTTTTTTACAAGCGATGCGACATCGTACACCTACGTGCTGTTTGATGGCGGGATTACGGTTTTTGGTGTTACGGTACCACGCCCAGGGTGGATACTACCCGTTAGCAGACGTACAAACAATTATAGTGGAATAAATAAGATGACATGAATAATGGCACAAAGCGTGTTTTGCCAATATATACGGATACAAATGACATACGACATACGAGTATATTGTATATTGTATACTCATTTTATTATTATATACGAAATAGAAGTTTATGATAAAAACACGTTACAAATTAAATGATCGAATTAAAAAGAGTGTTTCATAACATTGATCGGATGACATATTTTGGGTAGGCTTTATTTAGATTGTGTAATAACGACCTGAAGAACAAGGAGGCAAAATAAGAACTATGCTGACGGAAACAGAATTGCGGTACTGGAACCATCACATGAGTTGAAAGACTTGTCATCGATGGGGCAGTCGAGCGTTTTGAAGTTGGCGTCAAAACAGAGATGGATTTCGAGGAGGAATATTTTGTTGCCGGCACCTTTTTTACAAGCGATGCGACATTGTAAGCGTTCGTTTTGTTTGATGGAGTCCACTACGGCTTGTGGTGTTACGGTACCAGGCCCAGGGAAGATGTCTGTTACAATTAAGTACAACAAAGACAAAAGAAATTAAAACCAAACAAAAAAAAATGATATAATGAATAATACATAGACACATAATAAGAGAATGAGTAAAATATATTAACTGGATTTTCTGAGAGCATTTAGGATTAGCTGGTAATTTTCTCGGTGAAGCGTAATAGCCTTAGTAAAGTACGGAACCAGGTCTAACCCAGAACAAGTTCCATGTTTGGCCCATTCATGTCTCCAAAAGTCATTATCTTTCCCGATTCCTAGGTTCGGCCAGTATTTTTCCAGTTGCTTGCGAATATCCTGTTAAAAACATGCATGATACAATTATTACTTCATAATATCAAACTAGCATTGCATGGAGTATATATATATATAGGAAATGAAATGTAGGAGGTAGCATTCCTTACACTCAACTGACTCCCAGAGAAATCAGACCCATCTCTACACTTTTCAATCAAACTTTTGTAGTCTTGTTGTGCCGGCCACAGCCCATGTATCGTAAATTCGGTAGGCATAGGATCTAAATCCGGTCGACAAGTATCTACCAAGCAAAAGCTTTTGGGCCATTCCATCGCCAAAATAAACGCCTGCGGTGCAGGTACAGGCGGAGGTGGAGGTGGTCTTGCAATTGGTACAGTTGGGGGGGCTCGAGGAGGACTAGGCGGTACTGGGCGGCGCCTAGCTGCTACCGCACAGCTAGTACTGACTGTAAGTATAATATTTATCACTAACCAAATCATTATTACAACTTTCATTATTTCTCTCTTAATGTTTATTTTTAATTTTTATTTTTTTTAGTTTGTTTGTTTTTAGATTTGTTACCTGCATTGTGATTTAACAAGCTTAGCTTATATACTAGTGAGTAAGATCAACACATACTCCACTATTAATTACGGAGTAATGCTTTTCTACATTTATTCTCACTAATATTGCATTCTCACTAATATTCTTACTACTTATAACAGAGTTTCGTTCTTAATGTATTTGTCATTCTCACTACTATTGCATTGTTAATGTATTTGTCATTCTCACTAATAGAGTTTGTTTTTAATTTTTACTATTTATAATAGAGTTTCGTTCTTAATGTATTTGTTATTCTCACTAATATTGCATTCTCACTAATATTGCATTCTCATTATTTCATTAACAAGCTTAGCTTATTCTCACTAATATTGCATTCTCACTAATATTCTTACTACTTATAACAGAGTTTCAATCCTTAATGTATTTGTCATTCTTTCTTATGGCAATTTTATTGAATTTCACTACAACCGTTTTTAAAGATGTCACTTTTTTTACAATCTAGAATCTCAATTATTTTTATTTATACGTCTTGTATTTTCTTCTTTTAAGTCTTAGTTATTTTCACGCAAGTTATGAGCTAATGATCACTTAAAAAAGAATATGAAGTCATTAATATCGATACGTTTAATTAAACTTACTATATCGAGTGATGTAGTGGACTATTTTAACACAATTGCTTTTCATATTACTCCATCTAGTCAACATTTATTTATACGTTTTGTATTTTCTACTTTTAAGTCTTAGTTATTTTCACGTAAGTAAGACACTAATAATAATTTCATGTGTTCGATCCTCCGCAAACCCGTTGGGAGGAGTTTAAAACCTTAACCCCGGGACACGCTCCGAAACCGAATTAGTAGACCCAAATGGGTTCGAATATCGGTTGGGAAACCAAAAATAATAATAATTTCATGTGACACATCAATAATAAATAAAGTTATGAACTGATGATCACTTAAATAAGAATGTTTATAAAATTGAAAACTTAAGCAGTAAAGTACAAAATCAAGAACTCATAAACCAAAAGAAGCATCAACAATATATAATTATGAAGGCGCGTCGATTTTAGCTACAAAAAAATCGTTACTGCCTATTAGACAATATATAGTTGAGCCTCCTTGACAACGGAAACAAGCTCTCCACATATCTATAGCTCGAACTAATATAGATGCCCAAGTAGTTGAAAGTGCACGTAGAAGGATGGTAGACGTAGGCCCTATCACTCTCCACAATACGACTATCATAACGCAATGATAAAGGAATGAAGTGATAGAGAAGACGATGGCAAAATAAATAAGTTCAGATTTACACGAGAAAAGAACTACAGGGACATAAAAGCAAGAGCGTGAAGCGAATAAGATGGTTGAAGACGGTGTGGAAACATTGGTCAGAAGAATAATTTAATTCCTGTATTGATCTGATGTGCCAGCGATACATTGGAGACACACTATAGGGATATATACAGTAACATTATAAACGACAACCCCAGAGACTCAGCTTGCAATGATTCTTGATACGAGAAACACAGCAAGGATTAAAACCTCCCCGACTTTACAATTGCTCTGAGAAAGAATGTACAACAAATGACCCCAAAACTTCGCTATATCTAATTGATAACCCTGAGTCAGAATAGAAAAGACCAAACCTCCACCGCGGCATAATGATGGATGCTCACGCTAGAACAGTCAGACCTGCAGCAGCATCGAGTTCAGAGCGATTTCACGAACCCGCAGATTTCACCTACCCATCTACCTCTTCCTGATCAGTAGAATCATGCGCCGCCTGCTTCTCATTCGACAGGGAATCAATAGGAACGTAAAAGTATCCTTTTGGTAGTCGGCGATTTCGTAAAGATGCTTGGTCGGATGTCATTACCAGCTCCTTTTTAAATGTTTCAGCATTCTGCAATGAAGCAATAGAATCACAAAATGGTCAAGCAGTCAGTACAAGTTTCCGCGTATACTGTGTATGACCTAGAATGCATTGCATCGCTGTATGACCTAGAATGCCCCCTTAGAGAAGTGGTTGCAGACTCTGAGCTGCCTTCATATTCCAAAAAGGGCCGGCGTGCAGAAACTGCCAGAGAGTCCCGTCTTGATGAAAGAATGTCATAGTTGCAAAGAACCAATTCTCGCTGCATTCAAAAGACACTTAAGTCAAAAATGTTCATCAATGTACTATATGACTCACAAACCCAAGCCTGATTGGTTGTTACAGCCTTACGAATTATGATTTACGAGCATATGAATAACTACGTGATTAACGTGAACATGACCCACAGGTAAAAAGAATAACATTTTAGTCCTGATTGACGTCATGCCATATCCCTTAACGAAAAGTCCCATATTACAAACTTAGTCGATTGAAGATCATTTACCTGTCAGATGAAACAGTCTACGCTAATAAACATGTGAGAGGAGAATGCCATCCTACCAATAGAATAACAGCCATGATCAACATAAACCAATGGCTCTGCCAAAATGCCATTACTTTTCAATTTTGTATACACTTGATCACGAGATGGTTGCATATTCTTTGGACTTTTAGAAAGAATGGATCCAGCACTACAAATATGTGACGGGGTTAACTGGAAAAGAAGATCCATCAGACATATATCACATGAAACATAAGACTACAGCCATATGAATTTGCACTCAACAATTTGTAATCAACAGATCACAAAAGGATGAAACTTGTTAAAAGCAAAAAAAAATATTTACTTTCAGAAGGTTCTTCACTTAAAGTGTTGGTTCATTTTCACGTAAAGTGTTGGTTCACGTAAAGTGTTGGTTCATATCGTCAACATATAAGCAAACCACAAGAATATCATTACCTTTCGTCATCACGTAAAGTGTTGGTTCATTTTCACTTCTGATAAATCCATTCTTCTGAAAAAAAGTATCGATCCTGCTATACCATGCACGTGGAGCCTGCTTTAGCCCATAAAGAGCTCTCCTTAACCTGTAAACTTTGTCTTCACTGCCGGTAATAACAAAGCCTTCGGATTGAGCGACATAAACCTCCTCTTACTATAACTTATATGCCTTGGACTCAATAGAATAGCCAACAAATATGCATTTCTCAGACTTACTATCAAGTTTATGACGTATCCCGAATACTCATAAGTGACTTACCCGAGGTTTCTTACCCCCCCATGCTTCAAATGGAGTCTGATTTTGAACAGCTCGTGTAGGTGAGATGTTCAACAAGTATACCGCAGGAGCAACAGCTTGTTCCCAAAAAAGGTCCGGCAACCCGTTCGCTTTGAGCATACTGATACTACGCGCCATCTCCACTATGGTTCTGTTTTTTCGTTCCGCAATGCCGTTTTGTTGTGGTGTGTACGGCGAAGTCAATTCCCTTCGAATACCATGCTCTTCACAAAATTTTATGAACTCATTTGACAGAAATTCTCCACCACGGTCAGTTCATAGCGTTTTAATATGTCTGCCACTTTGATTCTCTACTAAAACTTTGAATTTCTTAAAGTACTCAAAAGCTTCAGATTTATACTTCAAGAAATAGACCCGATTCATATGAGTATAATCATCAATAAACAACAGAAAGTAACGACTTCCACCAATTGACTCCAATATTGATAATTTTCACCTTTGAAATTGGGTATAAAGGGCTGGGAAGAAGACGAATATGGATTGACGCAACCATGTAGCCTACGCGGCCTTTAAACAATCCAATTGTTGATGAATATGGATTGTTACGTTGTTGGAGGTTATTCGAATAATTTCATGAAAAAAAAAAAAAAAAAAAAAAAAGAGAAAAAGATCAAGGGTACAAAGTATAAACACTATAACGACAAGAATACACGAAAGAAATAAAAAAGACAAAGTCTGAAATAAGATCGTCGTATATTGTATATGGTCAATAGATTTACACATCTCATTTGGTGAGATCCATTTAATATACGAGGTGTTGAGTCACTAACGTAACAACTTAAATGAGTCACTAACGTAACAACTTAAAATGATTAGCGAGTCAGATATTTCGACTGCCTCAACTTGCAGGCCTCAGTCCACTGAGGGCATTTCTTAAACAATCATATCGTCGTGACATTTAACTATATGGGATTCACAGAGCAGGCATTTCAAACAGAAACTCGCTCGTGTTAGCAAATCAATGATTAAGTATCTCATTAAGGAGAATATTTGGGACAAAAATGATCACGACTATGATATCGCTTACTTATCTTTATTAGTGTTGAACCAATTCACGATATGTCGTAGTCATTAAGTTTGGAAACAATCATTAACCTAATAGATATTCATTAACTTTGGCAATATCGATTGTAGACGATTAAATTAAATACTTCATATATAACGGAGTAATAATATTAATAGGGACTTTAGAATACTTGTTGCCGTCAGGGTGAAGCTCGCACAATTGACCATCAGCTCCAAGAGCCATCAAATATCCTGCCGATGTCAATCCCTGCAAGTAATAAAACTAGTTTATTCGATAGCAAATCACGAAAACTTGGGAACTAAACTAGCAACCCGAATGCACAGAAAACTGTCTGAGAATAGGCCAAGTCGTCGACATAAACCGTTTTACAGACTTAAGAGTGACTGGTCAAAAAATACCAAATCGCCCTGATTTATTACCTGAATAGTAAGGACACTATCCACCATTTGGACATCACAAGTATCCTGTATAGTAACTCTTTGTCCGCTGCAGGAATAAGCAAAAGGACATGAAGTTGGGAAATACAAAGCAACAAATACTACGAGAGAGGAAACAAACTTCAAGCACATCAAATGAGCTACGAGAGTACGAGAACCAACTTTCGGAGCCGTTAACAAATACTCCGTAGTAATGAATATAATGTTAGCAGGTATCGATTTAATTCTTAAGTTTTAAAAACATTGGTACAAATAATAACACGTAGAAGATTCTAAATCATACTGCTTATAACCACATTACAGGTCGAATTCTGGTGGATAATTAATGAACAACTATCGAGATGAAACGAAAAGAAGATTCTAAATGATACTGCTTATAACCGCATTACAGGTAGAATTCTGATGGATAATTAATGAACAACTATCGAGATGAAACGAAAAGAAATGATTTTTTTTATTCAGTATTTTCATATAAATATACAAGAAACGGTTACCCTACGTGTTTGCAGCACTCTACACATCATGGTCATATCATCCTCTCCATATTTCAATGTGGTAAGAAAAGGAGGTAAGAATAAGAATCAACAAGCATTCAAAAAGTGGGGAACACAATTCTATAGTTCTATGTAGCAAGACGAAATTTGAAACAAATTTTGGACCTGTGTAGCCATGTCTCGTAGTAAAGTTCCTCCATTAGGTGGAAACCTGAAAAGAACATCATCGTCGATATTCAACAGAGAGATTGCTAATGTATATAGAATGATCATTTATCTCAGGTCATTACACTTTTCATGACATCTGATGAAACTTATGAAATGATTTCAACTCATCCTAAAAGCCTATACTTTAGAGTTTAGAATCAAGCATGAAGATGACACTTACATCAATATATTCGACCTGTATGCAACATTTAGTAATAAGATATTACTCCGAAATTAATTTAACTAGAATTGAGGGAAAATAGAAATGCATCAGAATTCAGATTCATAAAATTGGTAGGACGAACAATCACAAAGTCAGCGACATTTAAGCTCCAATAAGTTACTCCCGTAAACCTGAATTTTAGGGCAAAAAGTACAACTTAATAAATTACGATTATAGAAATTTAGTAATTTACGGAGGGGATAAAGATCATATATTGAGACAAAACAGAGTATTAACTAAGATAAAAAGGCAAAGAGTAAACTTGAATTACCTTGGGTTGTCAAGATGTCAAAGAATGTCTCAAACTTTCTGAAAAATGAACCTAGGATGTCTTCCCTGCGTAATTGGAAGCCTTCTGAAGTTAATTCTTGCAATCTTTCGTTCAAGCAAGTTGTTGGTCGTTTATTGTCCACATTAATACCTATGCCTGAAAACAAAGTGACGTGTCATATCCGAATTTTACATGAATGGCCTATGACAAACCCATGAATGAAAATTCAACTTCAGAGGTGATGAATTGCATATATATAATACTTGCCCAAACACGTATCAAATGTCTTCGACTTATATGTCGCGGTGCCTAAAATGCTACCAACTTTAAGGCCATTCATGTAAAGGTCACCCGGCCACTTTATTTTGATCTCCAGCGTGGCAAGCCCTACAATCACATTCCTCGTATAAGATACTCGTGCCATTTAAAATAATGACTTAAAAGTTACAAGCATCACAAGAAGTTTTATACATTGTGCAAAACGCATGGTCATATATAGTTAGACAGACGATTGACGGTGTAATTAGAAAATTCTAAACAATAGCCTAGAACAGAATACGCAATGAAATGTCTTCTCCAACATACATGAGATTAAACCTGAATCTTACATTTTTATCACAAAGATCTTTTATCGCCTATGTGACCGCAAGTGAAGCTACGTACTGTACCAAAGGAACTATTCGGCTATCCTCCATTTGAAATGTAAATGAGAACATAAGACAACCTGCTGGAGATTCCCAAAGATTTGTCGACCGTCCTACACATTGACATACATGTCACATTCGATCAAACACTTCAATCAGCCTTACTACATTCCTAGTTATCGTACAAAAGATAATCCATTGCCTCGACACATAAACATTGTCAATAACAAAATCTTCCAGATTTCGAACTTTGTAGTGCAGTGATCAATCTATCGATAGCAAGATTACACACCTAAGTGTAGTTAAAGCCTCCCCAAACAAATTGAGAAAGTTGAGTTAATTGAGCACGTTATTGATCTAGCTTACATTCATTACATTTACTGTGTATAACGCAAAATAGCAAGTCTACGTTATAACTCCACAACCTCATAGTTTTTTCATGCGCACGTGAGAAATACTCCCTCCATTTCCTATATATGACTTTCTCACATTTCCAGACAATCACTTCTCTCTTCGATATTACTCAAAATATATGAGTATATACTATCAAATGTATACTCGTATAAAAGCTCTTTTTGCAACGAATTCAACGGTATAGGTTTTATAATTTTTTGGATGAAAACGTCATATATTTGGTAAAGGAGAGAGATATTCGATAAATCGCTGAACATTAATGGATACTAAACACAACATAAACTCAAATCGTTTGGTGTATAACTCAAGTTCAACAACAATTTTGTCAACAATGTAACAAGAAATTGAAGCTCACTGCATAATATGACCACATTTTTTCAGGCAAAATCGATACGAACATATTACAAAATAAACAATAAATCGTACTCGTAGTTAGTTTTAGTTTTGAGCACAAACCTCGTCCTTTGTATTGAACATCAGTAACACAGACAGCTCCTAGAGGAATCTCGCTGAAATTTCTGCTCAAACATTCAACAACAAAACGAATAAATTCGAAAAAAATCACTAAAATTACAGCAAAAAAAAAAATTCGAGAGAATTTAAGGAGATTGAACAAACTGAGAAACGACGTCGTGCGTGGAAGGCAAACGAGGAGACCAAAGCAAAAAGCGGCCAAAACGCGTCGTAGTGAGAGAATCGAAGTAACGAAGAACATCAAACGACGGCGTTTCGTCGGAGGTATGGTCTTCAGAGTGAAGACGAAGGAGAAGGTTAGAATCGCCGGCGAGTTTGAGTGAGTTTTCGGAGATGAGAGAAGTGGCGAAGTCGATCTCAGCCGTCGATTTTCCGGCGAGGAGTAGAGTTAACGGTTCAGACTCCATGGTTTCCGACTTCTCCGGTGAGAGCTGAAAGTAGAGACTACTACATAGTGTGGAAGGTGGGATTTTGTGTTTTATTTCTCTTTTACTCGTTCAACACGAAGAATACGAATCGACCACGTTTTTCATAAAAATTAGGCAAAATTACAAATAACTACCTTTTAAAACCCTTTTTTTTCAAATAACTACCTTTTATAATTTTTTTTTCAAATCACTACCTTAAAACGTGTTTTTGTTTTCAAATCACTAATTGCTCACCTGATTCACATAAAATTGAAAATTCCGACGAAATTGAAATTTTTTGTTGGCTTTAATTTGAAATACCCATGTGAAATACCCAATCTACCCTTTGTTACTCTATTTAACCTAAGTTTTTCACTCATCTTCTTTACCATAGATGTCAGCCATTGTTTTCATTTTTTCTCTCATATTATTGAATCAAATAATGGGTCTTTCAATGTTCAGCTATTTTCATCTTTATTTTTTTATTTCTTAATGTTTTCCTTATCATTTTCATCCTCACTTACCCCCTAATTCTTATTCAGATTTTCCCTCTTTTAGCAAATCGAAAATTAGGGTTTCTTGTGTGTTGGCACCATGTCGTCTAATTCTCATTCCGAAACTTCAATTCCGGCACAATGTTACTGTGGGGATAGGGTTGCTATTGTGAAATCCTGGACACTTCAAAATCCAGGCCGACCAAAGTTGTTAAATGAAGAAGTTGGAGCGAAATTGAATTTGAAATGAAGAAGTTGGAGCGAAAACCATTTGAAATGAAGAAGTTGGAGGGAAAACCAAAGTTGTCAAATTTCAGGAAAATTTCAGGAAGAAGTTGGAGGAAAAACCAAAGTTGTCAAATTTCAGGAAACCAATTTTGACCTTCACTTAAAGTAATGAAAAAAAAAATTAACAACCTGCAATAAGAAGAATATGAACCGCTGATGAGAATGAACTACCACCAAGTGCTTCACATAGCCAACAATGTCCAAAAATTTGAAGAATTTACCCAGAAATTTTTAGGTTAAAATAAGGGTTTAGAGGGTGGGTGAAAATCTGAAACAAGATGAAAAGTAAAACAAAGTCTAAATAAATGAGGGGAGAGGGGTTAAAAAAAAGGCATAGGGGCAAAACGGTCAACTTTTCGAAAATATGGCTTAAATGAGATTTCAGGGGAACAGGTAGTGATTTGAAAACAAAAACACGTTTTAAGGTAGTGATTTGAAAAAAAAATTATAAAAGGTAGTTATTTGAAAAAAAAAGGGTTTTAAAAGGTAGTTATTTGTAATTTTGCCTAAAAATTAACCTGGATGTTTGTCCATCGGAGGAACCTTAACCTGGACGTTCGTCCATCGGAGGGACCTTAACCTGAACGTGTTCATTTTTTTCGGCACATCCAAATACACAACCAAATCTTATTTTTTAACATTATTATTACTTTAAGATTACATCTTCAGCTTAAACTCATTGAAATTCAACTATTGTTTAACAAAATTAGGTCTTCAACATTGTTCAAGCAAACTACATTTAATCATATAATGTATCAAATGTGATAAGTCTTAGTTAACTTACCACCGATTCGGCATCCGACATTGATTTTAATCTTAAAATTCAAGTCTTTTAGTATTGTTGATTTCTTAGTTAGATTTTACATGTAAAAGTTTTGAATATTTTTTGCAGGTTTTTGGATGCATATGTTGAATTTGGAGAGAGAAGAGAGCATTTGGGAGAAGGAAAAGAGAAGAGAGAGAGAGGACAAGGGCAAGATGGTAATTTTTATGAAAAAACGTCGTCGATTTGTAGTAAAACGTCGTCGATCTAAAGTAACCGGGTTTGTTTAAAGGGAATAATGACAAATTCTAAAATACAATAGATTGACACGTATGATGAGATTCTTACTGACTAAAACGTGACCAGTTTGATGTATTATGTGCCTACATTAATGTCTAAAGTGATAACTTAAAAGCTTCAAAAGTGGTCACATAAAACGTTAAAATAGTTACTCTAAATATTATGGAGGTCACATTTAGTTACTAATAGTTCGTCATACGCTTGCATCCATCGTACAGTAGACTTACTCGAAATTATTAGGCCAAAAAATAGTCACAGGATTTTCTATCGTATGTCTACTGAATTTAGGTTAAGATTTTGTGAAGAGGAATGTCCATTTCTCTCATTGAAAATAACTCCTTCTATCTAAGATCATTTTCTTATGAATCATGATGTCATGGTTTATATGTTGAGAATAGTGTCAAATAATGTTATGCGGCAGTAGACTTGAATAGAGGAAGTATAAAAAGTTAACAACTTCAACAATTTTTTTCCTTTTCATTACTAACCAAGGAATAGTTCTCTTTTAAAATTATATTTCAAACTTTTTTTTTTTTTTTTTTTTTTTTTGTCATACCATATTTCACATTGAGTATTAGTGGGGTGGGTGAAGGAAATTTCACCTCGCACCTGCCTTAATTGAAGCGACTATGGAGAAATAGTTTGGTGAGTCGTGGGATGGCAGAGTGAATGTGAATAGTATATGGAGAATGATTTATTGACTCGTAAAAGACATATTTGCAAAACAATTTATAACTTAATTTGAAATAACTAAAGTATTCAATAAATTAAAAAAAAAAAAAGTTACGAAGCACTAAAAATGTATATCAGATCTCATATCGAGCTTTCTTATTTAGAAACCTATTGAGATCGAGATTCGATCATACTATGTGTGTGTTAATTGAGCTAGTTTGTCTGGTCTCAAGGACTTACCAAACAAATCAAATTATCGACAACCCTAGGTATGTTGTAAAATCCATCTTTGCACTACTTCACTACCCATAATAAATATAATGCTCAGATTCCTTACCTATCTCACTCACTGAAAACTAGACCTGTCAAAATTCGACCCGACCCGAAAAACCGACCCGACCCGACCCCTTTTTTTAGGGTCAAGACCCGTAAAATTTGATCCGTGACCCGAAATGACCCGAACTCGAAATGACCCGTTAATTTAGGGTCAAGACCCACCCAACCCGTTCGACCCGATGGGTCAAGTGTAATTTCGTGTAACAAGACTTTTTTAACCTACAAAATTAATATTTCATGAAAAAAAATAATTTAATATTAATAATTATTACAACCTCAATATTTTAAGTTGAAATATCAAAATGATGATGAAAATTATGATTGAAATATTATGAATATATTCATAAATAGACTATTTTAATTTTATAAATTACAAGAATGAATATATATATCAACTTTAGTATTACATATGTACAATAAAATATGTACATAATGTAAAATAACAATAAAAAAAAAATTAATTAAAAAAATAATAAATAAAAAGGCGCGAAAAACGTATTTTTGACCCGTATTTTGACCCGAAACCGACCCGAACCCGACCCGACCCGTATTTGAGTCGAACCCGTATTGACCCGATCCGTATTTTGACCCGACCCGTATAACCCGAATCCGAACCCGACCCGCCCGACCCGTTTGACAGGTCTAGTGAAAACTCATTCGGATATTGTATAAGACGAATAAGATATCATATTCCTTATTTTATTTTCCTTTTCTATGTTGTGAGAACTCGTACTCGCTATTTCAAATACATATTAGGTAACATGTAACATCCGTGTAGACATATAAAACCTGTCTATAATTATTTATTTGAGTCAGTCAAATCCTGACTCATTTAAATGAAAACCGAGCTAAAAATTAAACCGACTTACAAGTCGATACTCACAAGTCAAAAGCCCAAGAGAAGGTCAAGCCTTTGCTTTCTCTAAAAATACAAAAACTCTTCCTCATTTTCAGATGGTGATGAAAAACTCCATAAAAAAGGCAGACTCACAAAAAATACAACCACAAGTTACATAAACTCTAAAATTCCCTCAAATTCAAAATCTCACAAAATACAAAACAAAACCCTCTTTTCAAAGAGAAAAAATCATTACTTTCTTAAGTCCCAACGCCAAACACCCAAAAACGGTGCAGTCAAGATCCTGAAGAAAAAAACAAGAATAAGGAGATTCAAGTCTTTCGAGACCCTCTGCAACGTTCTACGTCGAATTTCGTGTTTAATGTGAAAACTGAATTAGTGGAGTTCGAGAAATTGTAACTCAAAATTTCAAATTAATAAAATATTATTTTATGCATTTTATTTCTGTGTATTTTGCAGATTACAAAATTTGCGTTCACAATCTCTTTTCACCCACTCGATATATTCAACAATTTATCATACCACCGTCTCACCGAAAACTTACGCCACGAAATAACATAATGACGTGCGGCTTAAGGTGTAGTAACCCAAAGCCCCAAACTCAACAAACCGATCCCAAAAGCCCAAAAAGCCCAAAATTACACTACTACTCGTAGTAAGTAAATTTGACTGTTAAGTCTTGGCAAAGTTCCAGAGATTTTGGTTGAGCAAAAACATGGAAGAAGAAGAAGAAGCAAAATTGCAAAGAACACTAGCTCAATTTGGTTTTATCTTCTCCAATTTACCCTACAAAGGACGTTCTCTTTTCACCACCAAAGACTTTTCTCCAGGTTTCATTTTTTATTGTGCTGTTATTTCTTTTACTAATTACTTTGTTGTTTTTGCTGGTATTAATCCATTTTTTTGCATGTAACCTCTTCATTTGTATGAAAAATTAGTTTTTGTCGTCTTTAAGTAGTACCCTTTTGAACTTTTAGCATTTCTTTGGTGATTAGTTAGAATTTACATATAAGTTACGTTTTTTTGTTTTTTTTTTTTTTTTTTTTTTTTTAATATTCAAAGAAGGTTTTATGCAAAGATGTTCAAATGAAAAATTAAAAGTTGCCCTTGTTGATTTGGTATGTTGACTTAGTATTTGATTGATACTATTTTTCAACAAGACGGTTGTATGTGTTCGACTGGCCCATTATCAGGGGATTTAAATGGATGCAATCTTCGACAATGGTGATTATAATTGGAATTGTCAGAAACCAACTCAATCAAGAGCAAGCCTTTTGATAAATGTTTCCCTAACCAACTCAATATAATCACATTTAGTGGGGGCGTTTGTTTCGTACATGGGTGTGGGTTTGAAATGAAGAATCATACCTGGGTGGTATGGGGTTGGGACTCGATTCTTCATACCTAACGTTTATTTCGATTTCAAATTGTATGGGTTTCAAGTCAATTGAAGGTTAAAATTTGTAATATAAAATTTTTTAAATAATAATTTTGAATATAATAAAATCAAGAAAATACATTGTTTTTTGTCATTTACATACTTTTTATGTTATCCTTGATCGAAATAATTTGTAATGTTAGGGCAGAGGTTTCAGGTAAATTAATCTATTGCTTGTGATGTGGAATTTTTATGTTATCCTTGATCGTTTTTTGTTGCAGCTCGCGTGTAATGCTCACACTATATGTGACTCGGAACTGAGACCTCTGGGTACGGGGCTATATCCTGTTGTTGCCATGATTAATCACAGGTGACTGAGTTTTTCGGTATTACTTCTACTCATACCGTCCTCCGCAAATTTTTGTGCTAAATAGGCTGTGATATTTCAGTTGCTTGCCTAATGCTGTACTGGTGTTCGAGGAAAGGGTTTCCGTGGTTCGTGCTGTGCAACATATTCCTAAAGGTACTGAGGTACTAATATGATTTTGCCGATTCTTCACTTCTTCGGTTTCCTCTTTTGAAAACTCTTTTTATTTCCGTAATGCTGGGTCACAGGGTTGTGTTCATTACAATTTTAGATTGTATGGTTACGCTGTAAATGATATCTGTAATCTGTTAGTGGCATGAAGTCAGTTTTTCATAAATGTATTGCATGGTAACGATTATAATCTCTCTTATGATGCTGTTGAAGGTTACAATAAGTTACATTGAGACTGCTGGAAGCACAATGACACGGCAAAAACTTCTAAAATAGCAGTACTTTTTCAGATGTGCATGTCCTCGCTGCATTAAACTGGTTAGTGCAAAATCTTGAAGTTTCATACGACTGAAAACTGTTTGTGCTGAAAACTGTTTGTGCTCGTATGCTTGTAAAGCATGCCATTTTCGTGTACTTGGAGCGGTTTTCGGTGTCTGATGGCTTCACTTGACTGCCTCTTGTTGAAGGGACAAAACGATGATACCCAAGAAAGTGCTGTTTCGGAGGGTTATAGATGTAGTGATACTAAGGGTGTGTTTGAATAGCAAAATAAGAGGGAAAGGAAGGGGAGGGGAAATGAGGGAAGGGGAAGGAAGGGGAAGGAAATGAGGGAAATGAGGCAATCCCGCAGATGGAAGTTGGCGTCAAAATAGAGACGGATCTCAACGAGGAATATTCTGTTGCTGGGGTCATATTTTTTTTACAAGCGATGCGACATCAAAGTCCTACGTGCTGTTTGATGGCGTGGATTACGGTTTTTGGTGTTACGGTACCACGCCCGGGGTGGATAGCCGTTAGCATACGAACAAACAATTATAGTGGAATAAATAAGATGACATGAATAATGGCACAAAGCGTGTTTATCCAATATATACGGATACAAATGACATACGACATACGACTTACGAGTATACTGTATAGTGTATACTCATGTTATTATTATATACGAAATAGAAGTTTATGATAAAAACACGTTACAAATTAAATGATTGAATTAAAAAGAGTGTTTCATAACATTGATCGGATGACATATTTTGGGTAGGCTTTATTTAGATTGAATAATAAGCACCTGAATAACAAGGAGGCAAAATAAGAACTTAGGTGACGAAAAAAGAATTGCGGTAGTGGAATTAGAACATGGCGGGGTAAACCAGTCATTGATGGGGCAGTCGTGCAGATTGAAGTGGGCGTCAAAACAGAGACGGATTTCGAGGATGAATATATTGCCTTTGGCTTTAATTTGGACGCAACTGTATCGATTTCGTTCGAGGGCCACTTTCTATTTCTATATGGGTTTTGGACGCAGTTGCATTTTGTACAGACGTGACTAGTGGGCAAAGCTACTCTTTAAAGGATATCCATTGTAAGGCGGACAGTCATGAATTCTATTCAATTTTTAAACGTCTTCACAGACGACGTCTGACCGGAAGACCAAAAGTCCCCAATTATTTAAGATTAATTAATTAAATCGAGAAAAGTCAAAAATTACTTGAATGTTGCGCATACTTTGAAAAATTTGAGTGACTTTGTATGCATTTTTCGTGAAATTCAATATGCTCGAAAACAGAGAAAATTGGGTTATAAGAGTAAAGGGTAAAAATTTCATGACAAAACAAGGATACGATCAAGTAAAATTTAAATACAATTTAGTAATAACAAAAATCATACTGTCAACTCGTCAAAGGCCACAAACATCTTCCGTTCACAATAAGCTTAAGCACCAACACTTGATAATCGCTCAATTAAATAAAAATGTTTATAAAATTTGAAAGTTTAAGCAGTCAAGTACAAAATCAAAAACTCATAAACCAAAGGAAGCATCAACAATATATAATTATGAAGTCGCGTCGATTTTAGCTACAAAAAAAATCGTTATTGCCTATTAGACGACATATAGTTGAGCCTCCTTGACAACGGAAACAAGCTCTCCACATATCTATAGCTTGAACTAATCCTGATGCCCAAGGAGTTGAAAGTGCACGTAGAAGGATGGTAGACGTAGGCCCTATTACTCTCCACAATACGACTATCATAACGCAATTCCTCGTCAAGTTCTTCATTATTAATATGATAAACGAAGACGAGTATATCTTCAAAGTCTAAAATAGCACCTATCCATAAACCATATGCCTCTGCGTGGAAAATAGGCGAAGTTTTGACAACAATTTCCCAAGACAAAGGAACTTCATAATCATCATCATCACGAAATCTGCTCGCCGCCCATATTTCAATACAAGTTTCTTTGCTTTTTAATGTACGATCTACTAAGAGTGCAAGTCGCTCCTTGTACTTACTGATTGTCAAATAGCATTTATACCAAGACTCTTGATCACCCGGTAGTTCAATTTCCTTGAAAATCTCGCTGCTAAAGTTGAAAGCTACAATGCCAACACGACTACCGTCCCAAGAAGTTGATATCCCATAATGAACACCGTTGTTAAAATAGGCATCAGTATATGGATCGTCTAAGACAGGGTACGTCCTTGGAGTGTCCTCAATTTTCTTCCAAGAATCAGCTTTCAGAGAGTACAAATGGTATTCATAGATGAAGCCAGGTTCAGTATGCCTCCTCGAATTTTCATTACAGATTGATCCCAATAATTTGAAATCATTTGATAGTAAATCAAACCCCAAACCTCGAACGTTACCACCATACAATTCTAGAGCTTTGTAATCAGGCATAATTGGCCAACGAGGAACCTCCTTGAAATCTCTAGTGGCAGGGTTCCACAAGACCACACGATTACCACCCGAAACTAGCCCAACAATGCCGTTCACAACGCCTATGCAGTACATTTTCCGCTCATGTGGTAAAGGACCGCCGGAAAAGGTGGGGGGTACAACATCGCGCTCGAAATTAGGAGTGAAGTCCACAATGACATCCCATGCACTTTGTTTCGTGAGAAGGTAGAACTTAGTAATTGGGACCAACTCACTACATCCTAAAAGAAGAGGTACGTCACCTTGAGCAGCCAAATTCATGGCGTACTGAAGATGGTAATGTTTCTTAACGAATTCATCATCACTAATGAGACCGTACCAATGTTTGGAAACACATTTCCACGCCAACAAATCTTTTACTGGCAGCCTCAACAGTATTTCCTCCATCACGTCGTCGGGAATGATGATAGTTTTTTCCATCTATTAAAAACTCGTCCAAGTAATTATACTATAAGGCCGTCACGTCCTACAATTTCCATTAATTTCTCATCAGATAATTTCTGACATATCTACAATAGCACAACATGACCGTAAAATAAATAAATAAATAAATAAATAATCATAAATAAACATAAACCCTAATTTAAATCTAATTTATGATTTTGAAACATAAACAGTGTACTACATTTCATGAAACCTAAATTAAAATTCAAACTGAATAATACTCCAATGAAAATTCTGAAACTTTTACCCATTAAAATTAAAATTAAAATTAAACTCAAAACAAAATTAGGGGCAATATTAAACTAAAAAATTCTCGAAATTGAAATAAAAGAAAAAGGGGTGAAAAACGAACCTTATGTGTTGCTCCCAAAAATATAATTATGACTAATTAATTGAACCATTGTATGTTTATTTATATAGAGATTTATTTTGGCAATTTACAATTGATAATTGTTTAGTCAAATCATATCTGTGCAATTTATTGATTATTTTGGCTCAATTTATATTACGAGTATATCTAGGGATTATTAGAAGAAATAGATTTATCTATTTCCTTCCTAGGAAATGGAGGATTATTAAATGGAGGTTCATTTCCTTCATTAAAAATGGAAAATTAGGAAATTGTTATAAATAATATATTGTGTGGATGTCCATCGGGCCCAAAGCCCATTACTACCTCTATGTATCTAGGGTTTGGGTGAAACCCTCATTACTGATGTACTATATATATACACCCTCATGAAGGATGAATAACACACATCTCTCTTCTCTCTATTGTTTCTCTTATTTACTTTATTTCACAACACGTTATCAGCACGAGACTCTACATAACTGGGCAAATAAAATTAATAATTATTTAGATCTGATATTCGGGAGGTTCATATCAGATCCTATCCTATTATTTGGTGTATTCAGGTACGACCAATAATTTTTTTTTAATTTGTCCGTTTGAAAACCTAATTTATAGTCATGAATCATGATTGTTTGCAAGTGATAATTACTGCGAGTATATAATGTTGCATATCCAATAATTGCTTTGACCTGTTGATATACTCCATATTATGTATGTTAAAGTGTTGCTCTAACATGATTTTAGGGTGCATGTCTCTCCTTGATGCTTCGTAAATCTTGTGATGCATGAGTTTTTGTTTTGTTTTGTTTGGGTCAGTGGTTGGTTGTTGACTTCTTCCTCGAGTTCTTAGTTATTGTTCTTCTATAATTTTGCACGACAATCTCTTATTTCGAGTAATTGGAATCATAATAAGTTCACAATATGGTAATGTATACTCCGTATTAGGTATCATATTACACATGTTAGATATGGTAGTAACAGATATGTGACAAAGATTTTCAAGATTTATCTATTATTTTTATGGGCATTAATTAGATGTATAATACATATAGAATATATTTGTACATGAATCTTATTTTATGATGATTATACAAGTACTTTAATTTAATAGAGTAGATTATCTTATGGTGTGCAAGTGGTTACAAAGTTACATTTCGTATTAATTACTCTATATGTATTGATTTTTCTTTTAATTGCTTTTGGGCATACGAGATTATTAGTAGCTATTCTGGGAGTACTACTGTACATGTGTGTGCTATATAATACAATGGGTTATTGTCAATGTTCATATTATTTAACAAATTGTCAATGAATTGATTTTTGCGTGCACATTATGTACTTGTTTGCTATATTATCTATAGTATAATGTCAAGTATATATTATTGGATAAATAAATTGAAACATTATGAGATTTATATAATAACATTCCCGGAAGCGAATATAACAATTTCTCCCATGTACGGGACATGGTTGAGAATATGACCGCGGAGACGGTCTAAATCAGATTTCATTTAATGTCGTTGTTTCCACCAGAAGTGGTCATTATCGAGATCTGACTTACAATTTAAAATTTTCCCCCACGTACGGGACGTGGGCGCGGATGTGGCCGCAAAGACGGTTACAAATTAAATTTTTGTGTAAATCTTTTCTCCAACGTGTAGTAGTTAAGAATATGATCGCGGAGACGATCTAATAAGTTTTGGTTAAACTTTTTCTCCCATAGAGGGAGGTTGAGAATGTGACCAGGATTAAAGTCATTGAGAGTTTGACCACAGTTATGGTCAAAAGTGACAAACTAATTAACTAAAATTGTCTTTCCACCAGAAGTGGCTAAGGATAATATGACCTCGAGGTTGGTCATAAATTGAGCAAATAAACTTTAAAATTCTCTCCCCTGGAAGTGGGATGATGAACAATGCTCAAAGCACAAATTAGTCATGCCGACTATATATGATATGTTCATATAATTTTTGGGCCGGAGATCCCATGAGTGTTATTTAATTTAGTCATATGGACTATTTTTATTTGAAATACAATTAATTTAAATATAATTTTGGGCCGGGGATCCCATGAATGAGCAAATAAATTTGCCATGATATCACTATTAAAACTCTTGACATGGGTGATCAAGAGTTTTAGGCTTAAAGTATGACATATATAAATTTGGACCTGAAGTTCCAAATATTTATCCTGTGGAGTAAGACTTTGGCCTGAAGTTCAAAGTTTGAAAAATACTGTTCAAATCACATAATATTGTTCGTGGCTAGAAGTTCACAAGTAAAATTAGTGGCCGGAAGTCCACAAGTAAATGTCAGTGGCCGGAGTTCCACTTGTGTAATTTATGAATTGCTAAATTCGCAATTGAATTAATGAAACCTCTTCTGAGGATGAGTAATGTGGTTTTCTTCAATCTAATATGTGGCCTTAATTGAGCCTAATGTCATGGTGTTTTGAGCCTAAATTGTATATTAAAATGATACATAACACGAAAGGCGTGTCAATCTCATTATGCGAGATATGCAATTTGAGAAATGGGGAAAAAAAAAAAAAAAATCATACTCTTTCTCATATGCAAATAATATTGTCTTAGGGACGATACATTGTGAGAACAAAAGGGTTCCACAATTATCTGAATTGAAATTGATCTCTTAGTAGATCGAGAAAATGATGAGTTATTAATGGAAAATGTGAATGTTTTTGATTGACAAATGGTCGTCATTATTCCCCGAAGTGAATATGATATTATATATGAATTGAAATGGATAAATATTATACCACTTCATGTGGTTGAGGGACTAAGTGGCTAGTCCTAAACATTCACAAAGATCTATGATCTTGTTTGATATTTCATATGTCCACCAACAATGGTGTGGGATAAATGCAAGCGATATGTGATCAATATACATTGTGAGGGAATAATCGCTAAAAATCATTGCAATCGCTACATCCACTGGAAGGATGGATAAATTAACTAAAAAGAGCTGAGATTATCCTAATAATCAGTTCTGATTTATCTGGTACTCAAAACGAGTAATGTGATATATTCACAAAAGGAATAATGAGACATATAAGTCTTGCCAATATAAATGAGACACATTGGTTAGTGTCTTAAGTCACATCATAGATTTATTTGGCCAAATGTTAAAATTACACGATGAATTATTGCTAACTGGAAGTTTAGCACTATAATTTCAGTCAACAAGTTTGGTATTTAATAAGCGAATTGGTTGGGTCGTAGCCAATTTTGTGAAAATTTGTCACGGTTTTGACAAAGAAATGTTGACATGAAATACTTAAGATGTGACGATAAAGGCCATCCGGGTTCTAATTATACCCGTATTGATAAACGTGGAGTTTATCTTAAAGGTAAAATAATAAAGTGCTGAAACTCTCCCATGTATCATAAATGGTTTTAATGGCAAGACTGTACATTGAGATTGAGTATATTGATATTACATTGGAGATCTGAATATATTACTCGAAATTAAAATATATTAAGTGACATTTAGTCACATACGAGTAATTCATGTGATCGGAGATTATCACAGTTTAATTATGACATGAAATCTTTGATCTCCTAAATTGGGCATTATATTCAGCACTTGTGCCAACTGCATAATACGGTTTAACTCCCCATATTCTATCCTTTTGAAATAAATATATGATTTGGGCATAAAAAGGATATGTGATGTGGTATAAGGTGGATACAATGATCGATTGCCCAATAAATCTATCCGGTGTTGATAGTTTTTACCACCTTAGGGGGAGGATGATAAGGAAAGCTGGTAAAACCAACAACTGGTTTTGATCCTCTACTGAACCAGAAGTTCAATGATTTGTTTAAAATATAATGTACATCAAATAGAGGTTCATTAAAACTAAAATGATGGTATTCATTTGGTTATGATGATGTACTAAGTATACCAGTTTGATCACCTTATCAAAATGTTGTATGTTTATTCATTGAAATTTATGATTTGACTATAGACATGTATGACCTGGTCTAAGGCGTATCGAGCTATAGATTAGTCATGAAGAGTATTTGTAATGAACATTGAAATTCTTGCCAAATTGAACAACACTTACACACGGGGTGTAGTATGAAAGTCATATCGGTTTACATAATTTGGTGGCAAGAATAAGCAGTTGGTACATCCATAGAAATTGAGATGTCCTGGAAGTGACATAGATATCTGAATGACAATAGATGGCTTATATTGAAAAGTGAATGGAAGTATGGTACCACATATATTCAGATATCATTAATCAGTACTGACTATCAGGATATGATAGAATTGTATCGATACGTGTAAGGAACCGATATGCATTTGCATTTGCGCGTGATCTACTGGACTAGATGATGGGCATCTAATATATAAGTCCATTTTGTTTGTCGACATAATATATGGTTTGAAAAGAGCTCATAGACCTGAAGTCTATCAAAGGACGTGGAGTCCATTAAAATTATGGTAATTGGTTCGAAACTGTACAGTTTGCATTATCGAGTCATCATGTGCTTTTAGAGAATAAGTTAATCATTTGCATATACATTTTAGTTTCGATACCACATTATTGCATGTATTAGAACATATATACGTTAACTCTTAGTTCATATCATATGCGTACTCATGATTGACAATGTTTATAAGGAGACATATGCTCCTACGATTTGTAACTCCATATAGGAGTATATGATGGAAGATCGTCAAATTGGTAATGACGAATCAATTAAGTTTTCGGGAAACTCATGAACCTCTATAATGATTGCGGTTATGGGCACGCATCAATTTAATATTACGGAGTAGTATAATAATTGAATTCTATGGTTTGAATTCATATAGAGAAACTCTGAAACTCTTGAAGAATTGAAATTCATTCCTTATTGTCTCAACCTGAAGTTTGAGACTATGTAATGTTTTGAATGGTTACAAAACTGAAGGAACTCGCGGTTCAGAATAACCATTATTTTGGAGGGGTAAATCCGATTTATGATGAGTTTATTAACCGTGCGTTGAAGTCTCCTTGTAATACTTATTGCGAATTTCAAATTCTTATCCTAATTCTAAAAAGGTATCTCCTGAAGAGATAAAATTATTCAATGAAGTATAAATGGTCGCTGCACTCTTTTTCCCTTCGACTAGGTTTTTGTCCCAAAGGGTTTTTCCTAGCAAGGTTTTTAACGAGACAGCATGGTCGACACACAAATTGGCGATATTTGTGATTATCACTTTTCCTGGACGACAAGTGTTATAGGTAATTGTACGTATGCCTATGAATGGTGGAAAGAAATTATTCTTAAGCAAGAAAATCAAATTATTATTTCAAATGAAGTCAAGAATTACGGTCTTCTACATATTGCGAGCTTTGAAAGGAAAATGGTGGTCATGATTTATACGATCAACGATTGCTTCGAATTTATCTACTACGAAGAATTATTTACTGAAGACAAAAAGTTTCATTATAATGGTACATATCAAGACAAGTCAAGCAATTGATGCAATCGTCAGGGGGAGTAGACACGCGCTGTACTCTTTTTCCTTGACCATGGTTTTATCCCACTGGGTTTTCCATGGAAAGGTTTTAACGAGGCAGCTTATCGTTTATGCGTGTTTCGAGAATGTTGTACTCTTTTCCTACGTTAGTGTTTTTCCCATGTGGTTTTTCTAGGAAGATTTTAATGAGGCACGTTCTTTAGTAATGGACATCCAAGGGGGAGTGTTATAAATAATATATTGTGTGGATGTCCATCGGGCCCAAAGCCCATTACTACCTCTATGTATCTAGGGTTTGGGTGAAACCCTCATTACTGATGTACTATATATATACACCCTCATGAAAGATGAATAACACACATCTCTCTTCTCTCTATTGTTTCTCTTATTTACTTTATTTCACAACAGAAATAAAACATTTATTAAGCGAGATTAATTGAACCATTTTATTTTGTTTATACAAAAACTAATTTTTTTTCTAATTAGTTTTGATAATTTTTTAGTCAAATCCAAATCTATGCAATTTATTGACCATTTAGGTTCAATTTATATTACAAGTATATAATATATAGAAAGTGGTCAATTTAAATATTTTAGTATTTATCTATATATGTTATATGATATCTCAAATTCTTATTTAAGACCAAAGATCCGTCTTAAGCCTTAATAAGGTCAGGTTTGACTCGTTTTAATTTTATTTTTTTTCAAGTTCCAAATTTTATTTTCGAAAACTTTTGTCAAAAAGAGAAAAAAATGGGTATTTAAAATGGTAACAAAGAGGATAAAAATGGTAGCATATTATATTATATTAATGACATATTGTCAAATATAGAATACAAAAACTAGTCCCAAAATTTTTGCAATATGTTACCATAATTGTTAAATATATTTGTAACATATTATGAAACATAGAAAACAAAAAATTGTAATTACATTTGTATAATATGTTATCATAATTGTATGATGTGTTTTCGTTGTTGTATTATTATTTTTCAAATAGGTTAATACTAAATGATAAATACTATACTTTAATGTAACACATTTGTAATTTGCATTTCATACTCAAAATTTTGATAACAAATCATTAATAAATGATAACATAACATATTATGATCCAAATATAATTAATTTATATTCGTAACATGTATTATATAAAAGGGTAAACAAATAACTGAGACGAATAAGATAAACTTCACTTTAATCTTCGTCTTTTATATGCTTTATTTTTTAATTTTTAATTTTTTAATTTTTTTCATTTTAATACCATTTCCATTGGACGGTTTAAATTAAATTAAAAAACGATCTAACGGTCACTTTTGTAAGTAGCAAAGGTCGATGGATGTGCTGATGAAAATATAATATGAGTATATTTGTGAACTATTAGAGACAATAAATTATCTATTTCCTTCCTAGAAATGGAGAATCAGGAAATGAAGGTCCATTTATTTCATAGAATATGAAGAATTTGGAAATAAATCATCTATTAAGATAGATTAATTGAACCATTTTATTTTATGTATACAAAAACTATTTTTTTTCTAATTATTATTGATAATTGTTTAGTCAAATCCATATCTATGCAATTTATTGTTCATTGTGGCTCAATTTTTATTACAAGTATGTACTTCGTAATATACAGAAAGCTGTCAATTTTATTATATAGTATTTATATAGTATTTTAATATATAGTATTTATAATGCTTTATTTTTGTTGTTTTCTCTCTCATTTCCATTTCCATTTCCATTTCTAAGGAAACTTCATGGTTTTCTTCCCATTTTAGTTTTTAACATATTTTTTATTAATAAAATTTTTCACTTATGTTTCATTTTCATTTTTATCCATTATATTTACTAAAATGATTTTAACAGCTTAAGTTTTTAGTGTATACTATTATTTTAATCATATAATCTATTTGTATTTTATAAATTAATATAGAATGTAAATATACATATATCATAATAAACCAAAATTCAATTTATTATTTTTTTAAATATGACAAACAATAATTTTGGAATTATCTCTTAAACTTAGGATGTTATAATACTTCTAGTCTCTTTGAATATTATTTGCTCAGACATTGGAAACTAATAAAACTTTTAAGAGGAAAACTATAAAGAGTAAATTGACAATTACCCTCACGTTTAATATAAGTGTGTTTTTCAAACATATATCCACCTTGTTTTCGACTTTATAACTATTACTACAATGTTTGATTCGATTAATGATTATTACCATGTACGGGACTGAACCTACCAATTCTGAATTTGAGTCGTTGTCTGAAATAGTTGTACTCCTATGGTTTGTACGAGTGATGGAATAATTGTTTGCATCATTATTGTTGGTAAGAGACTCTTCTAGTATACTAATTTATCTTTCGCTTAAATCTATTCCGACACTACTCCTAATTCAACCGTAACCCTAATTTTTAAGAAAATCTATTAAAAATTTATAATTTGACATTAGAATCTATATCTATATCTATATCTATATCTATATCTATATATATATAATTAAAAAGTAAGTTGAACAATTACATTTAACCATCAAACAACCACATCTCACTATTTGCTAAAAAATCACCTTTTATTAAGCCACATGTCACCATAATAAACACACAATTTTAAATAAAAATAAAAATACAAAAGACTATTAAATATCATCCATAATGATACCTTTTCACATTTTATTAACTTTACTAATCAAACCCAAATTTATTTTTTATTTCAATTAATTTATCAAAACCTAAAATTTATAAATTGCATTTCATTGTAATAAAACATTGTTTTATACTGAGTAATTACTAAAACAAATTTTATAGCTTACTGTTAATTTTATATTTTTGAATATGTAATTTATATAAAGATTAATAAAAAAATGTTATAATTACTTTAACCAGTCAATGTTATTGCATTCATAATTTCTTGTAGTGTAACCTTATAATAATTAGAAAAAATAAAAGTGACATTGTATAAATACATTAATATACTTTCAAAATCACGGTATATAAAAAAAAAGCATTGAAAATAATAGGGTTACGAACAATCAAAATATTGTAGAATACGCAAAAGATACGAATGTAACACCCCGTGTTTTTGTAACACAATTCTATAAAAGAATTTAATTTCTTAAATTAAATTCATCCTTTTTCATTATAATAAAAATGCGACTGAATTTTTTCGCCAAATAACACTAAGTTTCAAAAGTCTAAATTTAAAATTTTTGAAAAATGAAATATATTGTATTAGCTTTAGAATTCAAAAAGAAACATAATTCAAAATTTTATAAAAGTCAACACAAAACTTATATCGTCTTTCAAATTTCAAAATGGTCAAACCTAGTTTACTATTCATAAAGATAAAAGTAAAACCTTTTGTTCATAAAATTCAATTTTGAACATTTTTGATTTTTAAATAAAAATGGACCCTTAAATTTTCTCGTCTTTGAAATTCAAGTCAACGATTTCAAACACGCAAATCAAAGTCAACCATTCTAATCCTCTTCCATTTTTCTTACACAAAAATTCCACACTTAACATCAAACCTTTTATTATTAATCATTTTGATTATTTATAAATCATATTAAATTAATAACTAATTACTATTCAAATTCTATTAAACTAACATTTTCACAAAACATCGAAATTATGAGTTATAACTAATGTATTTCGATAAAATTTTTGACGGATGATTATAATTATTTAAATCGTTAACATTCAATGAAAAAAAATTAAGCATTTCGATCAAATGAATTTTTATTCAAGTTTCGAGGATTCTAAACCCAATTTTTGTTTTAGTTTCCTTTTGAAGTTTATTTTCATTTTTATTTTCGATCTTACTTCAAAACATTATTTTAAGATCATATATTTTATTTCGAGACTTTTCGCGTGCGCGCAAATCGAAAATTTCAAAAACGAAAAATCGGGCCACTTGAGCTTGTGATGGCCGACTTATCTAGCTGACTCTACAAGCTCTATCCTCTTCCATTTTCTTCTACTTTACTTGCAAGTCTAATCCTCTTACACTCCTACAATTACATCATCACATTTAGCTTATTTAAATTAAATAATTATACATACTAAATACCTAATACAAAACATACAAAACTACACTAGTATACAATTACTACTACTACCACTTTCATTCACACACAAACACAAAACTTACTAACACTTTTCTCTCTAAATAATTCACTCAAGTAACCTTGTAAGAACAACTTCATATTCCTCCTTAGCCTCCATGAAGATCTTCATCTTCTTCCTTTCACTTTTCTTCTTTACACTTTTAATTCTTATCTTAAATTTTCCTTAAACACTTAAATTAATTCTCCACTATTTTAATTAGTAAACACTTTCTCTTTTAAACTATAAATGTTTATGAACATAAATCAAAATCATTTAAAATCTATACATCACTTAAACCTAATATTATTACTACACTTTAAATTTCTAGTTTAGTTTAGTTTAATTAATTTACTAACTTATTTATTTTTCATTTGTATGTACTAATTTATCCAAAGACGAGGAGCAAGGTGGAGGAATCGACTTGAGCATATTTGACCATATTGTGGATCCCGATAATTGCTAAACTTTTCACTCACTTAACCTAATTAAGGTGCTCTCGCACACTATAATTGCTAAGCACCTAATTTAATTGATTATGTGTTATTTTCCTATTTGATGTTTTGATGTTATGCATGAATTAATTTGTCACATAATTATTGTATGTTAAATTAGAAGATAAAAATCGAAAAATAAAATTTGTGAACCATGTACATGAGCCACAGCATTCACCCCTTTATTTGTTTAATTTTCGTTTTAATTTTTGTTAATCGCATGCTTAAAATACTATGAATAAGATGTATATGAAAATATAATTAGTTTATGTTTTGGACTTAAAATGAAATTGTTGTGAAATTTAAATGTTTTAAAGTATTTATGTGTTTGAACTATTATTGTTATTCTTGTGTATAAAATGATTTTTTTTTTTATTGTTAATGTTCTTATATGATTTTCACTTATGTTAAGTGTATGTGTGATATAAAGAAATATAGATATAGAATTAGTAGAATAAAACTCAAAAATAAAAATTTAGAACAACATATCAAGTGCCACGGTTTACATGTATATTATGGACCAATTTTTAGTTTTAATTTTTGCAAATAATATACTATGTTAGCTTAGGTTAATTAGACTTGTCACTAAAATTTGAGAAAATAAAACGATAATATAAAAATTTGAGTTAAAAGTGTTCTTTAAAAAATCATATGTGTTCTTCACATATTCTTGTGTTCTTCATATAGGTGACTAGTTTGATCCATAATATTTATAAGTTTTATTTAATTGTTGTTTAAATTCATTATTGAATAATTACAATAATAGATATATAAGTTAAATAAGCTAAATCCTTAAAATATAAAAGTTAGAAATATAAAGTGTCACAAATCACTATTCATAAATGAAATAAAATGTTTAGTGAAAATTTTAACCTAGTTAAAACACTTTAGTATAATTCAAGAAATTAGTATATAAAAACTTTAAGTCAAAAACCGATAAATTAGAAAACGAAAATAAAATGCTTAAGTATAAAGGGGCCACGGTTTTGGGACTATTTTTAGACCTAAAATGAATTTGTCACTTTTTATTTTTATCACTTAAGTATTTTAATTAGTTAAAGTAATGAATTATAATAAAAATAAGAAAAAGAAATAAGTAGATAAATATAGTTAAGGGCCACGATTTTCCTATTTAAAATGGGTCAATTTTGGTCAAAATGAATTTATCACTTAGACACTAAAAGTTGAATAGTAATTAGGATTATATTAGATTATATAATAAATCGTTAATAAAAAGAATCAACGAAACCGATAAAAATAAACGTTACACGTATTAAAATGAACAAGTTCGAGTGTTACTACCTTTGCTTAAATTTGGATGTGGACATGCGGACTATTTAAAATGAACTGCGACAACGTCGATAAAATTTGAAACCGTTAAAATTTTAGTTAAGTATATGACTAAACTTAACCGAGTTTCGCTTTTAAAATAATATTTTAAATCACTAAATACAAAACGAACTTAACGACTTTGAAACTAGGATTTTTGTACTTAGAAAATAAAATTTAGTTTTGGTACTTTAGTAAAATATCTTAAGTATAAAAATACGTATAAATACAAAGTATAAGAATACGCATACGTATAAAAATACGTACAAATACGAAATACGAACACGTATAAAAATACGTACAAATACGAAATACGAAAATACGAATACGTATAAAAATACGATGAATAGTAAATACGGTGAATAGTAAATACGATGAATAGTAAAAACGTTGAATAGTAAAATGATGAATAGTAACCGTGATGAATAGTAAATTAATGAATAGTGGAAAATATTTAAAATTTACGAACGGACTCAAAATAAATAATTAAGTTTTTCTATGTGTTCTGTTTACCTGAAAAACTGCTAGAACTAAAATTTCATTATACAAAGTTCGACGATATATTTAAGTTTTAGAAATAATACATGTTACGATTAAATGAGGAAATAAGAATTTGAGAAAGCGAACTACCTGAATAAAATACTTGGATTGTTCGCCATGTTGCGACTCTTGAAATTCGATGTTAATGAGGTAGCTGTATATGGGGACTTAGGCTCCCTCCCAGAGTTGCCCAAGGCGAATTAACGATCTTGAGATTGCTAATCGGCACGGTATATACAACCTCAGAGATGGGTCATCCTTGATATTTCTGTGGTCCCATATATAGTAATTGGAAAAGTCAGCCCCACCCGGGGGTACCCGTCTTTGGTGATAGTCGAATTTTTCTTGGTGAATACCTTTTGAATAGCGAATAAGTATGATCCTCGATAGGTGGTGTATGCATACATTAGACAAGGGATGTAGCCATCCTTATTACCTTAGATATCTCTAGCCTGTCTGTAACAACCCGGTTTTTCGTGACTTAATTAAACTAAGGCGGAAAATTAATTAAGTCTAATACATGCCGGATGTTAAATAAATTACATTCAAATGGCATAGGATACAAATATATTACAATCTCTCAAATAAAACAAATGAAACATCCCAATCGTCCCGATAATCCTGAGTCTCGAGAATTGCCTGCAACGGAGACAAAAACACAAAATAGGAGGATCTCCCGCTCAGAGGCGGGAAGTGACTGTTCTAACCAACAACCTCTAAACCACAGTTTTGGTTTATTTAACCTATGATTAAAAGTAACTTGGCGAGACTAAACGCCAGTATAACTCCAAAGCAATTGTGATATTTCGATAAAATTGGACAAATAGCATATAATATCAGTTCTCATATATAGATATTTAAATCTCATACAACATGATAAACAAAACTTAAAACATTTCAATTTATAGAACACAATATATAAACTTAATCATCATCTCAATTCATATAACATCGTAATACATATAAAAACTTAAATCATAGCAATCAAGATATATGCATAAGTCGTAATCAGTTCAATAAACACATAGTCGTGAACAATCATGCAATTCTAAAACATATGCAATGTATACAATAAATAAATAAAACACATTGCAGGTAGGCAAGCAAAACATATAAGGATACATGATGATTCAAACACGAGTACAAATCCAATCACATAACGTACAACACTCATAGATAATCATTCTCAATAAGTCGTACTTCAATACTCAGGAAATCAAGTCATTCAGACAATAATCAATCAAAACAAGGAAATGCATTCAACATGTGATAACAAATGAGTCTTCGTTAGTAAGGCGGAAGCATGTAGATATAATCCGCGCAGAAGCGGTCAGGGCCGAACGAAATCGGACGTGTCTGACAGGCAAAAGATATCTAAGGTAATAAGGACGGCCTAATCCCTTGTCTAATGTATGCATACACTACCTATCGAGGATCATACGTATTCGCTATTCAAAAGGTATCACCGACGAAAAAGTTCGACTATCACCAGAGACGGGTACCCCCGGTTGGGGCTGGATTTTCCAATTACTGATATATGGGCCCACGGAAATATCAAGAATGCCCCATCTCTGAGGTTGTATATACCGTGTCGAGTAGCGATCTTAAGATCGTTATTTCGCCTTGGGCAACTCTGATAGGGAGCCCAAGTCCCCATATACAGCTACCTCGTTACTTCGAATTTCAAGAGTCGTAACATGGCGAACAATCCAAGTATTTTATTCAAGTAGTTCATTTTCTCAAATTCTTATTTCCTCGTTTAATCGTAACAAGTGACAATTCTAAATATTAATAATATCGTCGAACTTTGTATAATGAAAATATTAATTCTAACAGTTCTTCAGATAAACGGAAACACATAGAAAAACTTAAATATTTATTTTGAGTCCGTTCGTAGATTTTAAATATTTTCACTATTCATTATTTTGTACGTATTTTTATAACGTGATGTATTTTTATACTTTATGCGTACTTTTTATGCGTATGCGAATTTTTATACTTTGTACGTATTTTTATAGTTTATACTTCTACGTATTTTATACTTATACGTATTCTTATACTTGTACGTATTTTTATACTTGTACGTATTTTTATACTTTATACTTCTATGTATTTTTATTTTATATTTTAGTAATTAATAATTGTTCGTTTAAGTATGATTTCGTTTCTAAGTTAGATTTTAATTTAAGTATGTTTATGATTAGTGATACAAAGGTTTTTAAGTTTCGTGTTAAATTTTAAGCAACTTAAAATAGATTAGTCATTAGTGATATAAATAATTGAATTTCATTATAACTCACTTTTAATCCTTCCTCTTATTTGAATTGTAAAGTATCTAGCGATTTAGTAGTTATAACATTTATTTTAACTTAGAAATATTACTTAAACGATATTTGTCAAATTTTAGTATTCTTGATAAAATATAATATTGTGACAATTAGTAAAATTTCTTTTAGGTGAATGATAATTCGATGGTGGAATTTTATATAGAGTATATTTTCATATCTTATTAATATTTAATTATTTACTTTTCTTTCATTTCTTTAATTATTTAAACGTATTTATAAATACGTATGTTCTATACATTTAAATTTTATAAACACAACAACTATTTAAGAAGTCGTCGTCTTTAAAGTATATTTTAAATTTTAATGATAGTATTCAATTTTATAAGTTTTTTTTTTCTAAAAGTAAATTTTTAGAAATTAATTTTATTATAATAATACTCCCACTTACATATTAATTCTTTTTATGGTTTTTATAACTTAAATTTTCTACTAAGTCATTTTACTTTATCTTTTTATAGGATTATCATTTTAACACTTTATCTTTTTGTTAAACATATTTATAATACAAATTTCTAACTTAATTCAATAAAAGCTTTACTTCGGTTTATTTTATATTTCGAAGTGCCTTATTTCTTTTTATTATTTTAACTAAATACTTATTTAGTATATTTTAAGTTCATTGTAAATTTTAGAGTTTTAACAAAGTAATCTTTATAGTAATTGTGAGATATGACTTTTTATATAATTATTTATTTTAGAAACTTTAATATGAGTAACTTAATTTATATTTTTACTTTTAGTATGATTTAATATTAATTTAAACTTAATATTCTTTTAACTTAATTCTTTATTTTTAGTTATATTTCGATTTAACATTTTAGTGACGATAGATAAGTTATATTAATTTAATTTATTTACTTAAGTTATTTAATAATATTTTAAGTTTTATTTTATACTTGTGATACATAAACTTTATATATTTTAATTTACACATAACAAATAATTTTAACACGATAATATTACAATTAAATTCAACATTAATTCAACAACACATTTTTCACTCAAAACATATTATCACAAAATCGTATAAATATCATATATCACAAATCAATTCAACATTATATTATAACCAAAATTAACACCCAATTTCATACTATAGCGATTCATACAAAGTTATCAAATTAAACTGATACGGGACTCATACGTGTCTAATGCATACTAGCTCACTTTTAATATGATTAATTTAAATAAAACCAAAAGCGTTAATTGTTAGAGATTTTGAGGAAGAAATCGAGTCACCTAAATTTGGTTCACGACGAGAGGCCTCCAAAACGATCCTAACCCGTCTTCTTATGGACCCAAAATCAAAACCCGTGAAGTCAAAAGGACAAAGAACTCTAATGAGGCCAGTGATCCAAAGATAGGCATTCAAGGTTCGTGTTCGAAACCGTCCCCAACAATTGAACGTCACAAGCACGGAACAAAAACAAAATTAGAATTGAATTGATTTTGATAAATTGTAAACTGAAAAATGAAAGAGAAGGAGGAATAAGAGGAGTTTACTGGTAGTGATGTATACCGTGGTCGGAGTGCGACTCCGGTGACCTGAAACCGAACACGGCAAAGGAAAGAGGTGACAAGGGAGCACGATAAAATAGCAGGGGAAGAGTAGGGGAAAGAGAGGTGAGACTCACGGTGGTGGTCGACTGAACAAGGCGGAGAGAACGCCGGCGAGTGTCTGATGGCTCAGGGGCGACTCCGGTGAGGTTGCTCCGGTGGTGGCGAGAAAAAGAGAGCAGAGGCGATGGAGCTCGAAAGAACAGGGGAGCTACGGTGGTGGTGTTGGCAGAGGAAGGAGGCGGCCTGAGGTGGTGAGACGGTGGTCACGGTGGCCAGTGGTACCGAACTCCGGTGGTCGGGGTTTGGAGCGAGCGAACCGAGGAGAGAGAGGTAGACGGTGACAGAGCACGGTGGTGGTGGCTGTCGACATGGGTGGTCGGGAATAGTGGTGACTGAGCTCGAGCTTGCCATTAATGGCGGCTTCAATGGTGGCTGCCATGGTGGTGGCTCACGGTGGCTGCTGCTGTTGTTCTTTATTGTTGTTTTCGTCGTTGTTGTTGTATATGCTGTTGTTGTTGTCGTTTGTCATTGTTGTTGTTGTATTTGTTGTTGCTGTTGTTTGTTGTTTTATTGTTTTTGTTTTTAAAGAGAAAGAGATAAGGGGAAGAAGAAGGGAGATGATGAAATATCAGAAAATAAAATAAAATGAGAGAGTAAAAGGGGTTAAGTGTGTAGAGTAAGATACAAAATAAAATATCTTAAAGTAGTGGCTAGTGGGTGATGTACCGACATACCCAAGTAATATTTGGGTCTGTTTGATTTTGTTTGCTCCGTTTCATTCGCTCTTATTTATAAATCTTTATATTTTATAAAATATATTATGTACAATATAATCTCGTTTTCGTTTCAGTTTTATGATTAATATTATTAAACTTATATTTTAAAAATATAGAATATACAAAAATATCAGTTACGAATTTTATAACTGTCTCATAAATTTTTAAACGGTCTGTTTGTTTGCAAGATACATTTCGATAAAATAATATGTACTCAAGTAATAATACTTTTTAAAGTACAATGCAAATTTATTAATTTTAATAAATGCAGTAAAATAAAAGTTTTAGTTTGACAAGTATTTTAGAAATAAAAATATAATACACATTATTATAAAATCAATAAAGTTTAATTAGAAATGTATTTGAGAAAGTTTATTGAAACGAAATTTTTCAGCCGCGTTTTTAAAGTAATTGAATAAAAGTTAAATTATATAAATTTTAATTTAAGAATTTTGTTAAAATAATTAATTAGTATTAATAAAAACACGGGGTGTTACAATCCTACCCCCTTAAGAAAAGTTTCGTCCCCGAAACTTGAATAGGATGGATAACTGCTCGAGATTAAAAAGCAGTTGGAGAAAACATTAATGTTTTTGGAATTGGAATATTAATATTGCCCTTGATTGGGTATGAATTTTCTAAAAAGGAAAGATTGAAGAATTTAATAACTTAATAATATAAATAATTCTTTTTCGAATTAACATCCAAATGTTGCTGCATTGACATTTTCAAAATCTGCGTGAAAGACGTTTTCAAAAAGGTAGGGCCTAGAAGTTTTGTACGGAATCTTATTAAATAAAAATAGTAAGCGGTTTTAAGAATAAAAAAAAACAATTTATTTAAATTTGAAAATAAATGTTAACCTTAAAATAGGTTGAAATAAAGAATTTTAATATTTAATTAGGATTGTGATATAATCAAATTATTGTCCTACCCCCTTAAGAAGTTTTAAGCGTATCTATATAATATTATTATTGTTACTTTTAATGATCACATACATAAGATATATAGCCTTAAGAAACGGCATTTAGGGAAAATATGTAAAAGTCGTCGTAATCATAATGAAAATATGAGCTTTAATGAAATTACGAGAATATAGGCTATCGTTAAATGATTAATTAAAATTTTAGAGAATTACGGATAACCTTTTTAATATGGCTCTTTTTCTTAAAATTGTTATTATAATATTATTAGGTGAAACGGAAAGTTATAAATCATATTTCAGGTGCGATTAAAAATTTATATTAAGGGGTTGAAATTAATGATAAATGATAAAGTTATAAACGGAAAGACCTTTAGGAATTTAAAATGAGATAGTAAGGCTAAGAATTTGAAGGGTAATCATGTTAAAATATTTAAAAGTTAAGGATGAGGATTTTGAGGCAATTAAGTTTACAAGTTCAAAGATTTAAAATAAAAAGATAAAGAATTTACAAAATTGAAGGAAACAGGTAAAATTTTCATCGTATGAGATTAATGCGTATTTCGTAGAATAAAATTTGAGAGTTCAAAATTTTAGACAAGGCAAAAAGTTTTAGAGATTGAATAAAAAGTTAACGAAATTATAAAGGAAAGGTAAAATCATTTTTTTTTTTTTTTTTTGAGATTAAATATTTGGATTCATTTGATTAAGATATTTGAAAAATGGAAAGCGTTGAGATGATGATGATCATTAGAGATCGATTTTGATATAGCTGTAGAAATCTTCAATGCAAAAGAAATCTTCGACGTCTTGAAAATTGTCTCGAATAGCGTGATTCCTGATACGTCTCTTTGCATGCGCTTCTGGTCTTATATTAGCGAGAAAATGGGAGGAGATAAAAATCCATTTTATGAAGTCATTATAGGAGTTTATGTTAGGAAGGTTTTATTAGCAGAAGAAAGACAAGTTAAATAGATTTAAAATTTTTGGAGGAGGTAAATGATAATCTAGTTAATAAGGATGTTTGAAAAAAGTTATAGACGTCTTCAAAGCAATGGATTTCTTCAAGGTCCAGAGCGTCGCTTCAGATCGTTCGACTCTTGATGCGTCCATTTGCAAGTGCTTGAGTTCTCGTCATCTCGTCTTCGATTTATACGTCTCGATTTTTTTTTTTTAACGTTAGTATAAGAAGCTTGTTAGTCAAAAAGGTTAGTCATTGAGCACTTAGCAGGCAAGAAAAAAAAGAAATAAAAATCTATCGAGGTTGAATGACGGTCGAAGATTCTAAAATCTAGGTCAGTCGGTCAATCCTTAATACTTCTACCCATTCTCACATTTAAAGCGTTCTAAGATTATTAGTTTAGCGATCTAAGATTTCTAATTTATTATTTGATCCTATAAGTCTATGCCGGACATATATATTAATATGTATGTCTAGCCCAGGTGTCGTCTCGCTAGATGAGATAACTTTAAGTTACTCACGGTCATGAGACGACTTTGATACCAGAATAACAACCTTGGGTTTTTCGTGACTTAATTAAACTAAGGCGGAAAATTAATTAAGTCTAATACATGCCGGATGTTAATTAAATTACATTCAAATGGCATAGGATACAAATATATTACAATCTCTCAAATAAAACAAATGAAACATCCCAATCGTCCCGATAATCCTGAGTCTCGAGAATTGCCTGCAACGGAGACAAAAACACAAAATAGGAGGATCTCCCGCTCAGAGGCGGGAAGTGACTGTTCTAACCAACAACCTCTAAACCACAGTTTTGGTTTATTTAACCTATGATTAAAAGTAACTTGGCAGCACTAAACGCGTATAACTCCAGCAGCCGCATATTTCGATAAAATTGGACAAATAGCATATAATATCAGTTCTCATATATAGATATTTAAATCTCATACAACATGATAAACAAAACTTAAAACATTTCAATTTATAGAACACAATATATAAACTTAATCATCATCTCAATTCATATAACATCGTAATACATATAAAAACTTAAACCATAGCAATCAAGATATATGCATAAGTCGTAATCAGTTCAATAAACACATAGTCGTGAACAATCATGCAATTCTAAAACATATGCAATGTATACAATAAATAAATAAAACACATTGCAGGTAGGCAAGCAAAACATATAAGGATACATGATGATTCAAACACGAGTACAAATCCAATCACATAACGTACAACACTCATAGATAATCATTCTCAATAAGTCGTACTTCAATACTCAGGAAATCAAGTCATTCAGACAATAATCAATCAAAACAAGGAAATGCATTCAACATGTGATAACAAATGAGTCTTCGTTAGTAAGGCGGAAGCATGCAGATATAATCCGCGCAGAAGCGGTCGAAATTTGAAACGAAATCGGACGTGTCTGACAGGCAAAAGATATCTAAGGTAATAAGGACGGCCTAATCCCTTGTCTAATGTATGCATACACTACCTATCGAGGATCATACGTATTCGCTATTCAAAAGGTATCACCGACGAAAAAGTTCGACTATCACCAGAGACGGGTACCCCCGGTTGGGGCTGGATTTTCCAATTACTGATATATGGGCCCACGGAAATATCAAGAATGCCCCATCTCTGAGGTTGTATATACCGTGTCGAGTAGCGATCTTAAGATCGTTATTTCGCCTTGGGCAACTCTGATAGGGAGCCCAAGTCCCCATATACAGCTACCTCGTTAACTTCGAATTTCAAGAGTCGTAACATGGCGAACAATCCAAGTATTTTATTCAAGTTGTTCATTTTCTCAAATTCTTATTTCTTCGTTTAATCGTAACAAGTGACAATTCTAAATATTAATAATATCGTCGAACTTTGTATAATGAAAATATTAATTCTAACAGTTCTTCAGATAAACGGAAACACATAGAAAAACTTAAATATTTATTTTGAGTCCGTTCGTAGATTTTAAATATTTTCACTATTCATTATTTTGTACGTATTTTTATACGTATGCGTATTTTTATACTTTGTACGTATTTTTATAGTTTATACTTCTACGTATTTTATACTTATACGTATTCTTATACTTGTACGTATTTTTATACTTGTACGTATTTTTATACTTTATACTTCTATGTATTTTTATTTTATATTTTAGTAATTAATAATTGTTCGTTTAAGTATGATTTAGTTTCGGTTAGATTTTAATTTAAGTATGTTTATGATTAGTGATACAAAGGTTTTTAAGTTTCGTGTTAAATTTTAAGCAACTTAAAATAGATTAGTCATTAGTGATATAAATAATTGAATTTCATTATAACTCACTTTTAATCCTTCCTCTTATTTGAATTGTAAAGTATCTAGCGATTTAGTAGTTATAACATTTATTTTAACTTAGAAATATTACTTAAACGATATTTGTCAAATTTTAGTATTCTTGATAAAATATAATATTGTGACAATTAGTAAAATTTCTTTTAGGTGAATGATAATTCGATGGTGGAATTTTATACGGAGTATATTTTCATATCTTATTAATATTTAATTATTTACTTTTCTTTCATTTCTTTAATTATTTAAACGTATTTATAAATACGTATGTTCTATACATTTAAATTTTATAAACACAACAACTATTTAAGAAGTCGTCGTCTTTAAAGTATATTTTAAATTTTAATGATAGTATTCAATTTTATAAGTTTTTTTTTTCTAAAAGTAAATTTTTAGAAATTAATTTTATTATAATAATACTCCCACTTACATATTAATTCTTTTTATGGTTTTTATAACTTAAATTTTCTACTAAGTCATTTTACTTTATCTTTTTATAGGATTATCATTTTAACACTTTATCTTTATGTTAAACATATTTATAATACAAATTTCTAACTTAATTCAATAAAAGCTTTACTTCGGTTTATTTTATATTTCGAAGTGCCTTATTTCTTTTTATTATTTTAACTAAATACTTATTTAGTATATTTTAAGTTCATTGTAAATTTTAGAGTTTTAACAAAGTAATCTTTATAGTAATTGTGAGATATGACTTTTTATATAATTATTTATTTTAGAAACTTTAATATGAGTAACTTAATTTATATTTTTACTTTTAGTATGATTTAATATTAATTTAAACTTAATATTCTTTTAACTTAATTCTTTATTTTTAGTTATATTTCGATTTAACATTTTAGTGACGATAGATAAGTTATATTAATTTAATTTATTTACTTAAGTTATTTAATAATATTTTAAGTTTTATTTTATACTTGTGATACATAAACTTTATATATTTTAATTTACACATAACAAATAATTTTAACACGATAATATTACAATTAAATTCAACATTAATTCAACAACACATTTTTCACTCAAAACATATTATCACAAAATCAGATAAATATCATATTTCACAAATCAATTCAACATTATATTATAACCAAAATTAACACCCAATTTCATACTATAGCGATTCATACAAAGTTATCAAATTAAACTGAAACGGGACTCATACGTGTCTAATGCATACTAGCTCACTTTTAATAACAGATTAATTTAAATAAAACCAAAACGTTAATTGTTAGAGATTTTGAGGAAGAAATCGAGTCACCTAAATTTGGTTCACGAACAGAGGCCTCCAAAAACGATCCTAACCCGTCTTCTTATGGACCCAAAAATCAAAACCCGTGAAGTCAAAAAGGACAGCAACTCTAATGAGGCCAGTGATCCAAAGATAGGCATTCAAGGTTCGTGTTCGAAACCGTCCCCAACTGTAACACCCCGTGTTTTTGTAACACAATTTTATAAAAGAATTTAATTCCTTAAATTAAATTCAACCTTTTTCCTTATAATAAAAATGCGACTGAATTTTTTTCGCTAAACATGTAACACTCCATGTCAAGTTAAGCCTATTATAGTTGCGCAAATCATTAATTCAACAATCTCGCCCAATATTTTTCTAACACAATGCGCTACAACTTTTATCGTACCTAAACTAAAACCATTTTGATACACTTCGAATTTGAACTTTATTCTTTCATATTCGAACTCGATAAATCAAACAAAGAATCTACGACAATTTTCTCAACGACAAATTTTGGCACGCAAATCGAGGTCAAACATTGACTAAATGACCAAGCTACCTAATTGTGACTAAGTCCCCTAATCTTTCCTTAAATATACTTACTCATAATCCTAATCTAATTAAAAACTAGTTAAGCTTAATCATTTTGATTATTACTAACAAAGCATATAATAATAATATCAACTTACTATTTCATTTTGATTTAACTAACACTTTCGCTAAAACTCGATATATTGAGTTACACTAAGCCTAAAGTGGTAAAATTTTTGACGTTTAAGCATAATGATTTAATTCAGTAACATTCCACAAAAAAAAATAAATATTTCGATCCAACAAGATTTTATTTCAGAGTTTCGAGGATCCTAGAGCCAATTTTTGTTTTGATCACCCTTCTACGATTTTCTTCATTTTTATTTTCGATCTTACTTCAAAACATTATTTTAAGACTATATATTTTATTTTGAGACTTTTCGCGTACGCGTAAATCGAAAATTTCAAAAACGAAAATCGAGCCCATGTGAACTCAAGGAGGCCGAGATACATGCCCTTTGTGCATGTTATCTTCTTCCATTTTTTCTTCTCTTCTCTTACACACCCATGTCTCCTTTTCTACCTTGTCTAATCCCTCTTACACCCTATGTTTTTCATCATCATTTAGTAGCTCTTTAATTTAAATGATAATACAACTAAATCATTTTGCATTCACACATTACAATTACTTAAACTTACTACATAATACAAACTACAACTACTACTACATTACTACTACTACACGGTCCAACAAACACAACCACAACCAACACTTCAACTTATTTTCTCTCTAAATAACTTACTCAACATACTTGTAAGCCTATCTTCATCCTCAAGCTCAAGATCCTTCATGATCTTCATTCTTCTTCCTCTTGATTTTGCTTCTTAAACATTTAATTCCTTGTTTTAAATTCACTTAAGCTCCTTAAGTACTTCTTCACTACTTGTAGTTATAAATCACTTCCTCTTTTACTTACAATTAATTAAGAACATAAATCAAAATTTATAAAATATAAACATCACCTAAATATAAAACACTACTACACTTTAAAATTTTAGTATAGTTAGTTTAGTTTTAAAATCAACTACTAACTTGTTTATTTACATTCTTATGTACTTATCTTAACCAAAGACGAGGAGCAAGGTGGAGGAGTCGATCTAAGCCAGTTTGATCATATCATTGATCCCGACAACTGCTAGGATCATTTTCATAACCTAACTAAGGTGCTTCCCGCACACTTATGTGATAAGCGCCTCGAAATTGATTATATATTATTGTTTTGAATACATGTATGATTTATTTTATCACCTAGTAATCACATGTTAAATTAGAAGACAAAAATCGAAAAATAGAATTTGTTGCTCACTATACTAACTCACGGCATCACCCCTATTTTTCACTAAATTTTTCGTTTTAATTTTTGTTAATTGCATGCTTAAAATACTATGAATAAGATGGTTATGAAAATATAATTAGTTTATGTTTAGGACTTAAAATGAATTTGTTATGAATTTAAATGTTATAATGTTTATATGTGTGTTCTTGAACCTTTATGTTTATTCATGTGTTAAATGATTTTTATTTATGTGTGTTAATGTTTGTATATGTTTTTCACTTATGTTAAACATATAAATGATATAAAGTAAATTAGTTATTGAATTAGAAGTATAAAAATCAAAAATCAAAAATCATGGACATATATATATATACACGGCATTTTTGATTTATTTGGACCAATTTTTAGTTTTAATTTTTCTAAATAACATTTTAAGATTAGTTTAGGTAAAATGGACTTGCTATAAAAATTTGAGGAAATTATATAAAGATATGAAAATTTGACTAATTAACAATCATATGAAAAATATTAGGGTTCTTCAAATAATCATGTGTTCTTCATTTATATAATTAGTTTGATTCATAATTTTTATAAGTTTTGGTTATTTATTGTTTATGTACTAGTTTAAATCACTTTAGGATGAATTGAATAATTAGTGTATAAAAAACGTTAAGTCAAAAACCGATAAAATTAGAAAATGAAAATAAATGGTACAAGTATAAGGGTACACGGCCTTGGGGTCATTTTTGGACCAAAAATGTTTTTGTCACTTTTTATTTTTATCACTTTAGTAATTTAATTAGTTAAAGTAATGAATTATTAATAAAAACAAAAAAAGAAATAAATAACTATAATGAATAAAGGCTCACGGCATCCACCATTATTTTTGGTCAATTTTGGTCAAAATGAATTTATCACTTAGTCACTAAAGTTGATTAATAAGTAGGACTATATTAGATTGTATAATGAACCGTTAATAAAAAGAATCAACTAAACCGATAAAAATAAACGTTACACGTATTAAAATGAACCTTGTCGAGTGCTACTACCTATGCTTAAATTTGATTGTGGACATACGGACTATTTAAAATGATCTACGACAACCTCGCTAAAAATGGAAGCCGCTTAAATGTTAGTTAAGTATATGACTAAATTTAACCGAGTTTTACTTTTAAAATGTTATTTAAAATCACCAAGTACAAAATGAACTTAACAACTTTGACATTAGAATTTTGTACTTAGATTATATCTAGTTTTTACTTCCGAATTATTATTTAAGATCACTAATTACAAAACGAACCTAACGACTTTAAAACTAGAATTTTACACTTAGTAAATAAAAAGCTTAGTTTTATTTTCTAAAATATCCTTAGTATAAAAAAATGTATAAGAGTATAAAAATACTAGGTATAAATAAAGTCAAGTAATAAATACTAAGTATAAAGAAAATAAAATAATAAATACTAAGTATAAGAATACATATACGTATAAAATACGAATAAAATACGAAGTATAAAAATACATACAAATACGAATACTTAAAATACGAATACGTACAAATACGAGGAATAGTAAATACGATGAATAGTAAATACGAGGAATAGTAAATACTATGAATAGTAAATACGATGAATAGTAGATACGGTGAATAGTAAATACGATGAATAGTTAAATAATGAATAGTAAAAATATTTAAAATTTACAAACGGACTCCAAATAATTAACTAAGTCCTTCTATGTGTTTTGTTTACCTGAAGAACTGCTAGAACTAAAATTTCATTATACAAAGTTAGACGATATATTTAAGTTCTGAATTGTCACCTACTTTGAATGAGCGAGGAAATAAGAAATTAAGAAATGAACTACTTGAATAAAATACTTGGATTGTTCGCCATGTCGCGACTCTTGAATTGAAGTTAATGAGGTAGCCGTCTATGGGGACTTTGGCTCCTCCCAGAGTTGCTAAAGGCGATCTAATATTTTTATATAAAGTATTATTTCGGTCTGGGATATACAACCTCGGGGATGGGGCATGATTGATATCTCCGTGAGCCCATACTACGGTAATTGGAAACTCCAGCCCACCCTGGGTACCCGTCTAAGGTGATAGTCGTATTATTAGGTGACTACTTACTCGAGGGCGAGTATGATCTGAACCTATCTATAGTGGTGTATGCATACATTAGACTCGGGATTTGGCTGTCCTTATCGCTTTAGCTATCCTTAGTTGCTCGCACACGTCCGCTTTGTTCGCCCGACCGCTATTGCGCGGACGTCTAGTATGTCGACCACGTCAACCCGTTTGGCCCCGTCCACTAGGATTTAGTGTGTCGACACGCCCAACCCTGTTTGGCCCTGTCTACTATTGCGAAATTACGTCTGCATGCTTCCGCCTCGCTAATGAACTTTCACTAGTTAACATATGTTGAATGTATTTCCTTGTTTGTTTGATGATTATCGGAATGACTTGGTTGAGTATTGGAATGTGAGTTTGTTGAGTATGATTATTTGTGAGCGTGGTTGGTTATTTAATTGGTTTATACTCGTATTGAATCATCATGATCTCCTTATGTGTTTTAATTGCATACTTGCTATTTGTTTTCCTTGTTTATTTATTATTCATTATTTATACTGCATATTGCTTTAGAAACTGCATGTATCGAAAGAGTGTGCGGGAAAATGATGAGATGTTAATGCAGGTACCCCGAGTCTTGACCGTTGATCTATCAGGGGATTGAAGGCCTTATTTTTGTAATCTATTTTGAGAGAATGTAATCGAATAACTCTGCTTTATCTTAAACTCGTATTATGTATACAGAGTTTTATGACGATAACAGCTGGTTTTGTAATATATAGACTTAATTAATTTTCCGCCTTAGTTTAATTAAAGTCACGAAAAACCAGGTTGTTACAGTTGGTATCAGAGCTGTCTTGCGACCGTGAATGACTTAAAGTTATCTCACATAGCGAGACGACACCTGGGCCAGACATTCATATCATATGTCAAGCATAGACTTATAGGATCAAATAATGAATTAGGAATCTCTAGATCGCTAAAATAATAACTTAGATCACTTGAAATGTGAGAATGGGTAGAAATATTAAGGATTGACCGACTGACCTAGACTTTAGGTTCTCGATTGCCTGCTATGTGCTCTATGACTAATCTTTTTGACTAACAAGTCTCTTATACTAACGTTATCAAAAATCGAGACGTATAAATCGAAGTCAAGACGACGAGAATTCAAGTGCAACAAATGGACGCAACAGGATTTATGTGGAACGAGAAGACATTCAAGACTTGAAGAGTTCTGTTGAACTAAAAGTGTTCCTACAACCATATCAAACCGTTCTTGAATTGTCACCATCATTTCAACGCTTTTCAATTCTCATTTTCTAAATCATAAAAATTTCCTGACATCTAATCTTCCATGATTTTAAGATAGAGTCAACTCAATGATTTATCAATCTCGTAAAATTTTTAATTCTTAGAAACGATTGATATTCTAAATCAGTGATTCCCTTCGTAAACTGATCTTCTTTTCCCTCAATTTAGTAGAATGGTTTCAACCTTACTCTACGATTTCATAAACTTCTTCCTCACTTTTGTCAATTCCCAGACTCAACTCCATATCCCTCGAGCATATACCTGAACTCTTATGTTATTTTCTGAGCTTGGTTTCTAACCCTCCGCCATAGTTCACTTCATCGAGAAGAAATTAGGAAGCTTTGTAACTTTTGATTTTGGTAATTTTCAGAATGGCTGCAAATGATATTCCTGACAATGACCTCAACCAACAATTTCTTGAGGAAGAGGCAAGGAGAAAGGGGTTTGAAGATGCAATCACCAAGATTGCTCAAGGCATGTACCAACACCAGGGTGGCGGAAACAACCAGTCCGCATTTGAGAGGTTCTCGAAACACAGACCTCAACCATACTCAGGCTCCGTCAACCCTACTGTCTTGACAGAATGGATTGAAGAGATGGAAAAACTATTAGAACTGAGCAAGACGCCACCTAATGAAAAGGTGAATGTAGTAGCGTACTACTTGAAAGGGGAGGCCAATAGCTGGTGGCGCTGATCGGATCCACGTTCCCTAAGGATCTATAAGCTGAGCGAGTTCAAACTGCTGCTAGAAAACAAGTACTTCGGGGAAGAGCTAAAATGGGAGATGGAAGAGAAATTCAGGAACTTAGATCAAGGTGATATGTCTCTGCAGGCATACACCGAAAAGTATAAGGAGCTATCTAAGTTTGCTCCTAGAATATTAACTAACGAGGAGGAACTCGCAACTCGTTATGTAAGGGGCATGACTAATGATCTGAGGATTAACATGAGCGGGTTCAACTGTAAGAACTTTGCAGAGGCCTACGAAAAAGCAACAAGTATATGGGCCTCGATCCAGAAGGGAGAAGTCGAAGAGAAAAAGAAAAAGAAGGTCTTCACTACTCCTGTGGCAAGTGCTAGCTTCATTCAGAAGCCATTCTATGGTCGCCCGAGCTATCAGAGTTCAGACAACCGCAATAAGAACCAGGGCAGATCCCAGTACTTCAACCGAAACCCCACCACATTCGTCGCAAGGAACAACCAACAAATTCCTGAGGCTCCAACCTTACAGCCAAGCCAGTGTCGTCGCTGCCGACAACCGACTCACCCAGGAAAACAATGTAATGGAGAACCAGTAGTATGTTTTTCCTGCAATGTAGTGGGACACAAGTCAAATGAATGCCCAAGGAAGGGTACGATTACAAAGGCAAACGCGGGACCACCGCCAGCCGTGAAGGTTCAAGGGCGTGTGTACCTTTTAACCGAATCGGAAGAGGGTGCTGAAGACGTTATCGATGTTGACGACATCACCGGTAAAATTCCAAGTTAACTCTATACTTACATTTATTTTACTCAATAAAGGAGACTCACTATATTTTGTTTCCTCCAATTTTATTAAACAAATCAAACTCACAAGTCACAAGCAAATCAAAACCAATATACCCCTACCGAAGGGCAAGATATGTCTTGTTTTTCAAAATACGATAATGTACGAATTACAATCCATCACACAAATTTCCGTTACGACCTCATTTTGTTTTGACTCCCTATATTTAAGATTCTTATCAACCTCTTAAATATTTGCTTCTAAAAATTGTTTTCATACGTTCTCTATAAAAATATCCTTGAAAATTTTTGCTTGTTCCGTCAAATCTTTGTATCGTAATTCGAAACATTTTTGAAACTTCATGGTTCAAAATCTTATTTCCTTTATTTCTAAAATTCTTGAAATTGTTTTCTACTATTTCCTCTATTTTAGAAATATATATATACAAAAATTTTAGATTCTTACGTCATCCATTATTATAAATTTCAATCTCAACCGAAACATGATTTTAACATCCCTGTTTCATCTAATAACATTATAATAAAAATTTAAGAAAATGAGCTATGTCAACCGGGTTATCCATAATTCTCTAAAATTTTATTTAACCATTCAACGATAACCAATATTTCCCTAATTTCAATAAAGCTCATATTCTCCTCGTGACCACTACGACTTTTATCCATTTTCCCTAATTGTCGTTCGTTTCCTAAGGCTATATATTTTATTTAAGTGGTCATTAAAAGTAACAATAATAATATTAGATATATACGTTTAAAACTTCTTAAGGGGGTAGGCCTATATTTTGACTATATTAAAGTCCTACTAAAATCTGAAATTTCTTATTTTCAAACTATTTTATGGTTAACACGTATTCTCAAAACTAAATAAGTTATTTTTATTCCTAAGACTCTTAATATTTTAACTTCATTTAAATCCGTACAAAACTTCTAGACCCTACCTTTTTGTGAACCTCTTTCATGTCATTTTCAGAAATAACATTCTAGTAACATTTCTATACTTATTTAAATACCTCATTTATAAAACAAGCGCGATTTTATTCTCCAATATTTTCCCTCTATCCGACGCTTCGATACTAATTTGAAAACTCAAACTTTTCAACAAGTCTTATTCCAATAAAACCAAATATTATTATCCAAATGCGTAAATCTCAATATCCTCTCTAACTGCCTTGTTCAACCTCGAGCAGTTATCCACTCTATCCAAGTTTCGGGGACGAAACTTTTCTTAAGGGGGTAGGATTGTAACACCCCGTGTTTTTGTAACACAATTTTATAAAAGAATTTAATTCCTTAAATTAAATTCAACCTTTTTCCTTATAATAAAAATGCGACTGAATTTTTTTCGCTAAACATGTAACACTCCATGTCAAGTTAAGCCTATTATAGTTGCGCAAATCATTAATTCAACAATCTCGCCCAATATTTTTCTAACACAATGCGCTACAACTTTTATCGTACCTAAACTAAAACCATTTTGATACACTTCGAATTTGAACTTTATTCTTTCATATTCGAACTCGATAAATCAAACAAAGAATCTACGACAATTTTCTCAACGACAAATTTTGGCACGCAAATCGAGGTCAAACATTGACTAAATGACCAAGCTACCTAATTGTGACTAAGTCCCCTAATCTTTCCTTAAATATACTTACTCATAATCCTAATCTAATTAAAAACTAGTTAAGCTTAATCATTTTGATTATTACTAACAAAGCATATAATAATAATATCAACTTACTATTTCATTTTGATTTAACTAACACTTTCGCTAAAACTCGATATATTGAGTTACACTAAGCCTAAACTGGTAAAATTTTTGACGTTTAAGCATAATGATTTAATTCAGTAACATTCCACAAAAAAAAATAAATATTTCGATCCAACAAGATTTTATTTCAAAGTTTCGAGGATCCTAGAGCCAATTTTTGTTTTGATCACCCTTCTACGATTTTCTTCATTTTTATTTTCGATCTTACTTCAAAACATTATTTTAAGACTATATATTTTATTTTGAGACTTTTCGCGTACGCGTAAATCGAAAATTTCAAAAACGAAAATCGAGCCCATGTGAACTCAAGGAGGCCGAGATACATGCCCTTTGTGCATGTTATCTTCTTCCATTTTTTCTTCTCTTCTCTTACACACCCATGTCTCCTTTTCTACCTTGTCTAATCCCTCTTACACCCTATGTTTTTCATCATCATTTAGTAGCTCTTTAATTTAAATGATAATACAACTAAATCATTTTGCATTCACACATTACAATTACTTAAACTTACTACATAATACAAACTACAACTACTACTACATTACTACTACTACACGGTCCAACAAACACAACCACAACCAACACTTCAACTTATTTTCTCTCTAAATAACTTACTCAACATACTTGTAAGCCTATCTTCATCCTCAAGCTCAAGATCCTTCATGATCTTCATTCTTCTTCCTCTTGATTTTGCTTCTTAAACATTTAATTCCTTGTTTTAAATTCACTTAAGCTCCTTAAGTACTTCTTCACTACTTGTAGTTATAAATCACTTCCTCTTTTACTTACAATTAATTAAGAACATAAATCAAAATTTATAAAATATAAACATCACCTAAATATAAAACACTACTACACTTTAAAATTTTAGTATAGTTAGTTTAGTTTTAAAATCAACTACTAACTTGTTTATTTACATTCTTATGTACTTATCTTAACCAAAGACGAGGAGCAAGGTGGAGGAGTCGATCTAAGCCGATTTGATCATATCATTGATCCCGAGCAAGCTGCTAGGATCATTTTCATAACCTAACTAAGGTGCTTCCCGCACACTTATGTGATAAGCGCCTCGAAATTGATTATATGTTATTGTTTTGAATACATGTATGATTTATTTTATCACCTAGTAATCACATGTTAAATTAGAAGACAAAAATCGAAAAATAGAATTTGTTGCTCACTATACTAACTCACGGCATCACCCCTATTTTTCACTAAATTTTTCGTTTTAATTTTTGTTAATTGCATGCTTAAAATACTATGAATAAGATGGTTATGAAAATATAATTAGTTTATGTTTAGGACTTAAAATGAATTTGTTATGAATTTAAATGTTATAATGTTTATATGTGTGTTCTTGAACCTTTATGTTTATTCATGTGTTAAATGATTTTTATTTATGTGTGTTAATGTTTGTATATGTTTTTCACTTATGTTAAACATATAAATGATATAAAGTAAATTAGTTATTGAATTAGAAGTATAAAAATCAAAAATCAAAAATCATGGACATATATATATATACACGGCATTTTTGATTTATTTGGACCAATTTTTAGTTTTAATTTTTCTAAATAACATTTTAAGATTAGTTTAGGTAAAATGGACTTGCTATAAAAATTTGAGGAAATTATATAAAGATATGAAAATTTGACTAATTAACAATCATATGAAAAATATTAGGGTTCTTCAAATAATCATGTGTTCTTCATTTATATAATTAGTTTGATTCATAATTTTTATAAGTTTTGGTTATTTATTGTTTATGTACTAGTTTAAATCACTTTAGGATGAATTGAATAATTAGTGTATAAAAAACGTTAAGTCAAAAAGCGATAAAATTAGAAAATGAAAATAAATGGTACAAGTATAAGGGTACCACGGCCTTGGGGTCATTTTGGACCAAAAATGTTTTTGTCACTTTTTATTTTTATCACTTTAGTAATTTAATTAGTTAAAGTAATGAATTATTAATAAAAACAAAAAAAGAAATAAATAACTATAATGAATAAAGGCTCACGGCATCCACCATTATTTTTGGTCAATTTTGGTCAAAATGAATTTATCACTTAGTCACTAAAGTTGATTAATAAGTAGGACTATATTAGATTGTATAATGAGCAGATTAATAAAAAGAATCAACTAAACCGATAAAAATAAACGTTACACGTATTAAAATGAACCTTGTCGAGTGCTACTACCTATGCTTAAATTTGATTGTGGACATACGGACTATTTAAAATGATCTACGACAACCTCGCTAAAAATGGAAGCCGCTTAAATGTTAGTTAAGTATATGACTAAATTTAACCGAGTTTTACTTTTAAAATGTTATTTAAAATCACCAAGTACAAAATGAACTTAACAACTTTGACATTAGAATTTTGTACTTAGATTATATCTAGTTTTTACTTCCGAATTATTATTTAAGATCACTAATTACAAAACGAACCTAACGACTTTAAAACTAGAATTTTACACTTAGTAAATAAAAAGCTTAGTTTTATTTTCTAAAATATCCTTAGTATAAAAAAATGTATAAGAGTATAAAAATACTAGGTATAAATAAAGTCAAGTAATAAATACTAAGTATAAAGAAAATAAAATAATAAATACTAAGTATAAGAATACATATACGTATAAAATACGAATAAAATACGAAGTATAAAAATACATACAAATACGGAATACGAAAATACGAATACGTACAAATACGAGGAATAGTAAATACGATGAATAGTAAATACGAGGAATAGTAAATACGGTGAATAGTAAATACGATGAATAGTAAATACGGTGAATAGTAAATACGATGAATAGTAAAATAATGAATAGTAAAAATATTTAAAATTTACAAACGGACTCCAAATAATTAACTAAGTCCTTCTATGTGTTTTGTTTACCTGAAGAACTGCTAGAACTAAAATTTCATTATACAAAGTTAGACGATATATTTAAGTTACAGAATTGTCACCTACTTTGAATGAACGAGGAAATAAGAAATTAAGAAATGAACTACTTGAATAAAATACTTGGATTGTTCGCCATGTCGCGACTCTTGAATTCGAAGTTAATGAGGTACCCGTCTATGGGGACTTTGGCTCCCTCCCGAGTTGCTAAAGCGATCTAATATTTTTATATAAAGTATTATTTCGGTGCGGGATATACAACCTCGGGGATGGGGCATGATTGATATCTCCGTGAGCCCATACTACGGTAATTGGAAACTCCACCCTTTGAGAGTACCCGTCTAAGGTGATAGTCGTATTATTAGGTGACTACTTACTCGAGGGCGAGTATGATCTGAACCTATCTATAGTGGTGTATGCATACATTAGACTCGGGATTTGGCTGTCCTTATCGCTTTAGGTATCCTTAGCCTGTTCAGACACGTCCGCTTTGTTCGGCCCTGACCGCTATTGCGCGGACGTCTAGTATGTCAGCCACGTCCAACCTGTTTGGCCCTGTCCACTAGGATTTAGTGTGTCAGACACGTCCAACCTGTTTGGCCCTGTCTACTATTGCGAAATTACGTCTGCATGCTTCCGCCTCGCTAATGAACTTTCACTAGTTAACATATGTTGAATGTATTTCCTTGTTTGTTTGATGATTATCGGAATGACTTGGTTGAGTATTGGAATGTGAGTTTGTTGAGTATGATTATTTGTGAGCGTGGTTGGTTATTTAATTGGTTTATACTCGTATTGAATCATCATGATCTCCTTATGTGTTTTAATTGCATACTTGCTATTTGTTTTCCTTGTTTATTTATTATTCATTATTTATACTGCATATTGCTTTAGAAACTGCATGTATCGAAAGAGTGTGCGGGAAAATGATGAGATGTTAATGCAGGTACCCCGAGTCTTGACCGTTGATCTATCAGGGGATTGAAGGCCTTATTTTTGTAATCTATTTTGAGAGAATGTAATCGAATAACTCTGCTTTATCTTAAACTCGTATTATGTATACAGAGTTTTATGACGATAACAGCTGGTTTTGTAATATATAGACTTAATTAATTTTCCGCCTTAGTTTAATTAAAGTCACGAAAAACCAGGTTATTACACCAACAATTGAACGTCACAAGCACGGAACAAAAACAAAATTAGAATTGAATTGATTTTGATAAATTGTAAACTGAAAAATGAAAGAGAAGGAGGAATAAGAGGAGTTTACTGGTAGTGATGTATACCGTGGTCGGAGTGCGACTCCGGTGACCTGAAACCGAACACGGCAAAGGAAAGAGGTGACAAGGGAGCACGATAAAATAGCAGGGGAAGAGTAGGGGAAAGAGAGGTGAGACTCACGGTGGTGGTCGACTGAACAAGGCGGAGAGAACTCCGGCGAGTGTACGGTGGCTCAGGGGACGACTCCGGTGAGGTTGCTCCGGTGGTGGCCGAGAGAAAAAGAGAAGCGAGGCGATGGAGCTCGAAAGAACAGGAGCTACGGTGGTGGTGTTGGCGAGAGGAATGGCGGCTGAGGTGGTGAGGCGGTGGTCCACGGTGGCGGTGGTCTGCAGAACTCCGGTGGTCGGAGTTTGAAGCAGGGCAGAAAACCGAGGAGAGAGAGGAAGACGGTGACAGAGCACGGTGGTGGTGGCTGTCGACATGGGTGGCCGGGGATTGGGGGGGCTGAGCTCGAGCTTGCCATTAATGGCGGCTACAATGGTGGCTGCCATGGTGGTGGCTCACGGTGGTCTTCTTTGTTGTTCTTTATTGTTGTTTTCGTCGTTGTTGTTGTATATGCTGTTGTTGTTGTCGTTTGTCATTGTTGTTGTTGTATTTGTTGTTGCTGTTGTTTGTTGTTTTATTGTTTTTGTTTTTAAAGAGAAAGAGATAAGGGGAAGAAGAAGGGAGATGATGAAATATCAGAAAATAAAATAAAATGAGAGAGTAAAAGGGGTTAAGTGTGTAGAGTAAGATACAAAATAAAATATCTTAAAGTAGTGGCTAGTGGGTGATGTACCGACATACCCAAGTAATATTTGGGTCTGTTTGATTTTGTTTGCTCCGTTTCATTCGCTCTTATTTATAAATCTTTATATTTTATAAAATATATTATGTACAATATAATCTCGTTTTCGTTTCAGTTTTATGATTAATATTATTAAACTTATATTTTAAAAATATAGAATATACAAAAATATCAGTTACGAATTTTATAACTGTCTCATAAATTTTTAAACGGTCTGTTTGTTTGCAAGATACATTTCGATAAAATAATATGTACTCAAGTAATAATACTTTTTAAAGTACAATGCAAATTTATTAATTTTAATAAATGCAGTAAAATAAAAGTTTTAGTTTGACAAGTATTTTAGAAATAAAAATATAATACACATTATTATAAAATCAATAAAGTTTAATTAGAAATGTATTTGAGAAAGTTTATTGAAACGAAATTTTTCAGCCGCGTTTTTAAAGTAATTGAATAAAAGTTAAATTATATAAATTTTAATTTAAGAATTTTGTTAAAATAATTAATTAGTATTAATAAAAACACGGGGTGTTACACTGTCAGCCATGTCCAAGTTATGTTGGCCCTATCGGCTATTGCGCGGATGCTTATGAGGTCTGCATGATTCCGCCTTACTAACGAAGAATCATTAGTTAACGTATGATGGATGTATTTCCTTGTTTTGATTGGTTACCGCATGAATGATGATTGTCTTGAGTTTGAAATTGCCCTGTTGAGAATGATTATCGATGATTGTTTTCTGCCTATATTATTTGATGCATGCTCATATCTGAATCATCATGATTCCTTATATGTTGTTTCCTGCTTACTTGCTATTTGTTTTTACTTATTTATTTTATATATTGCATATGTTTAGAATTGCATGTGTCGAAAGAGTGATGCGAGAATATGATTGGTTAAATGCAGGTACCCCGATACTAACGTTAATCACGCTGGGGATGGTCTACCTTCTTTTGTACTCTGTTTTGAGAGATTTGTAACCAAATACTCTGTTTTATCTCTAAAACTCGTATTATGTATACTGAGTTGTAAGACGATAACAGCTGGTTTGTAATATATGTACTTAATTAATATTTCCGTCTTAGTTTAATTAAGTTACGAAAAACCAGGTTGTTACAACGAAGCATATAACATCTGAAAATAAATTAATGTCACTATTAAGAATATACAACATTAATATTGATACTAAAATTATGTGATTGTCTTGCCAAATGAATAATGTGACAATATGCAAGATACGAAGCATATAATATTTGAAAATAAGAAAATTTCTCTATTAAGAATATACGACATTAATATTAATATTGATTTTAAAATTATGTGATTGTCTTGCCAAAAAAATTATGTGAACAATATGCAACCAATAATGATTTTTACCAATAAATTTTAATCACATCTTTTTGGTATAAATCTAATAACTCATAGTTAAATATTCGTACTACCATCATTATAGTTACCAATATCTTATAACAATGACGATAGACAAACGCTTTAGGTTAGTAATAGTAATCGATTAAGTGTAATATTTAATTTGGTAAATATCAACACTAAATATAAACTCTTATTGACAGTTGCACTAAAAACAAAATACTACTCGTATTATTTAATATGAACAAAATAACTCACCGTATATGTTAAAAACATGTAAATTAATTTACATATTAAAAATGCAAAATACAATAACAATTCCGTGAATCTCATGGGACACGGAACTAGTTGAAATTGAAAAAATTATTATTTATTCATTGAATCGGTAATGGAATTCATTATTGAATTATCGAAATAGTGATTAAAAAAAACATTGAAAAAAAAAAGGAAAAATCTTGTATATTGTTTTTTTATTTGTCCAATCGAAGCGCGCACTAAGTGACTAAGTCACATTACAATAAGGGGGATGGGGATTCGAACATAGGATCTACTGCCCAGAATACCTCCGTTTTAACCAATAGGCTAAGACCTTTTCGGTAAAATCTTGTATATTGTGAGAGTAAAAAAGGGTAGAGGGGAAAACTAAATGAAAAAACTTTACCACGAGAATAAAACTAATGTACGAAAAATCAATGACGTTTTTATTTTATATAGAAGGGTAAATAAACATCTGAGAAGAATATATAAAAACTTTACTTTAATTTTCGTTTTTTATATGCTTTATTTCTGTTTTTTTTTTTTTTTTTCATTTCAATTCCATTTCCTTTCGACGGTTTAGATTAAATTAAAAAAAGATATAACGGTCACTTTTGTAAGTAGCGAAGATCGATGGGTGTGTAGATGAAAATATAATATGAGTATATTTGCAGATTATTAAAGGAAATAAATCATCTATTTCCTTCGTAGGAAGTAATGGAGAATTAGGAAATGGAGGTTCATCTCCTCTAGATCCATTCCATCTCCTCTAGATCGATGGGTGCGCGCAGTCCCCCAATGCGTGTTAAATTATTGCTTTAATTTAATTAATGTTGTGAAATAGTGTACGAAGTGATTAATCAAGGCAACTTGTTCAGTGTGACTGCAGATTCGGAAATAAATATCTTAGCAAACTTATATAAAATAAAATAAAATAAAATTAGAAAACTAGCCTCATTAAAGCACATTCCACATGCGTTTGACGATGTGACTGTCCGACAATATTTGATTGAATATAAATAATACTCCACATCCAAAAAAAAAAAAAAACAAAAAAAAAAAAAAAGGTAAAAACAATGTCGTGCTGTTGGCATAGCTCTACTGGTAGTAAAAGGAAACACATGAGTTCTAGAACTCCACCCAAAATCATTGCAGCTACCACTTATCGGGTCTACCTTAGGGGATTTGAAGAAAACAGGCTCAAACCTCTACAAATTCCATAAATGAGTACTCCCTCCATTCTTTCCATTTGGTCCCATTGGCCTACTTTTTGTGAGGAGAAAAGTGGGCCCATGGGGCTAAATGGAAAAAATGGAGGGAGTAAGAATCTGCAAACCTGTAAAAGAACCAAACATAAATCTCACACACACAATTTTGAGTCAATAATCAGGTAATTTACCATGAAAACTATAAGTCTTAGAGAGCGTATCACTATACCTATTACTTAACACCGTCATTGGCACCATTCTCCTCCGAACCTATGACATTATCCTTGACACCCACATTTTCTCCCATCTCCCCATTATCATGTACGTTGGGATGTTGATCACAAGCAAGTATGACATTCTATCAACGGAAATTAAAGGGATCCAAAAACATTTAAACAGATTCAGTTGACTACATTGGTAAAATCATTTAAAAAAGGAAACCTAGCCAAAGGTTTGATCTTTTACTTCAATATCAGGCCCATTAACCTACAGTTGGAGCACCTGAGATACCATCCTACAATGATGGAATTTGGAAGCAACTATCTTCAGTCTAAGTGTAACACCCCGTATTTTATTAACAGTAATTAATTATTTTAACAAATATCTTAAATTAAAATTTATATAATTTTAACAGTAATTAATTATTTTAACAAATATCTTAAATTAAAATTTATATAATTTAACTTTTATTTCTTTGTTTTGAAAACGCGGCTGAAAATTTCGTTTGAATAAACTTTCTCAAATACGTTTCTAATTAAACTTTCTTGATTTTATATTAATCTGTATTATATTTTTATTTCTAAAATGCGTGTCGAACTAAAACTTTACTTCCGTTACCATTATTGAATTTATAAATTTGCATTATATTTTAAAATCATTACTTTCATAAAATTTAGTTTTTTATAGGAATAATCTTTGAAATAAACAGACCGTTTGAAAATATGTGAGACCGTAATAAAATTTATAGTTCACAATTTTTTATACATTTTATATCTCAAAATATAAATTTTATAATACTAATCATAGAACTAAAATTTAAAACGAATAATTTAAAGTATAGTATATTTTATAAAATATAAAAGTTTATAAATAAGAGCGAATGAAACGGAGCAAATCGGAAACCAAAATAAAACCCTATCCTCATATGTCGGTCCTCTTATGTCGACATCCAAATTCACTTTATAGATATTTTGATGATATAAGCCTATCTAACACACTACTTCATTCATCTTCCTCATCCATTCATTTTCAAGCTTATCTAGTCCTTCTTTCTCCTTCTCCCTTTCTTTTATAATAATAATAATAATAATAATAATAATAATAATAATAATAATAATAATAATAATAATAATAATAATAATAATAATAATAATAATAATAATAATAATAATAATAAGGGCTAATTGTCGATTACAGCCACATAAAAAGTCGAATTTATAAATTACAGCCAAATTAAATTTTTTTATTTTTTTACAGCCACTAAAGTCGTTTTTCTTGTAAATTGCAGCCAACTACATTTTCCGGCGAAAAATAGAGTAAACTGACCGTTTTGCCCTTCATTTAAGTACTTATTGACTTCTCTCTTTTTTATTAGTTTCATTGACTTCTCTTATTTTTTTTTTCTTTTGTTTCGTTCTCTTTTATTTTTTTTGCTGTCTCTTTCATTCTTCCTTCTAGTCTATTCTTCTTCTACATTCAAACCCACTTTTTCATTTCATACAACTATTCTCATGCAAAGCTTTAGTTTTTGCCTCATGAAAAACACAAAGTAGCACTCCATAGAAGATTTGTTACTCCATCGTCGTTTATAATTGAAGATTAATAAGCATCTTCAACATAAAAGGTAGTGTTTTCTTATCTATGTTTTCGTCAATACTCATTTGGCTTTTGATTTCCCTAAAACCGTAAATTTGGGCGATTTTCGAGTTGCATGTGATTTGAAATGAAGGCATTTAGTGGGAACCCTAATTTTTTTCCAGAATTGAACAATTTTGGGGGTTTTTGTATTTGTTTTCAGTTGGGTAATTGAATTGATATTTACTGATGTTGTTTCCAAATGATGTCTGTTTTTCAGTTGTTTAGAAGTTGATTTTCAAGAGAATCTGGAAATTTTCTTCACCTCTTCGTAAGTATACTCACAACTAACGTCTGACATGGTGACTAAATTTTCAAGAGAATCTGGAAATTTTAGGAGAGGAACCCTAATTTTTAATTTGGGATTGAAAATTTTGTTTATCAGCATATATTTCAACTGCTTTAATGGTTTGATGTAATATATTAGAGGGAGGGGCATTTTCGTCTCTCCACATGAAATTTAGGCTTCAAATTTGAATTTCTGAGCACTTAATTCATTTAAGTGGGTTTTAGCTCCGTTTTGGTCAGAATTATAAGCAGACTCAGTTTGTCATTTGTTAAAAAATAAAAAAATTTAATGTGGCTGTAATTTGCAAATTTGGGTTTTTATGTGGCTGTATTTGATAATTAATCCTAATAATAATAATAATAATAATAATAATAATAATAATAATAATAATAATAATAACAAACACAGCAGTAACAACAACGAACAACTACACGACAACAAACCGACAATAACGACACCAACAACAGACAACAACCACGACAGCAGCCCCCACCGGAGCACCACCGTGCTCACCATCACCATGGCTGCCGTCGAGCCACGTCACCTGCCACCATCTCCCTCCACCTCAGGCCACCTCCTTCCTCGGCCAACACCACCACCGTGTCCTCTGTTCTGCCCTGTTCTCTTCCTCTTCTTTGCTCCCTCTATCTGCTCTCGTCGGAGTTCTGACCACCACCAAAGTTCCAACCACCGTCGCCGGAGCCGAAGCCGACAACACCTACGGCCACCATGGCCGTGCTCTTCTCTCGAGCTTCCTCTTTTTCTCTCCTCTGTTTTTATTTTTCGTCGCCGAAGTCGACACCACCGTGTCTGACCACCGTCACCGTGGTCCAGCCCTCTCTCCCTCGCTCACCGTGGCTTTGCTCTGCCTTGCCGTCGTATTCTAATCGTCGGTAAGTGTCGTCGATTAAATCGTTTTTGTAACAACCTGGTTTTTAGTCGACTTTAATTATTAAGGCGGAAATTAATTAAGTCTTAAACCAGCGTTATTAATTATACAAATAACCCAAAATATTACATCATCGTTTAAGAGTTGAATAGGACAACTCTAAATACGGAGATTAAAAGGAGTAGCGTTATATATATTACATATCTCTCAAAAGCAACAAAAGTAAAGCGTAAAAACGTCTCGTGGCCCCATCCAAAATCCAGCTCCTGGTCCATGATCGTCCTGCACAATAAACTATGGGGGGATGCCCGCTGAGCGGACAGTGACTAGCTATGCTCATACTTACCCTCGATTTCAATTACTTTGGTTTATTACTATCGCTTTATAACTATAATAGTATGATAAAACGATAAACATGCTTAAAACATATAGCATGTAAAGACATATTAGTCATAATAAACATGCGATTTAAAACGATAAATCATATAGGCATGCTATTCAATTAGGAAAGCAGATAACAGATAATATCATATCATTTGTATCATAGATACACAAGCGGGATTACAAAGCGATATCGGATCGCTACAAACATACGTGTTGTAACATTCTCGTCATGCATCTCGATTCAATTCGTAAAGTTGTGGTCTTTAATTTTCAAGATGGTACACACTCATTCTCATTTAAACATATAATGCATAACACATACCGCTACGAGCGACCACCGAGTAGGCCCTTGTACTGATCGATTGCATCTCACTTCCATGGTGCGAGAGGCTTACTCGACTCGTAAAACCACGCCGAATACTATAATACTTGCATCTCATCCTCTAGTGTTCGAAATGATTCAACTTCGATACAATCTCGTCAAGTAATCTTTACGCAGGTAAGAACGAATGCTAGTGTCGCGCCCACTAAGAACGAAACACGGCAAGGAGACAGAACCGTGAGATGACAATCGCACATAAGGTCACGGTGGCCCTGATAACTTTAGCGAAATAGGGGAATAAAACCCTAGTCTAGTATGCATACACTAATATCCAATTTAAGAATAGGCTATGCTATTCATAGAGCACCTTAACTCAGGATAAAACGACTATTTCCTAAAGCCTGACCCATTAAGAGTTGAATTTTTCATTATCTTGTACGGAACAGGCTATACGACTTAAGGCGTAACGGCATGGGCAGGATGCACAAAGCATAATATCACGGCTATACCACACTATTCGGGATGACAATCGCAATAAGGCCGAGATAGTGGCGTCCGCTACAAGACTATCTTAACCCCACTTCACTCACGATTGACGTTTTCATATCTGAGGCCCAAGCTTGACCTTTTATTTAACTTACTCAAGATTTATTATTTATTTGATATTACATATCACATGTTTCTAGACTCTCCTAGTCTCATCGTCAAACGTTTAAGTATTTGTATTCGGTTTCATATGATCACATAACACGTTCGTTTATTATTTGAAGTGTTGTTAATTATTAACGTTTTCAAGTTTCTAAATTGAAACGTTTATTTGTATGTCCAATTTTATTTATGTGTTTTTCAATCACTTTAGGTCATTTACTTCTTCATTTTAAATTTTCTATACTTAGTAAAATTTTCAATTATTTTCAGTATTTCACTATTCACTATTCATCGTATTTTACTATTCATCGTATTTACTATTCATTGTATTTACTATTCATCGTACTTACTATTCATTGTATTTACTATTCGTCGTATTTACTATTCACCGTATTTTAGACGTATTTTTATACGTATTCGTATATTTATACTTAAGATATTTTAGGTATTTATACTTTAAGATATTTTAAGTATTTAAACTTAAGATATTTTGTGTATTTATACTAAATCCTTTTTATTTCCTAAGTATAGATTTCTAGTTTCAAAAACGTTAAGTTCGTTTTGTACTTAGGCGATTTTTGAAAATATTTTAAAGTCTAGTTATAAAAATGTTAAGTTCGGTTTGTATTTAGTCGTTTATGAAAATATTCGAAAATCATAGTTTTAAAAACGTTAAGTTCATCTTGTATTTAGTCATTTATGAAAATATTTTAAAATGTAAGACTCGGTTAAATTTAGTCGTCTATTTATTTAAGTTAGTGATAGTATCGTGGATGATTCATTTATAGTCCGTATGTCCAAATCCAATAATCCAATAGCAAAGGTAGTATCACACGATTTAATTCATTTTTATAACGGTTACTCGCTTTTTATCGGTTTAACATAATTCATTTATAATTAAAACGATTTATACAAAAATTCAATTCTAATTACTATTTAACTTTAGTGACTTAGTGATAATTTCATTTTAGTCAAATTTAGTCAATTTTAAATGTATATGTCGTGTGATATAATATATATGTCAAAATTGATTTATTTCTTTTAATTTCTTAATTCTAACTTATTAACTAATAATTAAATTATATTAACAATAAACTAAAAAGTGATAAAAGCAAAATTTAACCCTAAAATTATAGGCTCTCTTCTCTCTCCATGGTCTAGGTTTTCTCTCTTTCCTTTTTCGATCGTTCCTATGGCGCGAGGACGAGGGCGGCAGAAGCAGGTCACTCCGGTGGTTTCTAGTCCGATTGGTGAGCCAGTCAAGGTGATTGATTCGTCTCATTCCACTCCTTCTACTTCTTATGCTCAGGTTGTTTCTGGTTCTTCTCCTGTTACTGTGGAGGATATTGATCCTCCTCCTGCTCAATTTCAAGATGTGGTTGTTGTTGATGATATTCCTATCCCTACTGTACCTACTGTATCTCTTCAGGTCAAATCTTGGAGTGATGTGGTTGCCCCAAAACAGCAAGTGGGTATGTCTTTGTTTTTTTGTGAGGAATCTGCTCGGAAATCTGAAGTTGTGATTGATGAGGATGATATTAAGGAGGAATTGGAGGTTTGGAATTGTACTCTTATGGGGACGGTCCTTGGGGTTCGGATGGAAGTTCAACAACTCAAGGATTTCGTCTCTAAGCAGTGGAATCAGGGATCTCAACCGTTGGTCCAGTACTTTCGCAAAGGGTGGTTTAGCTTCAGATTCAAGACCAAGGCTGATCTCGATGTGGTTTTCAGGGGTGGCCCATGGCTCATTGGTGGGCATGCTTTGATTCTCAAACAATGGACTCCTAAATTTTCTAACGAGCTGGACCAGGTGTCCAAGGTTCCTGTCTGGGTTCTGTTACCTGAGTTAGATCCCCACTTCTGGTCTTCAATGGCTCTAAGCAAGATTGCTAGCAAGATTGGAGTTCCCTTGTATGCTGATCAAGTGACTACAACAAAGGCTAGGCTGGGTTTTGCTAGAGTACTTGTTGAGGTTGATGTTGCGCAGGACGTTCCTGACCATGTCATAGTAAATACCCCCTTTCAAGAGCAATTAACTCAAAGAGTGGAGTACGAGTGGATTCCCTTCTACTGTCATACATGTAAGAAGTTGGGCCATGAATCAAAGAGATGTAGGTTGAATAAGCCTAAGATGGAATACCGTCCAAAGCCTCAAGTGGTATCCGTTCCACAAGAACCTGAAGTTTCTACACCTCCTCCAAGGAAAGATTCAGTTGCTGAGATGGGCTTTGTGGAGGTCAGGAAAAGCTCTCTAAGTAGGGTTAAACCTTTGTCTGGGGCTGTAGCTCTTACTAACATGTTTGATCAGCTTGGTTTTGATGTGGAGGTAGCACAGGATACTTGTGTGGCTGTTGTTGGCCCCAATAAGGAAGGCACCATCCCTCCGGATATACAATGCATATTGCCAGCTGGAATATAAGGGGGTGTAATACCTCTGTAAAGCAAAGGGAACTACATAGTTTACTTAAAGCGAATAAGGTAGATATTTTAGGAGTTTTGGAGACTAGAGTGAAGGTCAATAAGGCTTCTGCCATTGCTAAGAATAGATTTAAGGGGTGGAATTTCATCTATAATTATGATTGTCATTATAATGGTAGGATTTGGCTCATTTTTAATCCGAGGGAGGTGAAGGTGGAGGCACTTCATAAGGGGGATCAGTATATACATGCCAAGATTACTCATTTTACTACTCAATGTTGCTTTGAAATGACAATGGTATATGCTTTGAATGATGGTTTGAGCAGGCAAAGGCTATGGAGCCAACTTGAGCTTATCAGTTCTACTATTTTGGGAAGTTGGATTGTGATGGGTGACTTTAATGTGGTGAGGGCCAAGGATGAGAGGTTAGGGGGTCATCCCCCATGTCAACGAGAAGTGGATGAGTTCAATGTTTGTATTAATCATTGTGGCTTGTTTGATTTGAAGGCTGTAGGCTGCCAATACAGTTGGACTAATAATCACTTGGATTCTACCAGGAGTTGGTCTAAGTTGGATAGGGCTTTAGTTAACCTCCCTTGGATTGCTTCTTATCCTGATTCTTTGGCTCATTTTCTCTCTGCTGGAATTTCTGATCACAGTCCCATTATTGTGACTGTATTGAAAGCTAGGAGCAGTGGTTTTCGGAGTTTCAAGTATCTTAATTGCTGGGCTCTGCACCATGATTTCCACAGAATTGTGTCTGCAGCTTGGGGGATTCCTGTTTCTGGTACTAAAATGTTTAGTCTATTTGAGAAGCTTAAGAATGTGAAGTATGCTTTGAGGGCGTTGAACGCAAACCATTATTCTAACCTTACTCAAAGGGTAGCGGATAAGGAAACACAGCTTGGTGATATTCAACAGAAGATGATGGATGCACCACTTGTTCTTGAGTGTTTGCAAAAGGAGAAGTTGTTAAGGGAAGAGCTGATTAAACTTAAGATGGCCGAGACTAGTATGCTTCAGCAGCGTGCTAAAGTTACGCACCTTTGTCATTCTGATTGTAGCTCATCTTATTTCTTTGCTAAAATAGCAGAGAGGAAACACGTAAATAATATCGGGCAGATTGTTGATATGTATGGAGTCCTTCAGCATACTGAGGCCAAAGTTGCTGAAGCTTTTGTGGAATATTACACTCATTTACTTGGCACGGAGGGCTCTGTTGAGCCTCTGGATCACTCATATATTAGTGGCAAAGGGACTCTTACGGCAGTGCAACAGGCAGAGCTGGATTTACCTGTGACTACTCAAGAGATTGTGGGTGCTTTGTTTGCGATTGATCCAAACAAGAGCCCTGGTCAAGATGGCTACACATCTGGTTTCTTCAAGGATACTTGGCAATATACCCAAGCTGAAGTGGTTGCCGCCATACAAGACTTCTTTCAGACGGGGAAGCTCCTCAAGAAGGTGAATATGACTGTGGTTACTCTAATCCCGAAGAAGGACATGGCTACTTCTGTCCAGGACTACAGACCAATATCCTGTTGTTCTATTATTTACAAGGTGATCAGCAAAGTATTATCAAACAGGCTGAAAGGAGTACTGAGCACTATCATTGGCAGGGAGCAGGCTGCCTTTGTTAGTGACAGAAGCATCTTCGACAACATTATCCTTACTCAAGCGTTGGTGAAGAGCTATACAAGGAAGTACATTTCTCCACGGTGCCTCATCAAAGTAGATATCAAGAAGGCTTTCGACTCCCTTAACTGGCGTTTTCTGTCTAGCATGCTGGAAGCTTATGGTTTTCTAGAACGGTTCAGAAATTGGGTGCTGACTTGTGTCTACACTCCTTGTTACACTTTGAAAATCAATGGCAAGAACTTCGGCTATTTTGAGGGTAAGAGAGGAGTTCGTCAAGGTGATCCAATGTCACCATACCTCTTTGTGATGGCTATGGAGATTCTTTCACGATACTTACGGGATGTGCCTCAGTCAAGGAGTTTCTCATTTCATCCTAAATGTGGGAGACTTGCCTTGACCCATCTGGTGTTTGCGGATGATTTAATGGTATTCACTAGAGGCGATGTGCCTTCTGTGCAAAAAGTGGTGACTGCTCTTAATCGTTTTGCTGCTATCTCTGGCTTGGAAGCGAATCCGTCCAAGACTGACATATACATTGGAGGTGTACAAACGAATGTCAAGCAAGCAATACTCCAATTTTCCGGGTTCAAGGAGGGGGACTTCCCTTTCAGGTACCTTGGCATCCCTTTAGCTTCGACGAATTTGAAGGCTGAGATGTATTCTCAGCTCTTTGTTAAAATACGAAACCATGTGATGAACTGGGCCAATCATAACCTATCTTACGCTGGGCGAGCGCAACTTCTTAACTCCATGATCTTTGGTATTGAAAATTTCTGGTGTGGAGCTTTACTGTTACCTAAAGGGGTGATAAAACGGCTTACTAAGATTTGCAAGGACTTTCTATGGCAAGTCAATGAGAACTCGAAAAGAATGGTGTTTAAGGGGTGGAGAGACATTTGTTGTCCAAAGGATGAAGGCGGTTTTAGTATCAAGGAACTTCTCTCTTGGAATAAAGCGTTGATCTGTAAGCTCCTTCGAGATGTCGTTGTGAATAAAGTAAGTCTGTGGTCTGATTGGATTCATGCTTACAAGCTGCAGCGTGAAGATGTGTGGACTGTGACACAAAAAGGCTCGGATCCTGAAACTTGGAAGGATATTTTGAGTGTTCGTGATGAACTGATTTCCTTGTGCGGCGATCCTCAAGCGGCAGCTGATTGCATTCATTCATGGAGTTCCGGAAAATTCTTAGCCAAAGCTTATGATTTCTTTCGAGAAAAACGAGCCAAGGTAACGTGGTCTTCTGTTCTTTGGTCTCCTATTAATGTGCCTAAGCACGTCATTATCGCAATTTTAGCTCAACAACGCAAGCTCCCGACTGTTGATAACCTGTGTAGTAGGGGATTACCTATTCCGAATAGATGTGTTTTGTGTAAAGAGGCGGCTGAGAGTCATCAGCACCTCTTCTTTGGGTGTCCTGTCTCCTCTAGTGTTGCTCAAGAAACTTGGCGTTGGATGGGGATTCATAGACGTGTTAGGAGTCTCCACTATGAGGTGCGTTTTGCTAAATATTTTGCTCAAAGACGGTCCTGGAAAAGCAAATGGTTTTCTTGCTGTTTGGTCGCTGTGACCTATGCTATTTGGATCGAACGGAATCGGCGCATTTTTCGTGATACTATTCGTCCGATTGCTGGCATAGTTAGGCAAATTAAGAAAAGCATTTGTGTTCGAATTGTCAATTGTATGCGTGATGGTGAGCAAAACGATGTTCTGAATGCCCTTAATGGGTACCTCTTGTAATTTTCTCCCCTTTGATTAATGAAATATGAGCTAATTCTTTCAAAAAAAAAAATTTAACCCTAAAAACAAGAAGGATGCCGTGAGCAAGCTTAGGTAGTTCTAAAATTTCATTTTTCGATTTTGTCGGTTTTTAGCTTAAAGTCTTTATATTTTAATTATCCTAATTATACTAAAATGATTTAAACTAAAATGAAATTTACTAACAATTTCATTTACATTTATGAATAGTGTTTTTCAACACTTTAATTTTCTAACTTTTTAATCTAAATGATTTATAATGTTTTAAGTTGATTTATATAATAAGACTAACAATATATAAAACAATAACTAAACATAAACACAAATTATTAACAAACATAAATTAAAATAAGATCAAAATGAGTAAAAAGATGAACATAACATGAAGATGATAAGAACACACATGAAGAACTCAAGAACAACTCAAGAACACCACTTTCGATTTTGATAATTTATAATTTGTTTTCCTAATTTAGTGTTTTTTTTCATAGGAACATTCATTTTATACTAACTTAACACTATATATTATTTACAAAAATTAAAAGTGAAAATATGTTAAAATAAAAGGAAATGCCGAGTATATGTTCATGTATGTATATATTTTCATTTTCGATTTTAATCACTTTAAACTCATTTTTAATATTTCACATAATTTTTATATGATAATACTACTATACTAAAACATAACTAAACATAAAAATCATATGAACATAAATTAAAAATGCTCAAAAATGAATTAAACTAAACATGTGAATATTTACTACAATAATCTATTTAACATATTATTTAGTTATTATCATTTTATTATATTTCACATAACCTACTAACACACACAAATCATGTTTAACATATTTTAGCACAAAAATCATACTCATAAAATTATAATAACAAAACAAATTAATTTACTAAAAAGATAATACAAGACAAAGCTAGTCACCTTAATTAGGATGTTAATCGTCGGGATCTAAAATAAATTTTAGATCGGATTTTTCTTCACCCATAATACCCAAGTTCTACACCCAAATAATCCATGAAGGTTAGCTCCTAATACCCACTAATGAACTTAGAACACTTAGGAATTATTAGAATAATATTAAGGTTTTTATTTTAATTGTTTTTGGGAGAAAAATGGAAAAAATAAAAGAGAGAAAATGGGGTGATGAGCCACGACATTTTGGGATAAAATGAGCTAATTTTGGTCCTTAGAACTTGTGGAACAAGTTGTACAAAAATTAGATTAAATGAATTAGATTAAAGTTAGTTTTATTTAGTAAATAATGTTTTATTAAAACAAAATAATGCATCATCACTTCCATCATCAACAATTTAAGTCCACATTACTATTTGGCATTAAAAATGTCTCCTTGATATTTTTAAAAAGTTTTTACTTAAATAAATCGGGTTTAAAAAGCTCAAGGCCAAAAGCGATAAAAGTTAAAGTGTCAAGGCGTTTGACAATTTTTGAAATATCTCTATTTTTAAATTCTAAGACTAAAATATTTTATTTATTACTTTAGAAAAATTTTAAAAGTGACGAAAATGAAAATGCTAGTATTAATGTATTAGTATTATATTTGTATTTGTATTATTATTGTTATATATAAACTTTAAATTTAAATAAAGAAAATAAAAGTGATGATGATAAAAATAAAGGTGTAAGTAAACTTTAATTTTGTGTAAGAAAAATGGAAGAGGATATAGTGTGGAAAAGTCAAATAAGTCGACTAACCTAATAAAAATCTGCTCGATTTTCGTTTTGAAATTTTCGATTCATACACGCGAAAAGTCTCGAAATAAAAGATACGATCCTAAAATAGTGTTTTGAAATAAAATCGGAAATAAAAATGAAACTAATTTTCAAAAGGTACTAAAAACAAAAATTGAGTTTTAATCCTCGAAATTTTGAATAAAAATTTCCTAGGTCGAAATACTTATTTTTTCGTTGAATGTTATAGATTTAAATAATTAAAATCAACCGTCAAAAAGTTTATCAGTTTAAATCAAGTATAACTTAGAATTTCGACATTTTAGAAATAAGCTAGTTTAATAGAAAATGAATAGTAACTATATATTAATATAATATTATTTATTAAATAATAATCAAAATGATTATATTTTTTTTGATATGTAAGTTTTTTTTTGTACGTGAATTATGAAAAAAAATAAAGTGGCTTGACTTTGATTTGCGTCTTTGAAATTGTTGACCCGAATTTTAGAGACGGGAAAAGTATAAGTGTTGATTTTTATAAAATTTTGAAATGTGTTTCTTTTACAACAAACTTTATTTTTCAAACTTTTAAATTTGGACTTAAGAAGTTTTAGTATTATTTAGCAAAAAAAAAATCAGATTTATTTTTATTATAAAGGAAAAGAATGAATTTAATTTAAGGAATTAAATTCTTTTATCAAATTGTGTTAAAATAACACTATGTTACAAACCTACCCCCTTAAGAAAAGTTTAGTCCTAAACTTGAATAGAATGGATATCTCGTCATAGCTAGACAAGGCAGTTAGAGAAGATAACAAGATTTTACAAGTTTCGATAATAACATTTTATTTTGATAGAGTAAGACCTTTCAAAAAATTTGAATTTCTGAAATATTATAAAGGTTCTAGATAGAGTAGAAAATATTGGAGGATATAAAAGTTTTATATTTATAAATGGGATACTTTGAATTAATATAAAAATATTGCTAGATTAACATTTTCGAAATCGAGTTCAAAGGGATTTTCAAAAAGGTGGGGCTTAGAAGTTTTTGTACGGAATTACTTTAAATTAAAATTATAAGGGTTTTAAAATAAAACAAATTTTAATTTTATTTGAAGTTAAAGATATAGTTTAAAATTGGTTGAAAATAATGATTTTGAATTTTAAAGTTTAATCAATGATTTTTAAAACATCATATTTTGTCCTACCCCCTTAAGAAAATTTTAAACATATATTTACGCAGTTTAAGTAGAAAAGATAAAAATTCATTTCAGAGGTTAGAAATTTGGAAAAGGTATTGATAAGTTGCAAAATTTGAAAATAATCAAATTCGATAGTATAAGGTAAAGAATATACAATTAAAAACAAAACATTTTCAAAGATACTAAAATTGAGAAATAAATTTTAAGAACCAATTGAATAAGTTTCAAATATGTGTTAAAAGGAAAACATGAAAGTTCATTTTAGAGTATAATTAGAATTTATAAATTTTCAAGATCTTATAAATTTTAAAAGAGATGGTAAGTTTAAGAGGTTTAAAATGTAATAAAATTTGAAGGTTTTTGAGAATCAATCAAAAGAAGTTTAAGGAATTGACATGCAAAAAGAAAATCATTTTAAGTAGATTAAGGAAGAAGAATGAAAGTTCATTTGAGAAATAGTTATTAGAAATTATAGGTTTAGGAAATTAGAGAGTTAGAAGGAAAGGTTTAAGAGGTAAAAATTTTTAAACGAGAACGAAATAAAAATTTTAGTTAAAGAGGATAGATAAATGAAGTTGTAGAAATCTACTCCGCGACAGAATTCTACGAGATGTTGAACGACTTATCAGTTGTAAGGTCCTTGATGTGTCCATTTGTTGCGCCTGGGATCTTGTCGTCATGTATTTGATTTAAAGGCTTCGATCTTCGAGAATTAAAATTATACAAAGATTTTATATCCGAGGATAGTTGTTAATTTTAGTTAGTCACATCAGCAAGTAGCAAGCATACGATAGTTAGTGTATTTTATTTTGAGGGAAGTAATTCGTTATTTAAAAATCCTTAGCCTATGGCTCATCCCCAAGGTTTCTACCCATCCTCACACTTTAAAGCGATTTAAAGTTATTATTTAAGTGATCTAATAAAAGAAAAATCTAATTTATTATTTGATCCTAGTAGTCTATGCCTGACATACGATATGAATGTCTGGCCCAGGTGTCTCTCGCTAGATGAAATAACTATTAAGTTACTCACGGTCGCAAGACTTTGATACTAATCAGAATAACCTGGTTTTTAGTCGACTTTAATTACTAAGGCGGAAATTAATTAAGTCTTAAACCAAATATTAATTATACAAATAACCCAAAATATTACATCATCGTTTAAGAGTTGAATAGGACAACTCTAAATACGGAGATTAAAAGGAGTAGCGTTATATATATTACATATCTCTCAAAAGCAACAAAAGTAAAGCGTAAAAACGTCTCGTGGCCCCATCCAAAATCCAGCTCCTGGTCCATGATCGTCCTGCACAATAAACTATGGGGGGATGCCCGCTGAGCGGACAGTGACTAGCTATGCTCATACTTACCCTCGATTTCAATTACTTTGGTTTATTACTATCGCTTTATAACTATAATAGTATGATAAAACGATAAACATGCTTAAAACATATAGCATGTAAAGACATATTAGTCATAATAAACATGCGATTTAAAACGATAAATCATATAGGCATGCTATTCAATTAGGAAAGCAGATAACAGATAATATCATATCATTTGTATCATAGATACACAGCAGGATTACAAAGCGATATCGGATCGCTACTGATGGGGGATAGCCAGCCCAGATCATTAACCGCCCTGTAAGCTTACTCATGGGATCGCCCGGCTACCCTTGCCCAAAATCCCTCTCATGGGAAGGATATGTGACCGTGGCCGGGCGGCTATACGGTATGTCAGCCTGACCCATAGCATCGGTAAGCCGCTGGAGACAAGGGTTGGGACTTGTCAGACTCTGTCCTCACCTGATCACTAGAAGACAATGCTAAAGGACAAATGGCCAGCTTTAGGGCTGACATGCCAGGCTAGAGGACAAAACCTAACCTTATAAATAAGAAGCAATGCATTCAGAAAAGATTCATTCATACAACACACAAAAAAAGGTATCACTTAGATTATTATTACATTCCTCTGACTTCTCTCTTGGCTATCCGCTGACTTAGGCATCGGAGGGGCTTTCCTCGGACGCCCCCGAGGCTAGGTTTGTGTACTTGTGCAGGACATCCGGTCAGAGGAGGCTGAGTGACGCCGCATCCCACAGAATTACATAGAATCTCATAAAAGCTTCGTAGTGTATTTGCCCTACGTATTTACACCCGAAACAATTGGCGCCGTCTGTGGGGAAAGAAATAGAAATCATGTCAAGACAAGAAGGAAACCCGGAAAAACAACCGGAAAATACGATACCAAAAAAGGTGGCCGCCGAGGAAGACCCAAACACAAGAAGGCCCCACCCCCATGACTCCCGAAGAAAAAAGAATGGTGGATGCGTTCCTCAGGAAGATGAGATCAACGCCGCAGAAGGAGCCGCCAAAGGGCACAGAGCCGCATGTAGAACAGCCGGAGAGCTCACAGCCGAGGACGAATATCACCCCCAAGAACTTGTTTGGAAATGAAGAAACGGGAGAAAACTTGAGAATAGAGACCGAAGTGGAGGATGAGACCTACCGGGTTGAGCCATCTGGCCAAGTTATTTCGAGGTTGGAAAGGCCGCACAAGACATCGCCAGCGGGCACAGTGATTATAAAGTCTCCCTTGGCCACACCGGTGCTGGAATGCCCACTGCCGAAAATGAAAATGCCTACTGTCCAGTACGACGGGAAGACCGATCCCGAAGAGCACTTGGCCACATACGAAAGTCACATGATGATGTACGACACGACTGATCATGTCTGGTGCAAGGTGTTCCCCACCACCCTCACCGGGTTGGCACAGACGTGGTTCAGGAATCTCCTAGTAGGGACAATCAGAGGGTACGAAGACATGACAAAATTGTTCAAGCAACAATATGCGGGGAATCGCCGGAGAGAAAAGATCGCCGCTGAATTGTTGAACGTCGTTCAAGGAAAGGACGAGAAATTGAAAGAATACATGATTCGCTTTGACCGCGAGTCACAACAGGTGCGAGACTTAGATTCAAAAATTGGTGTACACGCGCTGACGGTGGGGCTCAGAGAGGGAGAATTGCGAAGCCTTTTGATCCGCAATCCGCCCTCAGACTTGCTGAAGGCTAGGGAGATGGCCGAAGGGTTTATTCGGGAAGAGCAATTCCGTCGGACCTTCGGTAGGAAACCCGACAAACGAGAGGAGAAGGAGGAGCGAAGTGGAAACAAGGAAAAGAGCGGCCACCGTCCATCCGGAGGCAACTCGAACCGATTTCGGGGCGAGAGAGTCCAAGGCAAAGGATCGCAGTTTGACAGACTCACCCCGCTCAACAGGCCGAGGGCTGAAGTCTACGAGTTGGCGGCAAAGGAAGTAAAGTTCAACACGCCGAGTCGTGTAAGGGCGGGCGCGGACAAGAACAAGTATTGCAAGTACCACAGGGTTCAGGGGCATGACACCGAAAGTTGCCGTTCACTAAAGGAAGAGATTGAACGCTTGATACAAGAGGGACACCTGAAGAAGTACGTCGGCGAGAAAAGGGCGAGAAGCGGTGATGAGGAGGAAAAAGGGGCCGACAGCAGTAAGCGCCCCAAAGCACGACCGGTAATACACGTCGTTTCTGGTAGCGGAAAAGATACTAAGTCAAAAAGAAAACGAAAAGCTGAGGAGAGGGAGGAAACCTTCGGAGCAATCTACTCAGCAAACACGGGAGAACCGCGGCCGATACCTACGCTGTCCATCGACCGCGAGGATTACGAGCGCCAAGCATTTACCCGCATGATGACCCCCTGGTGGTCGCCGCCGACATCAATCACCACTTAGTCCACCGGTGCATGATTGACACCGGCGCATGCACCAACCTTCTTTACAAGGAGGTATTCGACAAGCTAGGACTAAGCAAAAAGGACGTGGAACCATACATTGGGTCCCTCTACGGATTCGCGGGAAACGGTATCAAACCCTTCTGAATCCGGCCACTTTGCTCGTGACCATAGGGAAGGGCGAGTGCTAGAAACATACAAGCCGATTTTGTCGTTATCGACGCCCCATCCGCTACAACGCCTTGATTGGCGTGAGTAACCTTAGATGAGATCCACGCCAGTAGTCTCGGTAAGGGCTCGACCATGGCGTATGTGACCGATTTAAGGGCGGACACCGGCAAATTGCATGGAGATCAGAAGGCCGGGCGGACTTGCAACTCGATGGCAGCAGAGAAGGTGAAGGGCAAGTCCAGAGTCGAGGTCGAATGCCCTCTACCAAGAATGCAATGAGAAGAAAGGATCAACATCGACCTGACCGGCAATGAACAAGGGAGGTGGAATTATCCCCTGGGAGGACAGTCATTATCGGCGCGGACTTAGAGGCACTGTTCCAAGAGAAGCTCGTTAACATTCTCGAGGAGAACAAGGATGTGTTCGCATACTCAAGAAATTAAATGCCTGGATCGACCCCACGGCCATAGTCCACACCGAATGTGAACCCGAGTTTCAAACCAATTAAACAAAGGTTGAGACCCATGAGCGCGAGAAGGACGCCGCCATCCTGGAGGAGATAAACAAGCTGTTAGAGGCAAAGTTCATTGAAGTATGTGACTACCCAGAATGGCTTGCCAACGTAGTTATGGTGAAGAAAGCTTCAGGAGCATGGCGGATGTGCGTGGATTTCACCAACCTGAACAAGGCCTGCCCTAAAGATTGTTATCCGCTTCCACGGATCGACCAACTAGTAGACTCAACCAACCGCCACTCAACGCTAAGTTTCCTCGACGCATTCTCGTTACCATCAGTCTACCTGGACGAAGAAGACCGCAACGCAGGTGCTTTATCACAAGCCACTGAGTCTTCATGTACCGAATGATGCTCGGGCTCAAGAACGCCGGGGCAACTTACCAACTGTTAGTGGATGCCGCCTTCACTAAGCAAAAGGGACGAACATGGAAGTATACGTGGACGACGCGATTGTCAAAAAGCGGTCGGACCGACAAAGATCTGGAAGACCTAGAAGAAACATTCCGCCGCCGTAGAATACAAAATGAAATCAATCCTAAAATGTACCTTCGGCGTGCGGTCCAGAAGTTCTTGGGATACCTAGTGGCGCAAGGGGCATAGACGCTTAACCCGAAAAAGGTGCAGGCTATCATCGATCTGCCGTCACCTAAGAGCATCAAAGACATCCAAATCCTCACCGGTCGAATGGCGGCCTTGTCCAGGTTCATATCCCGGTCAGCCGACAAATCAACACCCTTCTTCCAGGTGCTGAAGGGAAACAAGAAATTTGATTGGGGGACAGAGCAGCAGACCGCGTTCGAACAGCTAAAACAACATCTCACTAGCTTACCCACTCTGGCAAGACCAAGGATTCGGAGAGACACTAGTGTCAGATATAGCGTTGACGACAGAGACAGATCGGGTCATTATACCGAGAGAAGACGGAAAGCAACAACCCATATACTTCATCAGCCATGCACTGGGACAATCCGAAAGAAATTATCCAATGATCGAGAAAGCAGCATACGCGGTAGTACTGGCCGCCCGTAAACTAAGGCCTTACTTTGACGCACACCCAAATGGCGAGGATGCACTTCATCACCGGAAAAGGCGCCGAGAAATTTGAAAAGCCGGACGGCTCCTGAAGCGGGCCATAGAGTCGTCAGATTCGGATACAAAGACGCTAGCCGGACGGCCATAAAAGCCCAGCGTTAGTCGACTTGTAGCCGAGTGTACTCACCCTACCGGGGCATCAACCTGACGGAGAGTGGCGGTGTACACCGACGGCCCGCCACCGCATATGGCTCGGGGCGTGGGTCGCCATCATCACCCTAAGGACATGAATTTGAACATGCTCTGCTGTTCGCTTCCGCAACGAACAACGGCGTAATACGAGGCCACTTAGCAGGCTCGAGTTGACTATTGCAATGGGGGCGAAAAGTTGGTCTTACGAGTGGATTCTCACCGTAGCCACCAAATTGGGCGGCTTAATACGAGGCGAGAGACGCATGTGATGTCACAATACTTACACAAGGCTTAAAAACCTGACGGCGGCTAAGATCTTTCAAGTTTGTCACATCCCACGGCCGAACAACAAAGCGACGCTCTTGCTAAACCGGGCGAGCGCAATAAATTGACAACAAACCAAAAACAAAGGACCGCTGATGAGGCGTCGAAGCGAGCGCCACCGCCCATGCAATAACCGATGGAGACTACCGATGCGCCGATCATCAAGTACAAAACAACGGGAGAACTCCCTGGGGATAGACTAGAAGCCGCGAAAGTGAAGCGGGCAGCCACAAGATTCATCATCATCAACGGAGAGTCAGATCAAGATCTTTTTCCGACCCTCCTCAAGTGTGTGGGCCAAACAGAGGCAACCTACATTCTCGGAAGAAATACATTCTCGGGATCTGTGGCCACCACATGTGAGGGCTGAATCTTGCACACAAAGCCCTAAGAGTCGGATACTTCGCCCACAATGATTAAGGACGCCAAGGAACCGACAAGACGGTGCAGAACCGCCAGATTCATGCGCCAGACATCCACTTGCCGGCCAGAGATTTGCGAACCGCCCCGAGCCCTATCCCATTCGATCAATGGGGAATGGACATCTTAGACCTTTTTCCGACAACACCGGGGCAGGAAGTTTGTCATCGCCGCCATGAGACTACTTCACAAAGTGGATAGAAGCGTGTCGCTCCACAAATAACAGAGCAGCAAAGGAGAAAATTTGTCCGCGAATGTAATTACTGTGTTCGGCGTCGAAAAGTGGTGGTCTTCGATCACGGAGCACGCTTGACAATGACAAAATCGTGGATCGCTAAAGCGAATCCAAGACCGTGGTAGCTTACTCCTCGCTGACTCATCCTCAGCAGAATCCGGCTGTCAAGCGCCAACAAGCAAATGTTGAACGGTATGAAGAAGAGAGGTCGGACGAGTCAAAGGAGCTTGGGCTGACGAGCTGCCAAGTGTCCTATGGTCCCTTAGGACGACAGAGAAAGAGGCAACCGGCTACACCCCTTTCAATTTGGTGTACGGCGCGGAAGCCCTTCTGCCAGTAGAAATCCAGTCTCCTAGCCCAAGGGTCGACCTTTTCGAGGCGGCTGACAACCTAAAGGCAAGGAAAGAGTCCTTAGACCTGCTGGAGGAAGCTAGAGAGGAAGCATGCCTAAACTTGGCAATCTACCAAAACAGAATGCGAAGGATGTACAACCGCAGGGTCAACCGCAGGGAATTCGAGCTGGGAGACCTTGTGCTAAGAAAAGCAAGTGCAACAGGAAAAGGAAACATCCACGGCAAGCTGTCAGCCACCTGGGAAGGTCCATACAAAGTCACCAACATCAAGCAGCCAGGCACTTACAACCTCACAAACATGGAAGGGTATGAACTGCCCTCCCACTGGAACGCTGATAGCCTTAAGAAATATTTTGTGTAAGCCACTGTACTCTTTTTCCTTATCTACGGTTTTGTCCCACGGGTTTTCCGTAGAAAGGTTTTAACGAGGCAGTCGGCATGTTTTATTTTTGAACCGTGTGAGTGATCAGACCTGTTGACACCACATGGAAAGAAAGGCGTTTATGAAAGGTTTTTGCCCAGCATATGCTTAGACTTGCATCACACATAAGCTGGCCAGGGGGCAAGGAGGGGTGACTACCCCGGTGCCGGTAGATCAAGACAATTTGATTCAAAAACACTAAATTTTGAAAATTGAAAATGCCATAGGTCGGGCATAAGTCCGCTCATGGCCATAGTGCCCAGACAAATTTCACCAAAGATGATATATCGAGATAAGTCCGTCATGGCCATAGCGCCAGACAAATTTCAAATTAAAATGTCAAGGTCAAGGAGTCCGTCATGGCCATAGTGCCCAGACAAATTTCACCCAAAGATGATATAGCGGATAAGTTCGCTCATGGCCATAGCGCAGACAAATTTCAAATTAAATGTCATAGGTCAAGGAGTCCGTCATGGCCATAGTGCTCAGACAAATTTCTACCCAAAGATGATATATCAGAGATAGTTCCGCTCATAATATAGCGCCCAGACAAATTTCAAATTAAAATGTCAAGGTCAAGGCGAGTCCGTCATGGCTATAGTGCCCAGACAAATTTCTACCCAAAGATGATATATCAGATAGTTCACTCATGGCTTATAGCGCCTGGACAAATTCTCAAATTAAATGTCAAGGTCAGAGAGTCCGCCATGGCCATAGTGCCCAGACAAATTTCTACCCAAAGATGATAAAGGCTGGTATGTTCGTCATGGCTTATAGCGCCAGACAAATTTCAAATTAAAATGTCAAGGTCAGAGAGTTCTGTCATGGCTATAGTGCTCAGACAAATTACCCAAAGATGATAAGGTCAGATAAGTTCTGTCATGGCCATAGCGCCTCAGACAAATTTCAAATTAAATGTCAAGGTCAGATAAGTTCCGTCATACATAGTGCCTCAGACAAATTTCAAATTCAAAGATAATAGCACGGCATGAGTTCGTCACATGGCCATAGCGCCAGACAAATTTCAAATTAAATGTCAAGGTCAGAGAGTTCGCTCATGGCCATAGTGCCTCAGACAAATTTGGCCCAAAGATGTTAAAATCAGATAAGTCTCGTCATGGCCAGAGTGCCCAGACATCCCAAATGTAAAAGGTAAGGCAGAGAAATACCGAGGAACACCGAATACGGAAACTCAGCCGCTTAGTTAAAGAAGCACCATGAAAAGCTAAAGACTAAACTACGAAAAACATGTGCCGCGCTATAACTTAGACAAAAGAGAAAAGCTAAGAGCAAAGCCATAGCGTAAGAACCGCAGGGTCACTTAGGAATTTTCTTAATAAGCAATTTGCAGCAGAAAGGAAAACAAATTCCATTTAAAAAAAATAATAAAGAGTCACGTTACAAACAGCTACAGAGACCTAGGTACAAAGTTACGCAGAGTCGGCGGTCGTCACCCACAAAAGGGCCGCCGCTGACAGCCTAGCGCAAAAGAAAGTAAAATGCTAGACTAAGAAGAAACCCAAGCTGGCCCAGCAGGGAAGGATCTTCACCGGTAAACAGCTGGAGGAAGCAGAGCCCAGACTGAGTACAAAAGTAGAGGCGACGGCAAAAATCTTCCTAGACGGTGCAGGAAGAGCCAGATGACGACAAATGAAGTTCCTATGGAGGCTGTGGTCGGGACCTCGAACAAGAGGTCGCCTGTCTCTTCCTCCTCACCCTCGCTGTCAGAAGCGACGTTGTACTTAATTTCATAGCCAGGGACAGGGACATCCATCCCCAGCCCTAGCTCCTTCCGCTTAGCATCCCTCTCGTCCTCCAAATCCTCGTGATTCGGCCAAAATCGGGTAAGGAGAAACGAGCCGACCAACCCTTTGGCGTCTTCGTCGCCACGCTCATACCCATCGGAGAAGCCTTTCTCATAACCCCGGGAGAAGGCCTCCTCTTTCTCCCGCTTCAGCGTCTCCACCATCTAACGCAGCTGCTCATTATCAGCGTTGGCTGTTACCAACGCTGCCGTTTTTTGCTCCAAAGCAGCCTTGGCGGCACGGACCTCGACCTGGACCATTGTCAGCTGATCAGAGACAACACGTAGTTTCTCCTCACCGCTTTCTTCTTGGCGTCGACCTCCTCCAAGATACCTGGGTCATCCCTCGCATCTCGTTCTTAAGCTTAATGTGGTCAGCCTTCAGCTGTGAAAAGTCGCGGTTGGTCGCATCAAAGGCCACCTTGGCCCTCTCACAGGCCTTGCACAGCTGGTTAACCGTCACCTCCATGTCGGACGGCGGAGACATGATCAGTTGGATTCCTTTCTCGATCATCTCAGACTGCTTTGCGAGGGTACGCAGCGCGGCGGACATTTTCCTCGCCTTTTCGGCAAGACGGGCCTTTTCAAGGCCCCCATCAGGAGGCGTGGGGCTGGAAACCGCGGTGGCGGATGGTCGTCACGCCACAAGAATCGCTCACGCCGTGATAAAGAAGGAAGACGAGTTCAGATCCATGTCGCTAATAATAGGGATGGCGGACAAGCTGTCAGCAGGAATATCCAGAACATTACATCCGCACACAAGATCACCCAATGGAGACTCGAGCTCACCTTTCCAGGGACCCGAGGACCGCAGGTCCTAACCGCAAGGATCTCGCTTCCTCGTCGGAGACGAGGTCTTCAACGGTGAAGGTCTTCACCGGTGGCAGGTTTGTCAGGGGCAACTGCACCGCTTGAGGTGATTGCGACTGTTGGATGGGAGGTTGCCGTGGAGGAGACTGATGGGGAGGAGACCGGCCGAGGGATGACGAATGACCTCCTCCACCTTTGTTTTTTTTCCTCTCTCCCGCCGACTTTCCGCGGATTGTCTTATGCGCTTGATGTTGGGATTGAAGTTAGGCTTGGAAGGTTCAAAGATCCATGATTGCCTTCCGCAATATCCTTACGGTCCTCGACAGGAGCGTCTAACCGAATATCGACCGGACGGCGGTTAGCGTCGAGTCCAATTCGCCCGAGTTCCTCAACTGTCAGCTCCTCGAAAGCTTCTGAAAACGGAAGATAGCGATTAAGTATCATAAACGAGAAGCACGGGAGGAAACAGAAAGAAAACAGTAGAATAGACCGGCCGGACATTACAGCCCCAGTGGTCGGATCGTGCCGACCGGCCAAGAAAATTGTCATTAAAAATGACCTCTCCGGCAACCAGCCACAGGTTTGCCGCTACGCCTGCACGAGTAATTCAAAATGCATCGAACTTCCGCAGAATAGGATTTTCCACGCCCAACGCCAGGTCAATTCACCAGTCTCGAAACGACTATGGTGATAATTCCTGAAGCGCCGCGGGATTGAAAACGGCTTAGGGCTGTACAGGTAAAAATATCTGTCTTTCCAGTCCTTGACGGAAGAAAGCCTCTTGTGGACCGTCTGGTAATGAGGATCTGTCAGGATGCTCAAATACCCAGTGTCATCTTTATTTGAGGCGAATCCCAGGGAGTGCATGATCCTGGCGCGCCCACGCATAAGGGAAGGTCCAGGAACGAGCACGCCCAGGTGAATGCGACCATCGACGGATAAATGGCGGGTTCATCTGACAGAGGGCCACGTTTCCCCGGATAATTAGCTGTTCTATAAAAGGATGAAGAGGAAAACGCAACCCAAACTCTAAATGCTTGGTGAAGACGGCGGTATGACCCACTGGCGGTTTACAAACAGTGTCATAGGGCCCAGGCACCTGGAATTGCCACCCATCACCCAAGTCGTAATGCTCGGCGGCGACGACGTCACCAGCCCTCGATAGCAGGAACTCACGATACCTCTCATTCGGAAACTGGGTGAGGGGGGCTTCATAGGTCGCGCTATTTAGTTTCTCGCGTAGGCGAGCTGGCTTACCCGCAGAAGAAGTGGAGGCTTCAGGGAGAACCTGATCCTGAGGCGGGGCACAGCGGAGCGGCGTGGCCGAATATGGTTCCATCTCGTCAACCTCAGAATCAGAAACGTCCAACAGTTCTTCCCGTGTGGGGACGTGAGGGGAGTCGGGATCCTCATCATGAGACATATTCAAATAAGAAGGAAGGGACGGAGAGTTTACCTAAGGGTCAACAGCAGACGGCAGGATCCCACAGCGGCGGGAAAAAGATGATAGAACGACGGGAATAAGTGTAAGCTCGCCCTAAGATTTGAGAAGGTTTTGGAAAAGCGTAATGAAAAGTGAAGAAGGGGAAATGGAGAAGAAAGGGATGTATTTATAGGGATAGAAGGCGAATAGTGACTGAATATTCTGGGCCACTCGCGCTTTATTAAATAAGAATATGAACAGTCCGAGCTCAACCCCCACCACACACGTGTCGAGCATGCAGAGGAGAAGCGAAGCCCAACAAGATTGGGCGCCAAATCAAAACTTTAAAAAGAAGATTTGAAATTCAAAAAGGAGGTTAAGCTTCCCAAGCAAGCCTGAGTCAGAAGGCGGGCTGACTATCAACCGCCATTAGACACGCAGCACTAACCTCTGGTAAGAGCTGTGTGGGGGCAAATTGATGGGGGATAGCCAGCCCAGATCATTAACCGCCCTGTAAGCTTACTCATGGGACCGCCCGGCTACCCTTGCCCAAAATCCCTCTCATGGGAAGGATATGTGACCGTGGCCGGGCGGCTATACGATATGTCAGCCTGACCCATAGCATCGGTAAGCCGCTGGAGACAAGGGTTGGGACTTGTCAGACTCTGTCCTCACCTGATCACTAGAAGACAATGCTAAAGGACAAATGGCCAGCTTTAGGGCTGACATGCCAGGCTAGAGGACAAAACCTAACCTTATAAATAAGAAGCAATGCATTCAGAAAAGATTCATTCATACAACACACAAAAAAAGGTATCACTTAGATTATTATTACATTCCTCTGACTTCTCTCTTGGCTATCCGCTGACTTAGGCATCGGAGGGGCTTTCCTCGGACGCCCCCGAGGCTAGGTTTGTGTACTTGTGCAGGACATCCGGTCAGAGGAGGCCGAGTGACGCCGCATCCCACAGAATTACATAGAATCTCATAAAAGCTTCGTAGTGTATTTGCCCTACGTATTTACACCCGAAACAGCTACAAACATACGTATTGTAACATTCTCGTCATGCAGACTCGATTCAATTCAGAAAGTTGTGGTCTTTAATTTTCGAAGATGGTACACACTCATTCTCATTTAAACATATAATGCATAACACATAATCGCTACGAGCCTGACCATCGAGTAGGCCCTTGTACTGATCGATCAGATCTCACTTCCATAGTGCAGAGGCTTCCCCGACTCGTAAACCACCCCGAATACTATAATACTTGCATCTCATCCTCTAGTGTTCGAAATGATTCGAACTACAGATACAATCTCGACAAGTAATCTTTACGCAGGGTAATAACGAATGCTAGTGTCGCCCACTAAGAACTAAACACGGCAAGGAGACAGAACTGAGATGACAATCGCAATAAGGTCACGGTGGCCCTGATAACTTTAGCGAAATAGGGGAATAAAACCCTAGTCTAGTATGCATACACTAATATCCAATTTAAGAATAGGCTATGCTATTCATAGAGCACCTTAACTCAGGATAAAACGACTATTTCCTAAAGCCTGACCCATGATGGGTTGAATTTTTCATTATCTTGTACGGACAATGTTATACGACTTAAGGCGTAACGGCATGGGCGAGGATGCACAAAGCATAATCACGCTGGCTATACCACACTATTCTGATGACAATCGCAATAAGGCCGAGATAGTGGCGTCCGCTACAAGACTATCTTAACCCCACTTCACTCACGATTGACGTTTTCATATCTGAGGCCCAAGCTTGACCTTTTATTTAACTTACTCAAGATTTATTATTTATTTGATATTACATATCACATGTTTCTAGACTCTCCTAGTCTCATCGTCAAACGTTTAAGTATTTGTATTCGGTTTCATATGATCACATAACACGTTCGCTTATTATTTGAAGAGTTGTTATTTATTAACGTTTTCAAGTTTCTAAATTGAAACGTTTATTTGTATGTCCAATTTTATTTATGTGTTTTTCAATCACTTTAGGTCATTTACTTCTTCATTTTAAATTTTCTATACTTAGTAAAATTTTCAATTATTTTCAGTATTTCACTATTCACTATTCATCGTATTTTACTATTCATCGTATTTACTATTCATTGTAGTTACTATTCATCGTGACTTACTATTCATTGTATTTACTATTCGTCAGATTTACTATTCAATCGTATTTTAGACGTATTTTTATACGTATTCGTATATTTATACTTAAGATATTTTAGGTATTTATACTTTAAGATATTTTAAGTATTTAAACTTAAGATATTTTGTGTATTTATACTAAATCCTTTTTATTTCCTAAGTATAGATTTCTAGTTTCAAAAACGTTAAGTTCGTTTTGTACTTAGGCGATTTTTGAAAATATTTTAAAGTCTAGTTATAAAAATGTTAAGTTCGGTTTGTATTTAGTCGTTTATGAAAATATTCGAAAATCATAGTTTTAAAAACGTTAAGTTCATCTTGTATTTAGTCATTTATGAAAATATTTTAAAATGTAAGACTCGGTTAAATTTAGTCGTCTATTTATTTAAGTTAGTGATAGTATCGTGGATGATTCATTTATAGTCCGTATGTCCAAATCCAATAATCCAATAGCAAAGGTAGTATCACACGATTTAATTCATTTTTATAACGGTTACTCGCTTTTTATCGGTTTAACATAATTCATTTATAATTAAAACGATTTATACAAAAATTCAATTCTAATTACTATTTAACTTTAGTGACTTAGTGATAATTTCATTTTAGTCAAATTTAGTCAATTTTAAATGTATATGTCGTGTGATATAATATATATGTCAAAATTGATTTATTTCTTTTAATTTCTTAATTCTAACTTATTAACTAATAATTAAATTATATTAACAATAAACTAAAAAGTGATAAAAGCAAAATTTAACCCTAAAAACAAGAAGGATGCCGTGAGCAAGCTTAGGTAGTTCTAAAATTTCATTTTTCGATTTTGTCGGTTTTTAGCTTAAAGTCTTTATATTTTAATTATCCTAATTATACTAAAATGATTTAAACTAAAATGAAATTTACTAACAATTTCATTTACATTTATGAATAGTGTTTTTCAACACTTTAATTTTCTAACTTTTTAATCTAAATGATTTATAATGTTTTAAGTTGATTTATATAATAAGACTAACAATATATAAAACAATAACTAAACATAAACACAAATTATTAACAAACATAAATTAAAATAAGATCAAAATGAGTAAAAAGATGAACATAACATGAAGATGATAAGAACACACATGAAGAACTCAAGAACAACTCAAGAACACCACTTTCGATTTTGATAATTTATAATTTGTTTTCCTAATTTAGTGTTTTTTTTCATAGGAACATTCATTTTATACTAACTTAACACTATATATTATTTACAAAAATTAAAAGTGAAAATATGTTAAAATAAAAGGGAAATGCCGAGTATATGTTCATGTATGTATATATTTTCATTTTCGATTTTAATCACTTTAAACTCATTTTTAATATTTCACATAATTTTTATATGATAATACTACTATACTAAAACATAACTAAACATAAAAATCATATGAACATAAATTAAAAATGCTCAAAAATGAATTAAACTAAACATGTGAATATTTACTACAATAATCTATTTAACATATTATTTAGTTATTATCATTTTATTATATTTCACATAACCTACTAACACACACAAATCATGTTTAACATATTTTAGCACAAAAATCATACTCATAAAATTATAATAACAAAACAAATTAATTTACTAAAACGATAATACAAGACAAAGCTAGTCACCTTAATTAGGATGTTAATCGTCAGGACCTAAAATAAATTTTAGATCGGATTTTTCTTCACCCATAATACCCAAGTTCTACACCCAAATAATCCATGAAGGTTAGCTCCTAATACCCACTAATGAACTTAGAACACTTAGGAATTATTAGAATAATATTAAGGTTTTTATTTTAATTGTTTTTGGGAGAAAAATGGAAAAAATAAAAGAGAGAAAATGGGGTGATGAGCCACGACATTTTGGGATAAAATGAGCTAATTTTGGTCCTTAGAACTTGTGGAACAAGTTGTACAAAAATTAGATTAAATGAATTAGATTAAAGTTAGTTTTATTTAGTAAATAATGTTTTATTAAAACAAAATAATGCATCATCACTTCCATCATCAACAATTTAAGTCCACATTACTATTTGGCATTAAAAATGTCTCCTTGATATTTTTAAAAAGTTTTTACGAAATAAATCGGGTTTAAAAAGTCGGGCGTCAAAAGCGATAAAAGTTAAAGTGTGCGCGTTTGACAATTTTTTTGAAATATCTCTATTTTTAAATTCTAAGACTAAAATATTTTATTTATTACTTTAGAAAAATTTTAAAAGTGACGAAAATGAAAAATGGTAGTATTAATGTATTAGTATTATATTTGTATTTGTATTATTATTGTTATATATAAACTTTAAATTTAAATAAAGAAAATAAAAGTGATGATGATAAAAATAAAGGTGTAAGTAAACTTTAATTTTGTGTAAGAAAAATGGAAGAGGATATAGTGTGGAAAAGTCAAATAAGTCGACTAACCTAATAAAAATCGGGCTCGATTTTCGTTTTTGAAATTTTCGATTCATACAAGACGCTAAAAGTCTCGAAATAAAAGATACGATCCTAAAATAGTGTTTTAAAATAAAATCGAAATAAAAATAAAACTAATTTTCAAAAGGTACTAAAAACAAAATTTGAGTTTTAATCCAAATTTTGAATAAAAAATTTCTAGGTCAAATACTTATTTTTTCGTTGAATGTTATAGATTTAAATAATTATAAACAAACGTCAAAAAGTTTATCAGTTTAAATCAAGTATAACTTAGAATTTCGACATTTTAGAAATAAGCTAGTTTAATAGAAAATGAATAGTAACTATATATTAATATAATATTATTTATTAAATAATAATCAAAATGATTATATTTTTTTTGATATGTAAGTTTTTTTTGTACGTGAATTATGAAAAAAAATAAAGTGGCTTGACTTTGATTTGCGTCTTTGAAATTGTTGACCCGAATTTTAGAGACGGGAAAAGTATAAGTGTTGACTTTTATAAAATTTTGAAATGTGTTTCTTTTACAACAAACTTTATTTTTCAAACTTTTAAATTTGGACTTAAGAAGTTTTAGTATTATTTAGCGAAAAAAAAAAAATCAGACGCATTTTTATTATAAAGGAAAAAGAATGAATTTAATTTAAGGAATTAAATTCTTTTATCAAATTGTGTTAAAATAACACGGGGTGTTACAGTTTTTATCCCGTCATTTGATTTCGCCCATTTTAATTCATTTTTTCTTTCTCCCCTGCATCTCCTCTTTTCTGTCCCAAATTTCCGACCACCGGAGCTGTCACCGGAGTCCGCTTCTCCACCAAGGTCCTCCGTTCTCTTGCCCTGCTCCCTCTCTCCCCTGCTCTTCCCTTGGTCTGCCGTGTTCTCTGCTCTCCATCGCCTTTGTCTTCTTTCCTCGACGATGTTATAATTAGAAAGAATTGTCACCTGTGTTATGAACAATAAAAGAAGTAATGAATTAAGTGTTGAATACTTGATGTTACTGTTTTCCTCACATGTTTAGAATAATTGTCGCGCCACCCCTTTGAATTGCCCTTTCGATGACTTCACTTTGACCGTCCACTCTAACTTGGGAACCCTTAGACTCTCTACGGATTGAGTTAAAAGGCACGGCCTGACATGAGATTAAACCCTTCGATTATAATGTTGTATAATTAATGATCAAGAAATTGAAAAATTAAATGAATTTGATTGAAGATTAGTAGGAAAAAGACTGTGTATATTTTTTAAGTAAAAATGGGTAGAGTGAGAAATAATAATGAAAAAAGTATACACCTTGAGTAAATTTCGTATATGAAAAATCAATTACGTATTTTTATCGATAGATTAGCTAACCTACTTTAGTACTTTAAAGTAGGTTAAGTATGAAAACATTTTTTTTTTCTAACCTACTTATAAAAAGTTTATATTATTTACACTTTATTGGTAAAAAAAATTTAACCTACATTTTATTTCATATTTTGGCATATTTTATATTAGGGATATTTCCCACGGTACCCTCGAACTTTGGCAGATTACACATGGTACCCCATGTGTGAGGTTTGTTCACATGGTACCCCTAAACTTTGTGAATATGTGCCCAATATGCCCATTTTATGACGGAAAACTTGACGACGTTAATTTTATGGAAGAAAGCACCAATTATGAGTTTAGGGTATATTTAGACCCACATTATTCCTCGATTAAATGCTATTATTTGTACTCTAATCAACAAAGTTTATACTAATTAATCAACACATAATAGCATTTAATTGAGGAATAATGTGGCTTTAATTGTACTTTAAACTCATAATTGGTGCATTCTTCTTTAAACTTAACGTCGTCAAGTTTTCCGTCACAAAATGGGCATATTGGGCACATATTTACAAAGTTTAGGGGTACCATGTGAACAAACCTCACACATGGGGTACCATGTGTAATCTGCCAAAGTTCGAGGGTACTGTGGGAAATATCCCTTTATATTATTATGGAGTAATTGATAAGCTCGTGCGAAACACGGATTTTAAATGAAAAAAAAGCTCTATAAAAATACTATGTAAGAAATTGTAGAATTGATTGATAATATTACTCCCTCCGTTCCCGTGAATTGTTTACAGTTTAACTTTTTTGTTAGGAGAATTTGAGAGAAGTGTAAACAAATGACTGACACAAATATAGTATCACGATTGCAATAAAATAGACTAGATGAATAAAATAGGAGTAAAAAGCTCGATATTTTTATTTTATTTGTAAGGACAAAATTAAACAAAACCCTATGTTATTTCCTTGTATAAATTGAAAGAAAAAATTTCTATCGTCGAAATAATAATAGAACAATAAGTCTCCTGTAAGACAGGTCTTACATTAAATTAATGTAAGACCAAAGTACAAATTGCAGTTTAAAAGGTACAAAAATAAACAAAAAATATACTCCCTCCGTCCCGGTCATTTGTTTACACTTTCCATTTATGGGGGTACGGGTCATTTGTTTACACTTTCCATATATGTCTTTTTGTGACCCATGTGTGGAGTGGGCCCAACTATTTTAACCAATCACATTATTTAATTTTACCTACTTTAAAGAAAGTGGGACCTCATTTGTACTTATATTATTATTTTTTTAGTTTTTTCCTTTACCTCTCTCATCACATCGATAAATGTGTATAAAGTAAACGTAAACAAATCAACGAAACAGAGGGAGTACAAAAGTTACTTATAAGGGTACTAAAGAGAATTTAGTAATATTAATCATAATTATTTAAAAAATGGTACAAAACTTATATTATCTAGTACAAATAAGTCGACTTACAATAATTTATTGTAAGGCTCGACTTACACAAGAATTTGTGATAATAGAAATAGTGATCCGCACAAAGTGAAATTGAATGGAAGTATTTTTTTTTTTTTTTGGTTCTAGACCTGACAAAACAGACCTGACCCGAGACCCGAAATTGACCCGATAATCACAACCCGGAATTGACCGGAAATCCGAAATGACCCGACCCGCGATGGGTTGACCCTAATTTAACTAGAAACCCAAATTGACCCGATACCAACTACTCTCAGTGATTTCAAATGATTTAAAAATAACTTATTTGATATCGTGTGATTAAGTATCACAAAGTATATTCATAAAAACCTTAAGACAAAAAAAAATTAAAAAAAAAAAATAAAAAAATAAAAAAAAAAATATAACAGTTTTTTTAACAAAATTTTACATTTTTACCTAAAAGGGACCCGACCCCACCCAAATTGATCCAAACTCAAAATGACACGATAAAAGCCGACCTGATATAGACCTGAAACCCAAAATGACCCAACCCAACCCGACCCGATCTGCTACATTGATCAGACCCGAAATGACTGGACCCGATTGACCCGTTTTCCAGATCTATTTGGTTCCATGACTTCCATCATGTGTATAGCAGAAAGTCAAGTATGTAAATCTATTTTTTTTCACCATTGTAAAAAAAAAAAAAAATCCTACTTTCCTTCACATTCCATTTGTGAAAAATACTTTCGTTTCAATTCCATTATATATAAAATATATTTAAAGGGTGAAGAATCAGAGTTATTCGGGTTTTATGATAACGATTATGCTGGAGATTTAGATGATAGAAAGAGTACCACTGGTTATGTATTTACTCTCGGATCAGCAGCTATATCGTGGTGTTCTAAGAAGCAACCGATTGTTACTTTGTCCACGACAGAAGCTGAGTTTGTAGCAGCAGCTACTTGTGCAAGTCAAGCTCTCTGGTTACGAAATACTTCGTATTCTTCAAGAACTTTGATTTAAAGTTTAAACAAGGAGATTCGACACTCATATTTTGTGACAACAGCTCACGATCAAGCTATCAAAAAATCTCGTTTTTCATGGAAGATGTAAGCACATTGATGTGAGCTTTCATTTCCTCCGAGATCTGGTGAAAGACGGTGTTATTAATCTTGTTTTCAGCAGAAGCGATGATCAAGTAGCTGACATATTTACCAAACCTACTGTCAAAGTGGAGAGTTTCAAAAAATTTCGGAAGTTGCTCAGAGTGCGCAGCGTGAAGGACATAAAATGAACTGTTGGTTCGACGTTCAGTTTAGGGGAGGGTATGTTAGATATATTAGTGACTTTGTTTCACACAAAGCTTAAATCTCCTCTTCACAGAATAAATTATTTTTATATTAGGGGAGGGTATGTTAGATATATACTGCTACTATGCAACTGCACCATATCTTGCACTGAACCCTGCACAGCAACACCAACATTGTCGCTAATTCCATTCTCTATTTCCGAGTTGGTTTCCACGACTCTAGAATCCAAATTTTGATCGAGTGCAGCGTCTTTATTCTCCGTACTAACTACACTGTCAACTAGAACAACTTCACCAGCTAATACAACATCTTCACTGATAAAATTGTCTACTTCATTGTAACTAAAAACATTGCTCGTTGCTCGTTGCAGGGATTTCTAAGCATGATTTAATATTTGCTAAATAAGAAGACGAGGACGAGAATCGATATAACCTCTCAACATCCTCCAATTTCAGCTCCCTGAAGTATCGCTCCCACTCAACCCAAAGTTTTGCAGCCTTCGACTTCCTCGACGATTTCTTAATGTTAGTAGGAGCTTATGGTGTTAGTGGTTTTTATGGGTCCTATTTTGGTGGTTTAATTAGTTATGTAATTGGCTATTTAAAGCCCTCGAACTTTGTTAATGTTATGCAAGTTATTTCACACAAAGCTTAAATCTCCTCTTCACAGAATAATTTATTTTTTCTGTTGTTAGCTATTCTGTAACAAAGCTTAGAATTAACGTTGCTGTTAAATCTGACATAAAAATCAGACTGGAAAAATAAGGTTATACCGAAAAAAGTAGGCAATAGTGAACGCCGATAAATCAGTCTAATCAAACCAAAGATATACAATTAGATTGTAATGTAGGAACCGATTTCTGGGGTTAATCTTCTTCAATTGATCAATTTAAGGGAGCCAAGCTCAACCCTAATCGATTTGGGGAAGATTAGATTGTACGGAATCAAAGATCATAAAATTCTGCGAAAATTCTAGGTGATACCATACATGTAGTTCAATCACTCAATTGTACTACTGTGAAATCACCGAAAATTATTATTATTGTTCATTCAGTTTTCTTTAAGTTTATACGAAATACAAGTTTATGATAAAAACACGTTACAAATGATCGAAAACATGACAATGAGGTAGAATAAGAACTAAGGTGACGACGGAAACTGAATTGCGGTACTGGAATTAACACATGACCAGGTAAACTAGCGAATCATGGGGGCGCAATCCCGCAGATGGCAGATGGAAGTTGGCGTCAACAGAGACGGATCTCTACGAGGTCATATTTTTTACAAGCGATGCGACATCGTACACCTACGCGCTGTTTGATGGCGTGCATTACGGTTTTTGGTGTTACGGTACCATGCCCGGGGTGGATACCCGTTAGCATACATACAAACAATTTTAGTGGAATAAATAAGATGACATGAATAATGGCACAACGCGTGTTTTGCCAATATATACGGATACAGATGACATACGACATACGACATACGACATACGACATACGAGTATACTTTATAGTGTATACTCATGTTATTATTATATACGAAATAGAAGTTTATGATAAAAACACGTTACAAATTAAATGATCGAATTAAAAAGAGTGTTTCATAACATTGATCGGATGACATATTTTGGGTAGGCTTTATTTAGATTGAATAATAAGCACCTGAATAACAAGGAGGTAAAATAAGAACTAAGGTGACGGAAACCGAATAGCGGTATCGGCACCACCACATGAGTCATTGATGGGGCAGTCCTGCGGATTGAAGTTGGCGTCAAAACAGAGACGGATTTCGAGGAGGAAATTATTGCCGTGGACATCTTCTTTACAAGCGATGCGACATTGTACGTTCACGTATTTTTTGATGGCGTCCATTACGGCTTGTGGTGATGTTACGGTATCACGTCCAGGGGAGATTTCTGTTACATTTAAGTACAACAAAGACAAAAGAAATTAAAACCAAAAAAAAAAAAATTGATATAATGAATAATACATACACACATAATAAGAGAATGAGTAAAATATATTAACTGGATTCAGAGAGAGCACTTCGGATTAGCTGAGAATTTTTTTCGTGAAGCGTATAAGCCTTAGTAAAGTACTGTAACACGCCGTCTTGCCCGCCGAACCCAGAACAAGTTCCATGTCTGGCCCATTCATGTTTCCAAAATTCATTATCTCCCCCGATTCGCAGGTTCGGCCAGTAAAGTTCCAGTTGATTGCGAATTGGCTGTTAAAAACATGCATGATAAAATTATGTCAATTGAAAATGGATGCTTCTTCTTCAATATTTTTATTACTTTATAAAATCAAACTAGCATTTGCATGGAGTATATATATAGGAAATGAAATGAAGAAAATCAAACTAGCATTTGCATGGAGTATATATATAGGAAATGAAATGAAGGAGGTAGCATTCTTTACCTTCACCTTATTCCCTTTGAAATCAGACCCATCGGCACAATTTTCATTCAATTCTTTGTAGTCTTGTTTTGCTGGCCACAGCCCATGTATCTTAAAGTTGGAAGGAATAGGATCTAAATTCGGTCGACAAGTATCTACCGAGCAAAAGCTTTTGGGCCATTGCATCGCCAAAATAAACGCCTGCGGTGCAGGTGCAGGTGGAGGTGGAGGTGATCTTGCAATCGGTACAGTTGGGGCTCGAGGAGGACTAGGCGGTACTGGGCGGCGCCGAGCTGCTACCGCACAGCTAGTACTAACTGTAAGTATAATATTTATCACTAACCAAATCATTATTACAACTTTCATTATTTCTCTCTTAATTTTAATTTTTATTTTTTATTTTTTATTTTTTTTAGTTTGTTTGTTTTTAGATTTGTTACCTGCATTATTGCGATTTAACAAGTTTAGCTTATATACTAGTTAGTAAGATCAACCCATACTCCACTACTATTGCATTCTTAATGTATTTGTCATTCTCACTAATAGAGTTTGTTTTTAATTTTTACTATTTATAATAGAGTTTCGTTCTTAATGTATTTGTCATTCTCACTAATATTGAATTCTCATTAACAAGCTTAGCTTATTCTCACTAATATTGCACTCACTAATATTCTTACTACTTATAACAGAGTTTCAATCCTTATTATATTTGTCATTCTTTCTTATGGCAATATTATAAAATTGAATTCCACTACAACCGTTTATACGTCTTGTATTTTCTTCTTTTAAGTCTTAGTTATTTTCACGTAAGTTATGAGCTAATGATCACTTAAAAAAGAATATGAAGTCATTAATATCGATACATTTAATTAAACTTACTATATCGAGTGATATAGTGGAGTAGTGGACTATTTTAACACAATTGCTTTTCGTAGACGACATGCATATTACTCCGTCTAGTCAACATTTATTTTAATTAATTACACTTAACGATTTTAATAACTAATTAATGTTTTAAAATATTAAAATGATTTTAAAAAAAAAACACAGCTATTACACAAGCTATACACAGCTATTACACTGAGGTGTGAGGTCATGGGATAGGAATTGGGATCCTCTCCATTTTATTTCTCTGCAGATGTCGACAACTTTTTTTCTTTTTTTTTTTTTAAAAAAAAAAACATGTACTCCCTCCGTCCCGGTCATTTGTTTACACTTTCCATTTATGGGGGTACGGGTCATTTGTTTACACTTTCCATAAATGATTATGGTGACCCACTTGTGGAGGTGGACCCAACTTCCTTAACCAATCACATTGTTTTATTTTACCCACTTTGTACTTATATTATTATTTTTATAGTTTTTTTATTTACCTCTCTCCTCACATCGATAAATGTGTATAAAGTAAATGTAAACAAATCACCGAAACGGAGGGAGTATATTTGACCTAATTGACCCACATTTATAGCGAGGATCATGAAAGTGTTAACATAGCTGTGAAACGAATTTAGGAAAAACGAAACAGTGAATCTGACTAGCAGAAACAACTATCTCAACTGCTAGAATACCTTTACGGGTTTTAACATCTTAACCCCACTCTCTGAAAATTTCCCACTAGTCAGTGGCTCGGTGCTGCTCTAACTGGTATTTGCTTCCCAGCGAACAACACCCTCTCTGTGGGCTTTGGGGTCGGTATACGTTGTGATGTGGAACTATGATCTGCCTTTCGATCAGTATATATGTTCAGGGGAAACCTGATGCAGCGCTTGGATGATAAAGCACTGTCGACAATGATCTGCCCCCTCAGAGAAGTGGTTGCAGACTCTGAGCTGCCTTGCCAGAGAGTCCCGTCTTGATGAATGAATGTCATAGTTGCAAAGAACCAATTCTCGCTGCATTCAAAAGACACTTAGGGTGTGTTTGGATTGAGGGAAATGGAGGGAAAGGAAGGGGAGGGAAATGAGGGGATTGATTTTCCTTTGTTTGGATACAAAAAATGGAGGAAAGGAAATGGAGGGGGAGGGATTTGGAGGGATCCATTTTCCTCCTCAGCTAATCGAGTCCCTCCAAAATAGGCAAGATTTGGAGGGAAAATGGTATCCAAACACCACCATTTCCCCTTCCTTCCCCTTCCTTCCCCTTCCCTCATTTCCCCTCCCCTCCCTTTCCCTCCTATTTTGCTATCCAAACACACCCTTAAGTCAAAAATGTTCATCAACTATATGACTGACAAACCCAAGCCTGATTGGTTGTTACAGCCTTACGAATTATGATTTACGAGCATATGAATAACTACGTGATTAACGTGAACATGACCCACAGGTAAAAAGAATAACATTTTAGTCCTGATTGACGTCATGCCATATCCCTTAACGAAAAGTCCCATATTACAAACTTAGTCGATTGAAGATCATTTACCTGTCAGATGAAACAGTCTACGCTAATAAACATGTGAGAGGAGGATGCCATCCTACCAATAGAATAAGAGCCATGATCAACATAAACCAATGGCTCTGCCAAAATGCCATTACTTTTCAATTTTGATCACGAGATGGTTGCATATTCTTTGGAATTTTAGAAAGAATGGATCCAGCACTACAAATATGTGACGGGGTTAACTGGAAAAGAAGATCCATCACACATATATCACATGAAACATAAGACTACAGCCATACGAATTTGCACTCAACAATTTGTAATCAACAGATCACAAAAGGATGAAACTTGTTAAAAGCAAAAAAAAAAAAAAATACATTTACTTTCAGAAGGCTCTTCAAGTGAATGTTCAATTCCATTGGTCTCAACCATCAGCTGCATCACAAAGAAAAACAAAACAGCTAAGTTTAGAACTAAACGATCATGAAGGACCATTACAAGTGGTAAGTAAATAGATGACGACAAAGCTATTGTCTCCTGCTTCTTCGAACTCCATGTGACAGCCCCAGAACTAAGGCTAAACACATTACCTGATGTACTCTTTCGATCATCAACACATCCAGCCCAATCACTATCCGTGAACCCAACCAGTTCAAACTCAGCGACTTTTGTATACCAAATTCCGTACTTAAGTGTTCCAGCAACATACTTAAGTATCCTTTTTGCAGCACCAAGATGTTGCATTGTTGGATTGTGCATATAACGTGACACAACGCTAACTGGGAAGGCAATATCCGGCCTCATACTTGTATGTTCCAGTTGTGACATTGAATTTTCTGAGATGACTCCCCTTCCTTTAACCTGAAAAGCTTTCTATTCTGCTTTCGATTATCGCCAACCTCATTGTCTTGCCCTTCTCCATACCCAATCTTTATTATACTAAATGACAGTTCTCGCTGACATCATTAATGCCACATGTCGCGATTCTGTGCATTTTTTTCCCGCCAAAATGTAATGCTGACATCATTCATCATGCAGTACATTTTTAAGTATAGATTCGTTATTTATGATTATCTCTTCTAAATTACAATGCTGAGTACATTTTTTTATTTTAATATTTCACTTTTTGTTATATATATATATTTATAATAAAATAAAAATTAGTAGCTTTTTCTAATATTTTGTTTGTAATTTCATATTAAAGTTTCAAATAAGTATATAGAATAGCTAATTAACTTTTTAACAATTTATTTATGCTGAATTCATTACGGAGTACTTGCTTATTTTTATATTGATTGTATTTAATTTTTTCTAAATCGTAAATAAATGTTTGGCTATTTTACATATAAAGTCGATAATACAAAATTTATGCAGGTTATATATTTTAGCTATTTTATATGGAATCATTGTTTATTTATTACTCTCTGTATGTACAGTAAAATGATTATTATGTTATTATCCTTTTATTTATCACTTATATTTATATTAGTTATAAATAATATAAATCTATAATAACCGTGCATTTATGCACGGGATCTAAGCTAGTTCTCTACTAAATCCCATTTCAACAAACTTTGCATTTTTTTGACTCCAAAATTCATAATTTGAACAAAGGGCTAGGATGAAGACGAATTTCCATTTGATGCCATAGGGTTGAAGTTAGGAGCAATCAATCTCTCTCGTGTTTTTGCTCTAGAATTAATTGACAAGAATAATCTGAATTGGTCCTCTTATTCCATAAATAATCTGAACTCGAATTAATACACGAATAATCCCACCTATTGAAATAACATTCCAATAATATACTTTGGCCAATTTCAATCGACTCTAACACGTAAAAAAAATGGTGAAATCGACTCTAATTTTGTCTCACTCTTATTTTAACTAAAATTCAAACCGTTTTCACTTCTTTTTTATTAAAGCATGTTAAACAATCCAATTGTTGATGAATATGGATTGTTACGTTGTTGGAGGTTATTCGAATAATTTCATGAAAAAAGGTCAAGGGTACAAAGTATAAACACTATAACGACAAGAATACACGATAGAAATAAATAAAAAAGACAAAGTCTGAAATAAGATCGTCGTATATATACAATGGTCAATAGATTTACACATCTCATTTGGTGAGATCCATTACGATACGAGGTGTTGGGTAACTTTATGGAGCGAAGGTAAGTGTGGTGGTAGGGTCATCTAGCCAATCATGAATGTCGCAAGCCTTCAACTCAGCTTATGTCTTTTTAGCCCTTTGAAGAAGTCGAGCCTGCAAAGCAGAATAGAAACAGCCTTAGTATGCTTATCGATAACGCACTATGAGGTCATTTCTGAAACAATCATATCGTCGTGACATTTAACTATATGGGATTCACAGACCAGGCATTTCAAACAGAAACTCGCTCGTGTTAGCAAATCATTGTTTGAGTATCTCGTTAAGGAGAATATTTGGGACAAAAATGACCACGACTATGATATCGCTTACTTATCTTTATTAGTGTTGAACCAATTCACGATATGTCGTAGTCATTAAGTTTGGAAACAATCATTAATCTAATAGATATGCATTAACTTCTGCAATATCGATTGTAGACGATTAAATTAAATACTTCATATACAACGGAGTAATAATATTAATAGGGAGTTTAGAATACTTGTTGCCATCAGGGTGAAGCTCGCACAATTGACCATCAGCTCCAAGAGCCATCAAATTTCCTGCCGATGTCAATCCCTGCAAGTAAAAAACTAGTTTATTCGATAGCAAATAAAGGAAACTAGGGAACTAAACTAGCAACCCAAATGCACAGAAAACTGTCTGAGAATAGGCTAAGTCGTCGACGTAAACCGTTTTACTGACTTAAGAGTGACTGGTCAAAAAAAGCTGTTTACCAAATCGCCTTGATTTATTACCTGAATAGTAAGGACACTATCCACCATCTGGCCATCACAAGTATCCTGTATAGTAACTCTTTGTCCGCTGCAGGAATAAGCAAAAGGACATGAAGTTGGGAAATACAAAGCAACAAAAACTACGAGAGAGGAAACAAACTTCAAGCACATCAAATGAGCTACGAGAACCAACTTTCGAAGCCGTTAACAAATACTCCGTAGTAATGAATATAATGTTAGCAGGAATCTCGATTTAATTCGTAAGTTTCAAAAACATTTGTACAAATAATAACACGTAGAAGATTCTAAATCATACTGCTTATAACCGCATTACAGGTAGAATTCTGGTGGATAATTAATGAACAACTATCGAGATGAAACGAAAAGAAACGATTTTTTTTATTCAGTATTTTCATATAAATATACAAGAAACGGTTACCCTACGTGTTTGCAGCACTCTACACATCATGGTCATATCATCCTCTCCATATTTCAATGTGGTAAGAAAAGGAGGTAAGAATAAGAATCAACAAGCATTCAAAAAGTGGCGAACACAATTCTATAGTTCTATGTAGCAAGACGAAATTTGAAACAAATTTTGGACCTGTGTAGCCATGTCTCGTAGTAAAGTTCCTCCATTGGGTGGAAACCTGAAAAGAACATCATCGTCGATATTCAACAGAGAGATTGCTAATGTATATAGAATGATCATTTATCTCAGGTCATTACATTTTTCATGACATCTGATGAAACTTATGAAATGATTTCAACTCATCCTAAAAGCCTATACTTTAGAGTTTAGAATCAAGCATGAAGATGACACTTACATCAATATATTCGACCTGCATGCAACATTTAGTAATAAGATATTACTCCGAAATTAATTTAACTAGAATTGAGGGAAAATAGAAATGCATCAGAATTCAGATTCATAAAATTGGTAGGACGAACAATCACAAAGTCAGCGACATTTAAGCTCCAATAAGTTACTCCCGTAAACCTGAATTTTAGGGCAAAAAGTACAACTTAATAAATTACGATTATAGAAATTTAGTAATTTACGGAGGGATAAAGATCATATGTTGAGACAAAACAGAGTATTAACTAAGATAAAAAGGCAAAGAGTAAACTTGAATTACCTTGGGTTGTCAAGATGTCAAAGAATGTCTCAAACTTTCTGAAAAATGAACCTAGGATGTCTTCCCTGCGTAATTGGAAGCCTTCTGAAGTTAATTCTTGCAATCTTTCGTTCAAGCAAGTTGTTGGTCGTTTATTGTCCACATTAATACCTATGCCTGAAAACAAAGTGACGTGTCATATCCGCATTTTACATGAATGGCCTATGACAAACCCATGAATGAAAATTCAACTTTAGAGGTGATGAATTGCATATATATAATACTTGCCCAAACACGTATTAAATGTCTTCGACTTATATGTCGCGGTGCCTAAAATGCTACCAACTTTAAGGCCATTCATGTAAAGGTCACCCGGCCACTTTATTTTGACCTCCAGCTGTGGCAAGCCCTACAATCACATTCCTCATATAAGTTACTCTCGCCATTTAAGATAATGACTTAAAAGTTACAAGCATCACAAGAAGTTTTATACATTGTGCAAAACGCATGGTCATATATAGTTAGACAGACGATTGACGGTATAATTAGAAAATTCTAAACAATAGCCTAGAACAGCATACGCAATGAAATGTCTTCTCCAACATACACGAGATTAAACCTGAATCTTACATTTTTATCGCAAAGATCTTTTATCGCCTCTGTGACCGCAAGTGAAGCTACGTACTGTACCAAAGGAACTATTCGGCTATCCTCCATTTGAAATGTAAATGAGAACATAAGACAACCTGCTGGAGATTCCCAAAGATTTGTCGACCGTCCTACACATTGACATACATGTCACATACGATCAAACACTTCAATCAGCCTTATTACATTCTTAGTTATCGTACAAAAGATAATCCATTGCCTCGACACATAAACAATGTCAGTAACAAACTGCCAGATTTTGAACTTTGTAGTGCAGTGATCGATCTATCGGTACCAAGATTATACACCTAAGTGTAGTTAAAGCCTCCCAAAAAAAATCGAGAAAGTTGAGTTAATTGAGCACGTTATTGATCTAGCTTACATTCATTACGTTACAACCTCATAATTTTTTCATGCGCACATGAGAAATACTCCCTCCATTTCTTATATATGACTTTCTCACATTTCCAGACAATCATTTCTCTCTTCGATATTACTCAAAATATTTGAGTATATACTATCAAATGTATACTCGTATAAAAGCTCTTTTTGCAACGAATTCAACGGTATAGGTTTTACATTTTTTGGATGAAAACGTCATATATTTGGTAAAGGAGAGAGATATTCGATAAATCGCTGAACATTAATGGATACTAAACACAACATAAACTCAAATCGTTTGGTGTATAACTCAAGTTCAACAACAATTTTGTCAACAATGTAACAAGAAATTGAAGCTCACTGCATGATATGACCACATTTTTTCCGGCAAAATCGATACGAACATATTACAAAATTAAACAATAAATCATACTCGTAGATAGTCTTAATTTAATTTAAATTTGAGCACAAACCTCGTCCTTTGTATTGAACATCAGTAACACAAACAGCTCCTAGAGGAATCTCGCCGAAATTTCTGCTCAAACATTCAACAACAAAACGCATAAATTCGAAAAAAATCACTAAAATTACAGCAAAAAATAAAATAAAATCGAGAGAATTTAAGGAGAATGAACAAACTGAGAAACGACGTCGTGCGTGGAAGGCAAACGAGGAGACCAAAGCAAAAAGCGGCCAAAACGCGTCGTAGTGAGAGAATCGAAGTAACGAAGAACATCAAACGACGGCGTTTCGTCGGAGGTGTGGTCTTCAGAGTGAAGACGAAGGAGAAGGTTAGAATCGCCGGCGAGTTTGAGAGAGTTGGCGGAGATGAGAACGGTGGCGAAGTCGATATCAGCCGTCGATTTTCCGGCGAGGAGTAGAGTTAACGGTTCAGATTCCATGGTTTCCGACTTTTCCGGTGAGAGCTGAGAGTAGAGACTACTCCGTACTACATAGTAAAGTCAATGAGGACTGAGGATTTGAGGAGGAGTAAGGACATGTTCTTTCGAGCTTATTTTCATTCATTTCGATTCGATTCGATTCGATTCGATTCGATTCGATTCGATTCGAACCATTCGATTCGATTCGATTCATTCGATTCGATTCGATTCGATTCGATTCGATTAAATTAAATTTCAATTATTATTATTATTATTATTATTATTATTATTATTATTATTATTATTATTATTATTATTATTATTATTTTTATTTTTATTATTATTTTTATTTATATTATTATTATATTATTATTATTATTATTATTATTATTATTATTATTATTATTATTCATATAATAACGCTTGATGTTATTATTACACTTTTGAAGATAATAATAATAATAATAATAATAATAATAATAATATTATTATTATTAATAATATTGTTATTATTTATAATAATAATAATGATATTGTTATTATTATGATTATTATTGTTATTATTATTATTATTATTATTATTATTATTATATTAATAGTAACAAAAACAACAACAATAAAGATCAAAGAAGTAATAATTATAATAATAATAATAATAATAATAATAATAATAATAATAATAATAATAATAATAATAATAATCAATTTTAAATTTTTTGTTCGATTCACTTTCATTCGATTCGATTCGATTCGATTCGATTCGATTCGATTCGATTCGATTATTTCGATTGATTCGATTCGATTCGATTCGATTCGATTCAGCCTATTCGATTCGATTGATTCGATTCAATTCTAAAAAGTCGAAAAGAATGTGTCCTAAGTCTTATTCTTTGAGGAGTACCCTTCATTTTGCTTATAGGAAACGTAATTGATCAACTGTACCCGACTTTTACTCTGTTGTACCCTTTTTTGTCATAAGTTTTCCATTCATTGCCCCTTTCACCCAAAATTTTCTCTCTTTCCCCATCTATCAATTTTACCCTAAAATTAATGAAACTTATTCAAAATTCCTTTAGAATTTGTTAAAACAGTAAATTAGGGATTCAAAAGTGCATATTATACAAACAATTTGTCAATTTGTCAATTTGTTAAATTTTGTTGGTTAAATTCTTATTATTTTGATTTATTTAATTAGAATCGTTAAGTTGGTTAATAGGGTGGTTCACGGTGGGGTAGTGGGGCGGGCACAGTGGTGGGTCATGGTGGTTCTAGTCGTCGGCGTTGGGTGGTGGTCATTCCGACGCGCGAGAGAGAGTGAGGCAGTAATGGCAAGCGGGGCATGTGGTCAAGGTGGGTCTGAGGCATGTGAGGGAAGGGAACGACCACCAGGTAGGGGTCGGTGATGGGGGCCGCCGGTGTAGGGGATGTCGCTGGTGGAGGGATGTTGCCGGTGGTGGAGGCTGCCGCCAATAATGGTGGGGATGGGGGTAGAATTAGGGTTTATTTTTAATTGGGATAGTGCTTGTTTTTAATTCAAAAGGGTGTGATGTGGGTTTGCAATTGGCTGACTTGTAGTGGTAGGGAGGTTGTCCCGGGGTGGTTTACGGTGGTTCAAAGTGGCGGTGACGGTGGCGGACTTTATGGTTTTGAAATTATTTAGAAGAGAGGAGAGAGAACAGAGAAATTTTAAGTTTAGAAATGTGGGAGGAGTAAATGAGAAGGGTAGTGTGGTCTTTTTTGGGTACAACTGAGAAAAAGTCGGGTACAGTTGATCAACACCCATAGGAAAATAGATTCATGAGTACGATGAGATTATTACTTACTAAAATGTGACCAGTTTAATGTATTATGCGTTTATTATAATGTTTAAAGTGATCAATCAATATAAAGTCTTAAAAGTGGTTACATTACGTGTTAAAATAGTTACTCTAAATATTAGAATGGTCACATTTAGTCACTAATAGTTCGTCGTACGCATGCATCCGTCGTACAATAGAGTTACTCGAAATTATTAGGTCAAAAAATAGTCACAAGGTTTTCTATCATATGTCAACTAGTTGGAATAGAATGGATTAGAGATTGAATCCAAGGAAGATTGGAGTTGGAACCCCATATATGTTAATGTTTGTTTGGTTTGAGTTCGTAATGGATTGTACATTCTATTTATATTGTTTGGTTCACCTTTTTCAATATTTAATTATTTAATGCTCAATTTTTTTTAATTATTTTATACGGAGTACATGTTTTTTTTTTAATATTTCAAATTCACCTTTGTTTAATTTTTTTATTTTTTATTTTTCAATGTTCATTTTTGGGAAAGATAAGTTCAATGAGAAAGTGAATAACTATTATGGTGACTTGTTACAGCATGACGCAAAATTGATGTGCTAATGGATGATTAGTGGTTTGGTTCACAAATTAATGGAGTATGTAACAAAAAAAAGACCCAAAAACGTTACAAAGTCATGAGCAGGTTTTTACATATTTGCAAAACGATTTATAATTTAATCATTCTTAATTGAAAGTTGTTGTAAAAAAGTACAATTTGAAATAACTAGATTATTCAATATATTTAAAAAAAAAAAAAAAAAAAAAAAAAAAAGGTACGAAACACTAATGTATATCAAATCTCATATCGAGCTTTCTTATTTAGAAACCTATTGAGATTGAGAGTCGATCATACTATGTGTGCGTTAATTGAGCTAGTTTGTTCGGTCTCAAGGACTTACCAAACATATCAAATTATCGGTATGTCGTAAAATACATCTTCACCCTACTTCACTACCCATAATAAATATACGTATTTGCTCAATCACCCGCGAACTTTACTCCAACGCCCGCATTTTCTTATAAAATTACCAATACCTGCCCTTCTACAATTTTCCAAGTGTTTAACTTTCTTTGTATCAGGCAAGTCAATATAGACTTAATCTATTTGTTTCTAATTTCATATTCAAATTATGAATTAAAATTTGGGTATTAAATTAGTAAAATTGGTTTTTTTTTGACTTGCAATTGCTCTATTTTTTTTTAAAAATTATTAATTTAAAATTAGGGTTTGTGGAGGGTGGTGGCCTTAGGGCGGTAGTTGGTGGCGGCCAGACCGACGGTCGCCGGTGGTCGGTCTTCGGTGCCTCTATGACGGTGGTGGTGGTCCGATAAATGGGTCGGAAATTGCGTAGCATATTGTATGGCATCATGTTGACTGTTAGTTGCCTATGCTTATACAAATGGTGGCCATTTAATTATTTTGTGATATTTTGTTTTAATAGATAGATATTATCCATTAATGTTAAACTATAATGAATCATGATGAACAAATTCAAGTAGATAAAGATGATTGAGAGAGGTTATAGATTGGGTTAAAAAGAGGATTTTGAATAGGGTAGAAATTTTGGGTATAAAATGAAAAGGGTAAGTTTGTCATTTGCGCGGGTATTGGAGTAAAATTTGCGGGTGAAAGAGTAACACCCTAAATATAATGCTCAGATTCCTTACCTGTCTCACTGATAAAAATACTCATTCGAATATCGTATAATACGAATAAGATATCATATTCCTTATTTTATTTTTCCTTTTCTATGCTCTGAGAACTCATAATTGCTATTTCAAATACACATTAAATAACATGTAACATCCGTTTTCACCAACTTGATTTATTCAACAACTAGGATAATACCCGTGCATAAATGCACGGGGTGTACAAAAAAAATTAATAGTTATTCAAAAAAATTGTTATAATTACTATAATAAAATTAATATGTTCAACCCAATATTATTTTTAACCCTCTGATACACGCTATTTATATACATTAATTGCCCCAGTTCAGTCGCATTTAGCTGCATTTACTCGTGATCATTACTAGTTTTATGAGCTATTTGTTATATTTCTCGATACTGCTGCCTTTTATTTACATTTTGCAGGTTTTGGTGGTTTTGAGCCAAAACCCGGGACGATTGGAGCAATACGAGAATCAAGACGCCAAGACCAAGCTCGAGCTCGCTCGGGAGCCAAATTAAGACCAAAAGGCAAAAGGGCTACGAGTACTAATGGCCCAAGAAGCATAGAAGTCCAAGAGGAAGAGCAGGCCCAGTCAAGGCGGTAGTAGATGCAGACCATTGCCGGCCGACTCAGTGCCCACCAGAGTTTTTGTTTTATTTCGTATTTTAATATTTGGAAACATATATATATAGCCTTAGGTCGAGAACTAATCACTTATGCTTTAATTTTCTAGTTTAGTTTACTGCTTCCTTTTAGTTCTCTCAACTTTAAAAAGCTTCTTAAGTTTATTTCAAGATTGACTCAATTGTAACCGTCAATACTCCGTAAGATTTCAGGTTTTATTTCAATTGCAATTATTCCTATTATTATGTCTTCTCTTATTGTTTTTATTGCTTTAACTTTTAATATGAGTAGCTAAATTATAATTAGGGTTTGAAGGTGATTTGTGATAGTTGATTCAGGACAATGTTTTAATTGCTATTTTGATTGAAATTGTGCAAGTTGGTTTCTTCCTACGTGTTTTACTATCAATTGAATTTAGGGACGCCTTTATTGAATTGAATTTAGGTTGTTTCAGTTTAAGATCGAAAGCCTAATTGAAACTAGACTCACGCGTATTTGATAAGTTGAATTTAGTAAGTTGCGAGAGCCCGCTAAATTTGCTTAAGGTTAATATTGACTCGAGAGAGCGTATTCCTAAACCTAGCCACTTGCATAGCTTCAGTTGAATGTTATTTACTTTTGAGTTGAGTTCCTGAATCACTGTCATAATGATCCTGATGCCCTAATCTTCCTCTTTATTGATATTTGTTGATCTGCTCTATTTCTGCTTTAGTTTATAGCTATCTTCAAACCCATTTTCACACCCTAGAGTTAGACCTGTTTTACCGACTTTAACTTATAACTGCTACGTTTCCCTGTGGATACGATCCTGCTTGCCACTAGCTGCTGTTAGTTAGTTGTTAGGTTTATTTTGATATTGGTGATACGACTTAGCCCGTGTCAATTTTGGCGCCGTTGCCAGGGAAACGGCTTTGCTAGTTTTAGTTTTTGTTAGTTTTACAGGTTTTTCTCCCTTGTCTCAAGGAACCTAGTTCCTTGAGACCGTTTTTAATTGCTTGCTTGTAGTTTTGTTTATGCACAGGTCACCTACAGGTTTAGTTCCATTTGAGCCTGAACCTGAGCGAGCATTTCATAGGCTACGTAAGGAAGCAAGGAAATTAATTGATCTTGATTTTGAGGAAGCTTCGCACTCCGAATCTAGTGCTGCGCAATCGTCTTACGAAGAGGACACACCTCCCCATACTCCGTTAACTCCGCCGCCAGTGACTATGCCTAAACTCTCGAGTCACTCGCTTCCTAAAACGGAGTCCATACCTGATGGATTCACTATGCCCGCAACTCTGCAGGGCAACTTCGAGATTCGCCCCGCCTTTCTCAATTTGGTGGAGCGGAATCAGTTTGGTGGTTATCCCACTGAAGATCCTGGTCGGCATATGCAGATGTTTACCGACTACTGTTCAACTATTAAGCAGGCCGGGATCACGCAGGAGCAAATAAGGGAGATGCTGTTCCCTTTTTCTTTAAAAGATCGAGCTCGTGAGTGGATCACGGACCTCGACAAGCTTGCTGCGGGTATTACAGATTGGAGAGGGTTAGCTCTGGCGTTCTATGCAAAGTTTTATCCTCCCGAGCGTACGAATCAGATGAGGAGTCAGATACAGGGCTTCAAGCAGACGTTTGATGAGTCGTTTGCTGAGGCGTGGGAAAGGTACAAGAAGCTAATTCGGGACTGTCCTCACCATGGCCTTAACGACTGGCTAGTTATTATGACTTTCTACAACGGGTTATATGCGGAGAGTAGAGCTATCCTAGATTCCGCTGCAGATGGACGTTTTGCCAACAACGTTGATGATGACAAGGCTTAGGGGTTGATTGAAGATATGGCTGTTCATTCGGCTCAGTTCGGGAAGCCGCGAGGTAATTCACGGTCCGCACATGATGACCGTGATAAGGGGAGTATTTCTGCGCTCATTAGTCGAGTTCTTTGCCGCTAGCAGATTAGTATGATGCAGGGTGGTGGTTCTTCGGGTGCCTAAGTAAATGCTATTGCAGGGCACGACATGGGTTATTCTACGGTATCTGCGCACCCAGAGCGAGTTTATGCATATCAATCTTACAACCAAAACCTGCCCTACCAAAACCAACCTGGTTACGATCGATCACTCTTGTCTTACCGCAACCAGAATTTCCTAAACCCAACCACCCAACCACCTCAAAACGCCCCTTATCAACCTCCTCACAAGAACTTTCAATCACCTCCTCCAAATTACCAAAAACCCGCCTTTACACCGCAACAACCTACCCCCGTACCTGATCCAATGGCCGAGACTAGGGCCATGATGTCACAGATGCAGCAGGTGATGATGGGTATGCAGGAGTCGCAGAAGACAATGATGCAATACATGCAAAAGAGCGACCAGGCTAAGGATGCAGCTATAAAGAATTTGGAGAATCAAGTGGCTCAACTCGCCACTTCGCAAGCTGCGCGTCAACCAGGCTTCTTGCCATCGCAGGGCCAACCTCCTAACCCTCCTCCCGATACTGCATGTGCAATTACGTTGAGGAGCGATACGTTTTATGACGATCCGAGGCCAAAGCGCGCGTATGGCCGGTCGGCCGGCAAATGGCCGTCCAACCTACCGAACTCGGCCGCGAGGAAAGATGATTTGGGTGTTAATTCGGGTGTTTCTGTTGCTACTCCTTCGCCCCCGATTCAGATTAAGCTCCCATTTCCGGGTCGACAACGTCAAGAGTCCGAGACCAAGTTTAAGAAGTTCGTCGACGTCATTAAAACGCTTCAGGTAAATGTTCCCTTCCTTGACCTTGTTACTCAAATTCCTGCTTATGCTAAATTTTTGAAAGAGGTCTTAGCTCGTAAGCGTACGTTGGAGGATGTGTCGACTGTGGCTTTCGTGGGAGAGGCTAGCACTAGGTTGCAGGGTGGTAAACCTCCTAAACTTAGCGACCCAGGTACCTTTTCCATCCCCTGCTCTATTGGTAAGTTCGTGGTTCGCAATGCCTTGTGTGACCTTGGAGCGAGTGTGAGTGTCTTACCCTACTCCCTTTACCAAAAGATGAGCCTGTCAGCTTTGCAGCCCACTCACATTACCTTACAAATGGCTGACCGTTCGATAAAGCGTCCCTTGGGAATCCTACAAGACGTCCCAGTACAGGTTGGAAAGTTCTTTATCCCTGTAGACTTTGTAGTTGTCGATATGCCCGAGGATGTCCACATACCTATCATTTTGGGGAGACCCTTCCTGCACACTGCTGGTGCAGTTATTGACGTGGGCAATAAGACGATAGCCTTTACGGTGGGGGGTGAAAAGTTGACCTTTACCCATTCCGATACCCCGCGGTCACCCATGCATCTTGAGTCGGTTTGTGCTGTTAATGTTATACCTCCGTCTCACTTTACTGGAGACACTTTGGAGGTCGTCTCTGTTGTCTCCCCGTGTGCAGGTTCTTTACAGAATAGCTGCAAGGTTGGTTTGGGGGAAAGGAAAGTGCTCAAAGCCGACTTGTTTGACGCTAGTGATGGAGGAGGACCCACGGTTGCGTCGCTTGGGGCACAAGGACGATTTGGGGAGCCATTTCGTGATCGAGGTCCTACGATGATGGACTATGCTGCTTTGCCTCGTGAGGGAGGAATTCTATGGCGAACGAGTGCTGTTTCGCCAAGTGAAGCTGTTGCAAATGGCCAACGACCTTGGCCTCCTTATACATGAACTTTGAAGCTGTAAAGAGTCGTGCGGGACTATAAACCAGCGCTTCCGGGAGGCAACCCGATGACGACGTATTTTAATTTGCATTTGTACTTTGGTTTGCTTAGTTTTCATGACATTTGGTTGTATTTCGAGCGCGTGAGGATGAGGGTTTTATGAATGTTTTTAGCGCAGGTACTTTTGGACTTTGTCCTTAGTATTTTTGGAGCAGACGCTACGAGTAGACATCCCAGCCGGTCGACCGGCAGCCGGGCTCAGACCGGCACCGTAGCTGGAATTTGAAACAGAGGAAAAAAAAAGCAAAAAATTGAAAATTGCATGGGAGCCGGCCGACCGGCCGCCGGTCTGGACCGGCCCCCACGTTCTGCTAATTCGTTTTGCTCCTTCTCGCGTGCTATGCCGAAGTACTTTGTCGTTGGACTGATTTGGACGCATATATGTGGATTTTAGCCGCACTCCATGATTGACTTCGGTTTGGGGGAGCTCCGACTTATAATGTGAGCACTCTTTTTCCCCTTTCTACCCTTTCTTCTCGTCTTTGTTTTCCTTACCCCGTATGTTATGTGTCCTCCTTTGCTTTTGTGGTTATGCTGTTTTCCACATTGAGGACAATGTGTGATTTGGTTTGGGGGAGGGAAACACTTTCGCGTTATAGTTCATTTGCATTTTCTTATTTCGTGTGCATTTATTATGAAAACCCAAAAAAATTGAAAAAATTTGAAAAATCACAAAAATACGAGTCTTTTTGGTCTGCTTTGTCCAGTTTGGAGAATTGATTAGTGCATTAATTTTGATCTTTAGTATCTCCGAGTTGACTTTCTATCGTCTTAGCTTGCACGATTGGTTTGTTTCCTGTTAATAGATTGCGAGCCTGAAACACTAACCCACTTGTATTTGCTTAATTCTTTTCGCTTTTCGCTTGTTTACTTTCGACTTTGACATTCGAGCTTGGCAATGGTTTGTGGAATGTTGGTTTGTTGGTTTGCGGTATGATTGGAATGATTCATTTTATGTTGGAGCAATGCTTCGATGCTCTCGGAGGGGACTCATTGATTTGAGTAACCACAGTGGCCATGAATTTGGTTGCGACCGAGAGTATGAACAATATGTAACCCTTAAGGAAATATGTGTACCCGAGCGCGATTTTTACCGAGTGAACGTCAAGCTAAACGGTACTACATACGAGGGATGCTCCACATTTGCGGAAAAAGAAAAAAAGAATGCAGATAAGAAAAGAAAGAACAGAAAAAGGAAATGATTTGGAAAGTTTGGTTGATGGTTGGTGGTTTGTACGGTTGGCCTTGCTTGAATTGATTTGTCGTTAGTTTTACTTTTGCGTAAGCGTTAGAGGCTAGTGATACGATGTGGTGTGAATGGTTGAGACTTGTGCTCTATTCTCGGTGAAATAGGCTATGGCTGTATTGTTTATGTGCATAGGTCGTCCACTTTGAGATACTAACGTGATTAATTCGTGTCACTTTGATTTTCTCCGATGCTGTTTGCTTGAGGACAAGCAAAGGTTTGGTTTGGGGGAGTTTGATACACGCTATTTATATACATTAATTGCCCCAGTTCAGTCGCATTTAGCTGCATTTACTCGTGATCATTACTAGTTTTATGAGCTATTTGTTATATTTCTCGATACTGCTGCCTTTTATTTACATTTTGCAGGTTTTGGTGGTTTTGAGCCAAAACCCGGGACGATTGGAGCAATACGAGAATCAAGACGCCAAGACCAAGCTCGAGCTCGCTCGGGAGCCAAATTAAGACCAAAAGGCAAAAGGGCTACGAGTACTAATGGCCCAAGAAGCATAGAAGTCCAAGAGGAAGAAGCGAGGCCCGATCAAGGCAAAGCGGTAGCCGGTGCAGGCCACGCTCGTGCCCAGTGCTTGACCAGTAGAGTTTTGTTTTATTTCGTATTTTAATATTTGGAAACATATATATATAGCCTTAGGTCGAGAACTAATCACTTATGCTTTAATTTTCTAGTTTAGTTTACTGCTTCCTTTTAGTTCTCTCAACTTTAAAAAGCTTCTTAAGTTTATTTCAAGATTGACTCAATTGTAACCGTCAATACTCCGTAAGATTTCAGGTTTTATTTCAATTGCAATTATTCCTATTATTATGTCTTCTCTTATTGTTTTTATTGCTTTAACTTTTAATATGAGTAGCTAAATTATAATTAGGGTTTGAAGGTGATTTGTGATAGTTGATTCAGGACAATGTTTTAATTGCTATTTTGATTGAAATTGTGCAAGTTGGTTTCTTCCTACGTGTTTTACTATCAATTGAATTTAGGGACGCCTTTATTGAATTGAATTTAGGTTGTTTCAGTTTAAGATCGAAAGCCTAATTGAAACTAGACTCACGCGTATTTGATAAGTTGAATTTAGTAAGTTGCGAGAGCCCGCTAAATTTGCTTAAGGTTAATATTGACTCGAGAGAGCGTATTCCTAAACCTAGCCACTTGCATAGCTTCAGTTGAATGTTATTTACTTTTGAGTTGAGTTCCTGAATCACTGTCATAATGATCCTGATGCCCTAATCTTCCTCTTTATTGATATTTGTTGATCTGCTCTATTTCTGCTTTAGTTTATAGCTATCTACAAACCCATTTTCACACCCTAGAGTTAGACCTGTTTTACCGACTTTAACTTATAACTGCTACGTTTCCCTGTGGATACGATCCTGCTTGCCACTAGCTGCTGTTAGTTAGTTGTTAGGTTTATTTTGATATTGGTGATACGACTTAGCCCGTGTCACCCTCTTTAAATTAAAAAAAAAAATCAATAAAAAAAGGGTCAATATTATGTTATATTCGAATTAAAGTGACTTTATCATAAATATACTCATAAGATAACATAGTAAAATTGAGCAAAATTAGTTTTTAGAAAATTGAAAATTGAAAATATAAGGAGATTCCAATAATTACTCCCTCGTTTTTTTTTTTTTTTTTTTTTTTTTTTTTTTTTTTACCTTATCTTATTTGGTTTCTAATACAATATTTTGATGGTTATTTTTAAAATTACTTTTATTAATATTTACTTTTTGAAAGATTTTCTAAAAATATAAATGTCTTATTGACAGAAAAGTTTTTTTGTATTTAGCGTTTTTCTCTATGAAATTTAAAATACATGTTCAAGAAAAATGAATTATTATTATTATTATTTTTTTTTCGTAGAAAATTTGTATTAGAGGATTAATAAAAGTTAAAGTATTAAAGCTCGCCAGAAATAACACGGTAAAATAAAGAAAAGTTAAAAGTCTATTCAAAATTTAAAAAAAAAATAATTTGATTTTAACGTGCTTTCAACTTAACCCTTCTAGAGACAATCATATAAGCACAACCTTAGTAAACATAAACATGCATCTTCAAAAGCGAAAATACAATCAACCGTGTTCCTAACAATATATTTAATCATCATGTAACCCGCCAATTAAACTCGTTTAACACGTGTATCTTAAAGTGTCGACTTTAACTTTTCTTAATAAACATTTTTAAATTTTGACCAAAGTTCATAAGAAGTGGTAAAATTTCAAGTATAATTGACCCGTAACTACCGACTATTATGCCCGTTTGATAGGTTTGAAAGTACTGATATTTCTTAGTTAAACAATCAAAATTTAGACGGTAGGAACATTAATAGGTGTATTTAAAAAGAATTAGTATAATGAAAACATTTAAAATTTGTTATACGTATATTTTTTCATATAGTTTTTTTTATCTTAGAATATATTATAATGTGGTAAAACGTGAATACGTGATAAATATTTTACATAAAATATTGCGTAAAGATAATGTGAATATTCAAAAAATACGAATAGAATGTTGGAGATTTGTGTTTGAATTGCAAGTAGGCATGAAAACAATGAATTAGATGAATTCTCTCATGAAACAAATAGGAAAGGGGGGAAAATAGAATAATATTATGCACTGAAACGGCTTGACGATTTAGTCCCGATTTTTGGCCTACGATCGAACCATGGTCCTTGGACCCATGGTCACGTTTTTTCAGCCCAAAAAGGCTCAAAATCTCGGCTGAATTTTAAGTCAAGGATGATACATTTTAATTCATACATGTCCCTTTCGATTAAAGTTGCTTTAAACTTTATGTCTTTGTCACCTTTGATCTTTTGTATTCAAACAACAAAATTCAGCTTGGGACATAATGTGGGCCGAGATTTCTTGCTCTCCAAGGAGGAATCAAGACCCTTAGATGAAGAACAACAAAGGAAGGGTGAGGATGCTCCAAGATGTCACCATCTACTTTAGTTGTTAGTTGTTGTAATTTTCAGATTTTGTAAGGTCTTGTGACCTACTTTTCGGCTGTTTTTGTAAGGCCCTCATGGCCCTTAGATTAGATATTAGATGTAGGGTTTAGATGATAGCATGGGTCTTATATAAACCCACCTATCTCCCTTGTAAAAATCAGATTTGAAGTAATAAGAAAATGAGTTTTAAAAGTGAGTTTTTCTCTTGGAAACCACCTTGGCTTTGTGCTTGGTGTTTCGAGTTCCATGGGTAATGATCATAGCTTAGTGCGATGATTGATCGGAACCTTAGTCTTAGGCTAGTGGCTTTGTGCTTAGTCTAATTCATATCCTTAATCTTTAGTTTGTTTTATGTTTTCACAATAAAAACCGAAAACTTCACCACTAAAACAGCCCAAAAAACGTGAGCTTTGAGTGTTCATTTCAATCATAGGTTGTTTAGGGTGAGTGTGGATACAAGGTACAAAGAGGCCCGCCCCGAATCGCTCCAATTGGTATCAGAGCTTCGGCTCTTGAGTTTTCTTAAACCAAGACGATCTTGGGATGAGTTGGGTTTAGATGTTTTCGAGTGTCACCTTGCAAGTTTGTGTGCATCTTGACTTGTGAGTGTCGACTTGAGTCGAGCACCTTTGTAGGTGTTTGAGTCGAGTTGGCTAACAAGAGGAATTCGATGAATTTGCTATGTGCTTTTCGTAGGATTCGAGTCTTGTTGTTTCATTCGTTTTTATCAAAATCTTATTCTTCAAAAATCGTTTTAATTTCTGAAAATTTCATCTTTTTGGATACCATTTTATTTGGCCAAAGTTTGAGGACAAACTTTTTTTGAAGAAGGGGAGAGTTGCACTGAAACGGCTTGACGATTTAGTCCCGATTTTTGGCCTACGATCGAACCATGGTCCTTGGACCCATGGTCACGTTTTTTCAGCCCAAAAAGGCTCAAAATCTCGGCTGAATTTTAAGTCAAGGATGATACATTTTAATTCATACATGTCCCTTTCGATTAAAGTTGCTTTAAACTTTATGTCTTTGTCACCTTTGATCTTTTGTATTCAAACAACAAAATTCAGCTTGGGACATAATGTGGGCCGAGATTTCTTGCTCTCCAAGGAGGAATCAAGACCCTTAGATGAAGAACAACAAAGGAAGGGTGAGGATGCTCCAAGATGTCACCATCTACTTTAGTTGTTAGTTGTTGTAATTTTCAGATTTTGTAAGGTCTTGTGACCTACTTTTCGGCTGTTTTTGTAAGGCCCTCATGGCCCTTAGATTAGATATTAGATGTAGGGTTTAGATGATAGCATGGGTCTTATATAAACCCACCTATCTCCCTTGTAAAAATCAGATTTGAAGTAATAAGAAAATGAGTTTTAAAAGTGAGTTTTTCTCTTGGAAACCACCTTGGCTTTGTGCTTGGTGTTTCGAGTTCCATGGGTAATGATCATAGCTTAGTGCGATGATTGATCGGAACCTTAGTCTTAGGCTAGTGGCTTTGTGCTTAGTCTAATTCATATCCTTAATCTTTAGTTTGTTTTATGTTTTCACAATAAAAACCGAAAACTTCACCACTAAAACAGCCCAAAAAACGTGAGCTTTGAGTGTTCATTTCAATCATAGGTTGTTTAGGGTGAGTGTGGATACAAGGTACAAAGAGGCCCGCCCCGAATCGCTCCATATTATGTAGCTATTAGAATGTTAGGCGGATCATCTTAGCAAACAAATAAATAAATAAGGAAACAAAATAATGGAGTAAAATAGTGTAGATATTATGTGTTTAGGCGGGAAAAAAGTTGAGGTATGGTTTTTCTTATATATAATTTATATTTATATTTATATAGATAGATAGATTTATCATAGCACCGTCTCACCAAAAAATTACGCCACGAAATAACATAATGACGTGGGGACTTAAAAGGCGTAACCCAAACTCCCAAAGCCCCAAACTCAACAAACCGATCCCAAAAGCCCAAAAAGCCCAAAATTACACTACTACTCGTAGTAAGTAAATTTGACTGTTAAGTCTTGGCAAAGTTCCAGAGATTTTGGTGGAGAAAAAGCATGGAAGAAAAAGAAGCAAAATTGCAAAGAACACTAGCTCAATATGGTTTAATCTTCTCCAATTTACCCTACAAAGGACGTTCTCTTTTCACCACCAAAGACTTTTCTCCAGGTTTCATCTTTTACTGTGCTGTTATTTCTTTTACTAATTACTTTGTTGTTTTTGCTGGTATTAATCCATTATTTTTGCATGTAATCTCTTCATTAGTTCATTTGTATGAAAAATTAGTTTTTGTCGTCTTTTAATTGTACCCTTTTGAAATTTTAGCATTTCTTTGGTGATTAGTTAGAATTTACATATAAGTTACGTTTTTTTTTTTTTTTTTTTTTTTTTTTTTTTTTTAATGTTCAAAGAAGGTTTTATGCAAAGATGTTCAAATGAAAAATTAAAAGTTGCCCTTGTTGATTTGGTATGTTGTCGTAGTATTTGATTGATACTATTTTTCAACGAGACGGTGGTTGTATGTGTACCACGGGCTCATTATCAGGGGATTTAAATGTGTGCAATCTTCAACAATGGTGATTATAATTGGAGTTGTCGGAAACCAACTCAATCAAGAGCAAGTCTTTTGATAAACCATCTTTCCCTAACCAACTCAATAATCACATTTAGTTTAATTGTTACGGAGTACTATTATTGACAAAAACGTGACCACATTTATATTTATGAATAATAGTCACATTATAATTAATTGTAGTCATATCGGAATTGTGAAATCAGTGACAGGCCCGGGTCACACCCACAAATGGAAGGAGAGAGCCCGCTTCATAAGGCCTAGAGGGTTCCATTCCAAAATCAATTGGTGATGGGAGGAGTAGCCTCTAGACATATAAAGTGAACAACTCTAACTTCCATGATCAATGTGGGACTTACGTGTGAAGTTAATAAGGGTCTTCTTCACAAGAATACTTGTCTTTCATTTCGTAGTGAAATAGTTGTCTTTAGGACTTTTTCCTCAACCAAAAGTTTAAGCTAATGGTTAAAAGTCCATAATCGATTTTATGTTCTAACATGTCCCCTCACACGAATGCCCTTTGGATTTGAAATGTGTATGTAACCGAGGCTTGCCCATAAGTGGTGCTAAATATTTGGCTTTACAAATGAGGGGTAGTGAAATTTGAATCCATGACCTTTGATCATAAAGCTCTAATTTCATGGAAAAACCAATTCAATCAAAAGTTTAAGCCAATAGTTGGAAGCTTGTCATCGGTTTTAAATTCTAACATGAATTATGGTCAAAATTTATTCGAAAACACTCCTTTGTATGAATAATGGTCACAATTTATTGGGGAGAATTTGTGTTGATTGAATGGTTGTTGATTGTTGATTGATTATGACGTAATTAGGAAGCAACATTGGCAAACTTATTTAAGTATGATGAATTATATGCCAAAATCATTTCATTTGCTAGGTCATAGCTTCTATTCAGGAAGAAAAGTTGTTATGATTTTGTTTTTTACGTGTTCGTGGAGGAGCAAAATTGGACGCGTATAATGAAATTTGTTTAGTTTTGCATATATATAACGTATGCGGGAAGTAAGTCTCCAATGGGACTGTCTTCTTGCACTAGAATAATATTTTGTAAGACAGTCTTTTTGGGGAATTTTGTGATAATGAAATTTCTGTGGAATGCTTGTATTCTTTATAAGGTGGGATTTGTTATTGTTGCAAAATTTATGTTGCAGGTGATGTAATTCTAAGACAAGAACCTTATGTATCTGTTCCAAACAACTCGTCATGTGGCTCGAGATGTGAAGTTTGTTTCACTTCGGTTAATCTGAAGAAGTGCTCTGCTTGTCATGCTGTGTGGTATTGCGGAAGTTCATGTCAGGTATTTGATGGTTTACTTTCTATGTTACTTTGTATGCTTTTATATGCTCTCTATATTTAAGCAAATGTCAATCCTTGAAGTGGGGTTATTCAAGTCTGAACTTCTCCGACACTTCACTTTGACATTGTGCCATGTTTTCGACGCAAAAACATGGAAGTTTCTCTCTGATCGAGACGCCCGGCATTTGAGCCCCAGTTAGGAGTAACAGAGATTTGAATTGAAAAGATTTGAGATGAATTTGTGTCTTTTCAAGGACTTGATTGCATACAGGTGGTAAAAGGATATTTGATTTGGAACTTAGAGGATCGCCTTTAGTATTATTGGGAAGGAAAATGTACTGTTGTCATTTTCCGATTGTATTCTCATTTCTTAGTGATCGGTGTTGCCCGTCGATAGATTAGGCAAATAATGCTTCGATTCAAATTTAATGATAGAATCATCAAATTTCTTACCTTGTTTTTCAAGTGTAGTACATATTACGGAATACTTGGCGAATACGGAGTATATTAGATTATTACTGAGTAGATGCAAATATATACGAGCTGCAGTCCCTTTTGCTATATACATGTCGTGCTGGATAACTTTACGATTGTTTCTCTTGTCCAGAAAACAGATTGGAAGTTTCACCGAGTAGAATGCCAGGCACTCTTGAATGTTAAAAAGGAGAGACTAAAGTACATAACGCCTTCTATTCGCTTGATGGTGAAACTCTATCTGAAAAGGAAGTTGCAGAATGAAAAAGTATAATTTCCTACTTTCCTACATGTGTCTTTCTATTTTGTCTTTATATCGCATCCTCTATGACAAAATTGAATGCCGGTAAAACAGTTCTTGTTTTATTTATAGTGATAGTTCCATTCACGCCAAATAGCTAGCTGTGGATCAATTTATTTTCTAATAACTAAGGGTTGTACTGTTGTGGCAGGTTATACCATCTTCAGTGACCGATAATTATAGTCTAGTGGAGGCCTTGGTATCTCGTATCCTTTTTTGCGTAAGTTGCTATAAGTGTTTAGTCTAGCTATAGCTTAAATGGAATCAATAATGAATTCATAACAAAATTATCTCCTTTGTTTTCAAATAGTAAGAGGTTGGTGTAATTTTCAGCTTGGGGTCAATTGAAAACAATCTCTCAATCATCGCGGGTGAAAAGCCAGCTATTGGATATATGATGGATGACAACGATGTTCAAGCCTCGTAATACTCGGTTTTTTCTTAACCATAATGGTCAGATATGTCTGAGATTGAAGAGAAACAGTTGGTATTATATGCGCAGATGGCAAACCTTGTAAGTACTATACTTCAGTGGCCAGGCCTGGACCTTAAAGAAGTTGCCGAGACTTTTTCAAAGGTTTTATGCCGAATCTTTAACTTATATCAGTCTGAATATGAAATTAAGATCGACTTCGATAATCAGACATCGCATAGATGCTATAGTGTATGCTTCTGAGGCGAGATATGCTTAGCTTTTACTCCGTAAATGTCCTATACGTCTGTTATAGCGTATCATTGAACCTTATTGGTTGACTGATATTATGCTCTTTCCAAAATTGTGTCGCTCTTAAAAAAATCACAATGACCTATAGAGTATAGGCGAGAGGCATTAAAATGTGGTTGTTGAAATACGTTTCATCTTTACATAGCCAGGCCTATGTTAGGGCAGAGGTTTCAGGTAAATTATTTATTGCTTGTGACGTGGAATTTTTTTAGTTATCCTTGATCGTTTTTTTTTTTTTTGCAGCTCGCGTGTAATGCTCACACTATATGTGACTCGGAACTCAGACCTCTGGGTACGGGGCTATACCCTGTCGTTGCCATGATTAATCACAGGTGACCGAGTTTTTCCGTTTTGCTTCTACTCATACCTTTCTCCACAAATATTTGTGCTAATTGGCTGTGATATTTCAGCTGTTTGCCTAATGCTGTGCTGGTGTTCGAGGAAAGGGTTTCCGTGGTTCGTGCTGTGCAACATATTCCTAAAGGTACTGAGGTACTAATATGATTTTATCAATGTTCTTCTCTTCTTCGGTTTCCTCTCTTGAAAAATCTTCTATTTCCGTAATGCTGGATCACAGGGTTGGGCTCATTCCAATTTCAGTTTGTATGGTTAAGCTGTAAATGGTATCTGTAATCTGCTAAATGCCATGAAGCGTTTCATGAATGTATTGCATGTAACGATTATAATCTCTCTTATGATGCTGTTGAAGGTGACGATAAGTTACATTGAGACTGCTGGAAGCACCATGACACGGCAAAAACTTCTAAAAGAGCAGTACTTTTTCAGATGTGCATGTCCTCGCTGCATTAAACTGGTTAGTGCAAAATCTTGAACTTTCATACAACTGAAAACTGTTTGTGCTCGTATGCTTGTAAAGCATGCCATTATTGTTTACTTGGAGCCGTTTTCGGTGTCTGATGGTTTCACTTGACTGCCTCTTGTTGAAGGGACAAAACGATGATATCCAAGAAAGTGCTGTTTTGGAGGGTTATAGATGTAGTGATACTAAATGTTCAGGTTTTCTGCTTCGAGACGCAGGTACAAACTCTCTTCAAAAAATTTTATATTTCTTACCACAAAGTCTCTCATAAAATAATTTCTTAACTCTCTTGTGAGACGGTCTCACAAAGTGTGAATACGAGATTATATTTGTAATAATAAGATAGAATACAGAAAATGGTGAAATGGTTGCCAGAAAAGATTGCTACTATCATCAATAAAATAGTTACGAACACTTGTGAAAAAGGTTGGTAATAGAAGTTCATGATTATCACTAAAATAGGTACGAAAATCATAGAAATGGCTGCGAGTTAAGTGATCTTGCAGCAAACTGTCGTAAGACCATCTCATACAAAAATTAGTGTTCTAAGATTCCGTTAAAGCATCCATTAAAGACACTTACATGGCTATACACAGACCATACATTATGGTAGTTACCAAAAGGTCTTGCAAAACCGAGCAGTTTTCTCATTTTCTGCAGGCCTGTCTTACGTAAGTATCTGTGTTTTCTCTGATAAATGTTTCCTTCCGCAGATAAAACGAAATTTACATGCCAACAATGTGGCCACGTGAGAAAACTGGAAGACATCAAACAAATTGCAAGCGAAGTAAAAACCCTGTCAGAAAAGGCTTCAGCGTCACAGACAGCAGGACGTATCCTTTCCTGTTTTTTCTCAAACATAAAATCAGCATTTCTATCTCGTCACCTTGCATTTCGGCATTGTTCTATACTCTATAGTCCCATGCGATGTGTGGTCTTTGACAAAGTTCAGATTACGAAGAAGCCAGGTCACTGTTCACGAGAGTCGAAGAACTACAACTGAAACTATGTCATCCACTCTCTCTTGATCTCATGCGCACACGCGATAGTCTCTTGAAGGTGTGTTTTTATGCCTGTCATTTACGAAGTACTAATTACTGAAGATTCCACTGTCAAAATTCAATGGCGAAATTTCTGCACTGAGCCTTTTTTCGTCTTTAGATATTCATGGAGCTAAACAATTGGAAGGATGCACTATTCTATTGTAGATTGACGATCCCTATCTATGAGAGTAAGCGATTATATTTTTTATTTATGCTCCTCGCCCTTCTCTTCTTTTTTTTTTTTTTTTTTTTTTTTTTTATATTTTTTTTTATTTAAATTTCTGTTTGATAATTGCTTTATGCTTTTCTGTAAACTCATTATTTGATAATTTTTCGCAAATCACTTTCAGAGGCTTATATTGGTTGTCATCCTATGCTCGGACTGCAATACTACACTTGCGGAAAACTCGAATGGTAAAATTTTGATTTTTGATTTTTGATTTTTATTCTTAGAATCTTGTATTGTCTCGGTATCTCTATAGCCATGGTGCACTCTTTATATTGTGCTCGTTTGACCTGGGTAGTAAAACAATACAAGTATTGATTTTCTGTCTAATTTTTTTTCACATTACACGTTTGTTCAAACTTTTGTATTATACTGTAGTACAAATTTAGTTGTTTGATAGACCCAACACGACAACTATTGCGTTGTATTTATGAGTATATTTTGGGGTAATTTACAGTCAAGGTAACCTCAGTTAACCATCAAAGTTATACGACTATACGAGGGCATTATATTTTTGTGTTTGGATGGTATAATGGACCATTATATTTACCGTATCAAAAACATGTGTCGCCATACCAGGTTACTCGGCGAGACTGAGAATTCGGTTAGATCATTAACCAATGCAGTGGACATTCTACGAGTGACTCATGGGACGAACACACCCTTTATGAAAGAATTGCTAGCAAAACTTGACGAAGCCCGAGCTGAAGCCCGTTTCAAACTTGAACCCATAGACGAAGATTGACCATTGTTCCTCTACGTCAAGTGTCTCTCATTCTTGAACTCAAGAGGCGCTCAATAGAGGCGCTTAAGCTGAAGCTGTTGCTATTTTGATCGGAATGCAAGAGGCGCTTAATAGAGGATGCTTGGACGTGGTGGTGGAGAGTGACAACCTCGCTGTGGTGAATGCACTCAAGGCTCGGAGAACGGGACGCAGCTCGTTGTTCTTAGTTTTAGATGACATTTTCGATTTAGCTTTATCTTTCAATTCTATTTCTTGGTGTTATGTCCGTAGAGTCTTTAATAAGGCGGCCCATGTTTTAGCACATCTAAATCCTTGGTCGGTAGGTAGAAGATCTTGGGAGGGCGAGGCTCCGAACCAACTTCTTTCTGTTTTGACTCTTGATTTTCATAATTTAAGTTATTAGAGGCCCTTTCGGGCTACTTTCAAAAAAAAAAAAAAACACAGCTTGTGACCAACTACAATAATGAAACAGAACTCATAGGCTAGGTTGCACGGACACTTCTAATTTTTGCCGTTCCCGTGTCGGACACCGTGTCGGACACAGACACACGTAGGACACACCTCCAAATGTGTCGGACACGCGTCGAACCGTGTCCTCGGTTTATTTTTTAAATAAGACGTGTCGGACACGGCCCAATTAATTTGGACACGGCCCGTGTCTAACGGACACCCCAAAATACTAACTTTTCATTTATAAAAGATGACAAAATTGAAAAAAAATTCCAAAAAAGCACGATAGTCACTTAGTCAATAACGAAATTGCCACTCATCTTCTCTTCTTCTCACTTCTTTCATTCTATCGCCCACCACCCTTCAACGCCATCGACCGCCTTAGACCGCCGCCCATGAACAAGTATTTACGTATTGATTGTTTTTTATAACTTTGTGAGGTATAAATGATCACAATTCACATGTTAGTTGGTATGAGTAAGATATTCCCTTTATTTTTACATGTATATTGGTTTTTTCCTGCCGTGTCCCGTGTCCTACAAAATCAAATTAACGTGTCCCGTGTCGCGTGTCGTGTCCGTGTCCGTGTCCGTTTTGGTGCAACCTAGCTCATAGGTTACAACCTCTAGCTGTGTAGATCCATCAACAGCGTCTTTCCTTAACAAAGAAACCCTAGATGAAGCAGCAATGGCTGCGGTAGCAGCAGCAAGCACAGCCTGAGCTTCCTTTTGCCTTCTTTCTTTCCCCGCCTCGCTTGCTTCTTTAAGCTCATAAATATATCGGTTAACAAGGACACCATCCCATCTTTGCCAGATCGCATCCATCTCATGCGGAAGACGATCGACATCCTTACAAACTAGCCGACTTCGCAAAAAGTAGCTTTAATTTAAATAACTTCAATGTACTAAATAAAAACAGGCCACAAAATCAAACAAGAATTAGTTAGAACTTAGAAGTTAGAATCAGAAGCAGCAGATCAAACACATATTGATCCATATCAATCAATAACTTCGTTCAATTCTATAAAGTAAAACTAATCCAATATAGAAAAATATAGAAAAAAGAACAGACCGGCGAAAGATTTCAAAGCAACAGTCTTTTGTAACAATCGCTGCTGTGAAAATATTATTTCCCCTTCCAACTCATTCTCCAAAGGTAAGTCTAAAATCCCCATGTTCTTAACTTTGTGCAAGTCCCCTAGATCACTCCCATGGCTTTGTTCACCCTCGTCAACGTTATCATGAGAGAAAACATTAGTAGTTGAGGATGCGCCCACGCCAGATGAGTCAGACTTTGTACCTAAAAGATTATAAACCCTTGAGTTTATATTAAGTTAATCTTGAGTATATATACAAGAGGATCTTTCTATCAACTAGGATAGATCGTAACTAATACAGCAATAAATGAGTACATCCCACTATGACATACAATGAATATTTACAGAATATTAACAGATATTCTATTACTCCCCCGCAGTCGAAACGGGAGAGAGACGTACGTTGAGGCTGGAGCGAAAGTCATCAAATAGCGCTTTAGGGAGCCCTTTTGTGAAGATGTCAGCGTACTGGTAGCGGGATGGGACGTGGAGAACACGAACGTGACCGAGGGCGACCTTCTCACGAACAAAATGAATGTCCATTTCAATGTGCTTGGTGCGCTGGTGATTAACCGGGTTGCTAGAGAGATATATCGCACTTACATTGTCACAATAGACCATAGTAGCTTTCGAGAGCGGACAATGTAGCTCGAGTAGCAAGTTACGTAGCCAGCAAGTCTCGGCGACGGCGTTAGCAACGCCACGATACTCGGCTTCAGCGCTGGAGCGAGACAAAGTGGGCTGCCGCTTGGAAGACCATGAGATGATGTTGTCGCCGAGATACACACAGTAGCCCGAGGTCGAGCGACGTGTGTCAGGACAACCACCCCAATCTGCGTCAGAGTAGGCAATCAAAGTGCGGGAAACGGACGGCCGTAGGTGAAGACCGTGGTCAACGGTGCCGCGGATGTAGCGAAGTATGCGTTTCAGGGCGGCGAAGTGAGGCTCACGAGGGTCATGCATATACAGGCAGATCTGCTGGACCGCGTAGGCGATGTCGGGCCGAGTAAATGTGAGATATTGCAGGGCGCCGGCAAGACTACGATAGAGGGTAGGATCGGCGACAGGCGGGCCAGACGTGGCACTCAACTTAGCATTAGTGTCCACCGGAGTCTGGGCAGGCTTACAGGAGGACATGTTCGCGCGAGCCAAAATTTCTTCCACATACTTAGATTGAGATAAAAAAAATACCATTAGTGGAGCGGGTGGCCGAAATACCCAAGAAATAATTAAGGGAGCCCAGATCGGTCATAGCAAACTCGGAATTGAGGCGAGCGATGATGGAGTCGCGGAGAGCTGCAGAGGAGGAGACTAAAACAATGTCGTCAACATATAAGAGCAGATAAGCAGTGTCGCGCGAAGTATGAAGGACAAAAAGAGAGTTATCCATCCTGCTGTGACGGAAGCCGATCGTAGCAGCAAAGGTGGAGAACCGCTGATACCAAGCCCGCGGTGCCTGTTTCAGACCATATAAAGATTTCTTCAGCAGACAGACATAATCGGGGTGGTCGCGGTCACGAAAGCCCGGAGGCTGATGCATATACACGGTTTCGGCCAAGTGACCATGAAGGAAGGCGTTCTTAACGTCAAGCTGATGAATGGACCAGTTATTCGAGATGGCAATACTGAGCACGGTCCGGATAGTGGCGGGCTTGACAACCGGGCTGAAAGTCTCGTCACAGTCAATTCCAATCTGCTGCGACCTGCCATTAACAACAAGTCGGGCTTTGTACCGCTCAAGATCACCGTTAGATTTAAATTTGTGTTTAAAAAGCCACATACAGCGAGTAACATTTGCATCAGATGGCCGAGGAACCAGAACCCACGTCTTATTTTTAATGAGAGCATCGTATTCGTCGGACATGGCACGATTCCAATTAGGGTCACGGAGAGCAGCCACAGGGGTAGGTGGGATGGGTGACAGATCAGTAGTGACACACATGGAGGGAATGTGACGGGGTTTGTAGATTCCGTGGCTGCTGCGGGTTCGCATAGGAGGGGAAAGGGGTGGCTGGGGTGCAGATGGTGGGGGTTGGGCAGCAGGGGATGGAGGTTGGGGGCTGGCCGAGGTGGGCTGTGTCACGGGGTCAGGTGTAGCCGTGGTGACATGGGAAGGCAAGGGTGTGGGCTGCGGAGGTGGGCGGGGGCGACGGGAATAGACCAGGAGGGGCTGGGGGTCGGCCGTAGCGGGTGCGGAAGCAGGTGAGGAGGTATTGAGGTGATGGTGGAGGTAGGGAGACGGTTGAGGGTCAAGAAAGGAGTACGCAGTGGGTGAGGGAGGTGGGTCATTGTGAAAAGGGAACACGTCTTCGTGAAAAGTGACGTGACGGGAAATGAAGATCTTACGAGAGGACAACTCGAGACACAAGAAACCGCGGTGAGCCGAGGGGAAGCCAAGGAAGACACACGGAGTGGAGCGAGGGGCGAGCTTATGTATGGAAGTGGAAGGAAGGTGAGGGTAGCAAAGGCATCCAAAGACGCGGATGTGATCGTACGAGGGAATTTTTTGATAGAGGCTTTGTGTGGGTGAGATAAAATGGTTGGCTTTGCTAGGAGTGACGTTATGTAGGTAAGTGGCCATGGCTAACGCATAGGGCCAAAGAAAAGAGGGAACATGAGAGTGAGTGAGAAGTGTGCGAACGGTGTTATTAATCGTACGGATTTTACGCTCGGCTTTACCATTTTGACTCGAGGTGTAGGGACATGAGAGGCGAAATTGGAGACCATGGTCGAGAAAGAAGGCATGAGTGGACTTATTATCGAATTCGCGACCATTGTCGCATTGAAACGTTTTAATTTTAAGGTTAAATTGGGTGAGAATGAGAGCGTGAAACCGTTTAAAAATGGAGTGAACTTGAGACTTAGAAGTGAGGGGAAACGTCCAAAGAAAATTGGTAAAATCATCAAGAAACAATAAATAATACCGATGACCCAAATTACTAACAACAGGAGATGACCATAAATCACTATGAATAATGTCAAACGGTAAACAAGTAGTAGATGTAGAAGGAAAAAACGGAAGTCTAGTATGTTTTCCAAGCTCACAAGCATGACATAAAGTTGAGCTAGGAACTTTATTACATTTGATAGAATTACGAGAACGAAGTAAAGACAAAATAGACGGGCCAGGATGGCCGAGGCGAGAGTGCCATAAGGACGGTGTAACAGCAGAGAGAGCGTGAAGGGGGTGGTGAGCAGCCGGGGGAAGAGGAGTGAGGGGGTAAAGGTCACCGCGGCTATTGCATCTCATAAGTCGTGTCCCCGTCCGCAAATCCTTCACAGTAAAACCAGAAGGGTCAAATTCCACAGAAACAGAGTTATCAGTAGTAAATTTTTTGACAGACACAAGGTTTTTAACAAGGGCAGGAGCGTGGAGGATGTTATTCAGTTTAAGGGGGGGAAGAGGACGGGAGAGACAGGTGTTACCGCAACCAAGAATAGGAATATGGTGACCATTTCCGACGATAATATGACGAGGAGTGCTCAAACTAAAATAAGACGAGAGTTTACCTGAGTCCGAAGTCATATGAGCAGATGCTCCCGTGTCCATATACCAAGCATCGTCGGGTTGCTGCAAAGTCATTGTTTGCATAGCATTCGCCAGCTCCGAGGGAAGGAACTCCGGTGGTGGCTGTGGCGTAGCAGGGGCCACAGAGTGGGCCACATACGCTTGTTGCGGTCGCGGGCCAAGAATTCCCGAGGAGGGAGAAGCCCACCCTTGCGTGGGGTAAGGGCAAGGTGGGGTCTGCCATGTCGTAACAGGGGCATGTGGAATCCACGCCCAATGGCCGGTAGAGGAGGCAGTAGCAGCAGGTGTCGCCGGGCGAGGGCTACGTTGGGTAGTGGAGGTACGGGGTCCGCCACCACCACGACCACGTCCTTTGTTCGACTGTCCCCTGTTATTTCCTCTGCCCCGAGCAGAGTGTTGGCGAGCAGAGCCCGCGGTGGCTGACGCAGGGGCCACCTCAGGAGCATCACCGTCGACGTGAGTGGTCACCATGGCGCTGGGGGCCGTGTTCCGCTTAACGCGGCGAGATTCATCAACGGTGAGCATGGAGCGAGCCTGGAAGAAGGACGGGAGAGGATTCATCTGTTCGATTACCGTGGCGATACCGTCGAAGCCGTCAGAGAGGTTCGAGATCATGTGAAGAACCAATCGTCTTTCGTCGACCGGTGACCCGAGATTTTTGAGTTGATCGGAGAGGCGTTTCAGGGCTTGACAATAAGCCGACACGTTCGGAAAGTTGTCCATGTGAGTAGTGGACAGTTGCTGTTCGAGAAGGACCGTCCGTGAGTGCTTGTTGTCATTGAAAAGGGCCTGAATACGCTCCCACGTTTGTTGCGCGGTGGAACCGCTCTCGACGACAGTTTGAAGCAAGTCGTTCGAGACAGAGGCATAAAGCCACTGCTTGACGACGGCGTCAAGGCGGGCCCACACGGCCTTGTCAACCTCTGGTGGGGCTGGGTCCTTTGAGGAGGGAGGGACCAAGTGGTGGTGGACATCGTACGCCCGAGCCGTGTTCAGGAATAATTCGGCCCAGACGTCGTACTGGACGTTGTCCAGATCGAGGACGATGCCGACATGGTTCTTAATGGAGGTGACACCAAAGGCCGGATGGAAGGGTGGTTTGTCGGTGGAGGAATCTTTGCCAGTCATGGTGGCTGAGAGAGGGAGATGGGGGGTTTTGGATTTCTCTTGATACCATAAAAGATTATAAACCCTTGAGTTTATATTAAGTTAATCTTGAGTATATATACAAGAGGATCTTTCTATCAACTAGGATAGATCGTAACTAATACAGCAATAAATGAGTACATCCCACTATGACATACAATGAATATTTACAGAATATTAACAGATATTCTATTAGTACCACCTGAAAAATCAAGTGTCAAATCACCTAATTTCATATAATCAACTTAAGAATCAAACTAAGCTACACAGTCAGACTTGAATGCTACCATTACATTCAGAAGGTGTCTTCCGTACAAGCAAACATTGCACTTCCTCTAACTTCTTTTGAATGAAAGGATGGACAAAAGAATCTACTCCAAGGTTGACATCTCCGAATTAAAAGATAAATCTACAGACAATGTTAGCACAAGCACGAGTTTAATAAACACAGATATTAGCCATTACTGCTCTGTTTATCATCTACATCGATGAGAAAAACAATAATTGAGCTTTTTTTACAAGAAAGAGAAATGCAAACACCACGTAGCTGCGTAGCACCACCCTACAAAAACCAGAATCTAAACGGAACCCAAATACACACCCTTCAGCCAGTGGCGATTTCAGGATTTATAATCGTGGGTGCCAAAAATAAACTACAAACAAAAATATTAGACATTTTAAATTTTTTTCTATAATTTTTAATTTTTTAGACCACTATTATTTTTTTTCCGAAAAACGTATGGGTGCCGGGTACCCACGGCACCCCCCCTGTAATCGCCCCTGCCTTCAGCATATACAGAAGGCACAATAAAGCCTATATCTGAATGGCTCGTGTCTGTTAAAAATTCATTCCTCAATAAAGCCATCTGAAACTGACTCTTTCATTGAAATGTTCTTGTTCGTTAGCCTCATTAATTGATTCATCATCCCCAAGAAGTTTATTATTCCAAAGCGGTCTGACCATGTCCTCCTTCACAATATTACCAGTTGTTCTTCTCCTTGGAGGAACAGATTTAACAGGAACAACATCCTGCACATCCTAGTCCTTTAAGGTAGCAGTATTGGATTGATAATTACTTGCTAATTCAGCCTTTGGGGGGAGCAAGAGTCTAGCTTTAGCTCTGAAATCCTTCTCAGATTTATGTATGTAAGCCACTTTAGAACCTTGCAGGACAGCTCTGGACCAAGGTCACCGTCCTGTAGCATCAGTTCATCGGATACACAAATATTACGAGTAATAGATAGTGTGCACCATACAGTTAGATATTAATACAGAGAAGCAGATACCAAGGTCTTTCAGCTAAATCATACAGAATCAATAAACAAAGAGCTGAATATTATTACAGTGAGCTTTGATGCCAGACAATCCTCTCTGATGCCGACTTCAGAAGCAATTTGCTCTAAACTCGCTTTTACACGGTCAAAAAGCTGTTAGCAAGAGGATATCATATTATTAGCAAGCATTCATGTAAATGACAATAGCAAGAATGTAATAGCGACAGTCACCTTCTTCAGAACTATGCCAAGATTGGGTTTTGGAACCACATCCTGAAACAAATTCCGTCCAGGCCCCCCCCACCTAACTAAGCTCCTGAACATCACCTGGTCCAGATTTATGGTCCATGTTTGACTTAATATCTTTCTTCATCGATTTTAGAGTCACATTATCTTCCGAAGATTTGGTATCAGATTCAGCTTCTCCAATACTCAAAGTTACTTTGCCTTCATTCTTAAAACCAATTTTAAGTTTCTTAATTCTACTTTCTTGTTGAATTAAGTTTCCAAGCGAACCACTTACAGTAGCATCACCTATTTCATTATTCGCCAAAGTGTTACTGCCAGTAACACTACTATCGCCAATTTTAGCTGACATTAGTTACACGATTCTATAATTCTCTGTTAATATAACCTCAATGAAACCAAAATCTCCAAACCTAATACTCTGAGCTCTACCATCTAATAAGTGCTTACATCATCCAAACCGAATTTATCCCATATATCTCAAGTCTATTCCTTGCCTCCCTTGCCAAAAGCCAAAGGATGCAACAAGAAGAATAACTTACATAAACAAAATCACGATATGATATTATATTTCTAGACCAGCTTGCATTGTATGGTCTTCAAACAATACTCGTTCTTGAATAGGATATTTAGAAATACGACATCAAAGGTCCTCACTAATAAGGGAAATTGGGAGGCGATAAAACACCAACACCATAAATCACCAAGCATTTAGCTATAGTACGGAACATGGCTTTTTTCGCCACAAACTTGCATAGCCAAGCCAGAATTAACTTCAGATACAGTAGACATAAAAATCAGTCTCAGCGATCATGTCATACAAATAAACAGTAAGTTCACATCAATTAGATGACTACTCCGTATATGAGTCCTTCACATTACACTTGGCAAAACTAACTAGACCGGATAAGGTTGACCCGTGACCCGAACTTGACTCATAACCCGAAAAGACCAAGCATGACCTGCTGGAAATTACTTCAACAGACTTTATTAACAAAAAAAAGTTAATTTAATACCACTAAATAGAATATACACATAAAAATACAACACAACTTTCAAAATAACCTATAATTATATGAAGGGTGATTTGATAATTTCCACCTTTTATAAACACAACTTTAATAATTCCCACATTTTGTAAATTTTTTTAAAAACTCCCACCTTTTGTAAACAATTTCTTAAAATTTCCCACCAAAATGCTATTTTTGGTAAAAATGAAAGATTTTTTTTTAATATATCCGTCTTGAATGTACTCTATTGTCCACCGAAATTCAAAAAGTGAAAAGAAAAAGTGAAATTTTAATGTTTTTGTTAGTTAAGATAAACTTTTATTTTGGTAAAAATTGAATTTTTTTTGGTGAAAATGGAATTTCGGTGGGAGTTTTTACAGAAATGGTTATAAAAGGTGGGAGATTTTAAAAAAAAGTTAGAAAAGGTGGGAGTTTTTAAAATGAAGATTAGAAAAGGTGGGAATTACCAATAAATCCTTATATGAAACCATATAATAAACCAGATTTGTACTCGTATAATTTAACCCGAAAAAGACCCAACCCAAAATGACCCAAACCCAAAATGATCCAATAACAGCATAAGATGACTGGACTCAACCCAATCTAACCCGATATTTCTGCCCAACCCAAATGATCTGTTTGCCGGTAATTCCACAGGAAAATCACCTAAAACTCCTTATACTGAAATTAGAAAATTATAACGTGATAATTAAGCTGTAGAACATACCATAACTGCATCGAATACGAGAGCCAATCCTGCTTTTGCAGAGATTACAAACCAACTTCTCCCGAACGTCATCCATTCCTTCAGCATGTAAAATAGGCTCCATCATCCTGGTATCACCAACGTAAACCTTGGGTGTCCATAGACAGCAAAACATGTGCGCAAACTCGACAGAACCCTCCCTGCCAGCTCTCCGAAGGCGTTTGCACGCCCTACCCGACTTCGGACAAAGAACACAAGGTCTATCACTACTCAAGACATGTCCAACACCACCAACACTTTTATACTTACACCAGGAACAAGTCCACAACTGATCGAAATTCCCCTCAACGCCATAACATTTCTGGTGAACGACGACTTTACAAGACCTACAAACAACCAATCGGTTCAACTGATCACCTGTGTCTCTTATACTACAGACATCGCATAATCTTGAACCAACCTCGTAAGGCTGATAAATCAGAAGTCTACCCATTCCTGCATTTTCATTAATCATCCTGGTATCACCAACGTAAACCTCGGGTGTCCATAGACACCAAAACATGTAGTTGTAGTTCAATCACTCAATTGTACTACTGTGAAATCACCGAAAATTATTATTATTGTTCATTCAGTTTTCTTTAAGTTTATACGAAATACAAGTTTATGACAAAAACACGTTACAAATGATCGAAAACATGACAATGAGGCAGAATAAGAACTAAGGTGACGACGGAAACTGAATTGCGGTACTGGAATTAACACATGACCGGATAAACCAGTGAATCATGGGGGCGCAATCCCGCAGATGGAAATTGGCGTCAACAGAGACGGATCTCTACGAGGTCATATTTTTTACAAGTGATGCGACATCATACACCTACGCGCTGTTTGATGGCGTGCATTACGGTTTTTTGGTGTTACGGTACCACGCCCGGGGTGGATACCCGTTGGCATACATACAAACAATTATAGTGGAATAAATAAGATGACATGAATAATGGCACAACGCGTGTTTTGCCAATATATACGGATACAGATGACATACGACATACAAGTATACTGTATAGTGTATACTCATGTTATTATTATATACGAATAGAAGTTTATGATAAAAACACGTTACAAATTAAATGATCGAATTAAAAAGAGTGTTTCATAACATTGATTGGATGACATATTTTGGGTAGGCTTTATTTAGATTGAATAATAACCACCTGAATAACAAGGAGGCAAAATAAGAACTAAGGTGACGGAAACAGAATTGCGGTAGTGGAATTAGAACATGGCCGGGTAAACCTGTCATTGATGGGGCAGTCGTGCAGATTGAAGTGGGCGTCAAAACAGAGACGGATTTCGAGGAGGAATATATTGCCTTGGGCAACTTTTTGACAAGCGATGCGACATTGTACGGCTACGTGTTTTTTGATGGCGTCCATTACGATTTGTGGTGTTACGGTACCATGTCCAGGGGAGATACCTGTTACATTAAGTACAACAAAGAGAAAATAAATTAAAACCCAAAAAAAAAAATGATATAATGAATAATACACACACACATAATAAGAGAATGAGTAAAATATATAAACCGGATTTAGAGAGAGCACTTAGGATTTGATCGTAACGAGCACTGTGAAGCTCATAAGCCTTAGTAAAGTATTCTTTCACGCCGCCTAACCCAGAACAAGTTCCATGTTTGGTCCAAAATACATCATCTTGCCCGAGGAAGTTCGGCCAGTATTTTTCCAGTTCCTTGCGAATTTCCGGTTAAAAACATGCATGATAAAATTATGTCGATTGAAAATGGATGCTTCTTCTTCAATATTTTTATTACTTTATAAAATCAATCTAGCATTTGCATGGAGGAGGTAGCATTCCTTACATTCAACTTACTCCTAGCGAAATCAAACATATCGCTACAATTTAAAATCGGTGTGTAGTTTTATTGTGCAGGCCACTGCCCATGTATCTTAAAGTCGGAAGGCAAAGGATTTAAATCCAGTCGACGACAAGTATCTACCGAGCAAACGCTTTTGGGCCAATGCATCGCCAAAACAAACACCCGCGGTGCAGGTGGAGGTGGTGTTGCAACCGGTACAGCTGGGGCTCGAGGAGGGCTAGGCGGTGCTAGGCGGGGCCCAGCTGCTACCGCACAGCTAGTACTGGCTGTAAGTATAATATTTATCACTAACCAAATCATTATTACAGCTTTCATTATTTCTCTCTTAATTTTTATTTTTATTTTTAAAATTTTTTAGTTTGTTTGTTTTTAGATTTGTTACCTGCATTACGATTTAACAAGCTTAGTTTATATACTAGTCAGTAAGATCAAAACGCACAACACATACTCCACTTCTCCACTATTAATTAATGGTTTTCTACATTAATTGTCACTTATATTATTGCATTCTATATTATATTTTTACTACTTATAATAGAGTTTCAATCTTTAATGTATTTGTCATTCATTCTTATGGCAATTTAATTGAATTCGACTACAACCGTTTTTTAAGATGTCATTTTTTTTACAATCTAGAATCTCAATTATTTTTATTTATACGTCTTGTATTTTCTTCTTTTAAGTCTTAGTTATTTTCACGTAAGTAAGACACTAATAATAATTTCCTGTGAGACTTCAATAATAAATAAAGTTATGAACTGATGATCACTTAAAAAAGAATATGCAGTCATCAATATCGATAAATTGAATTTCACCCAAGAAGTAAACTCGCAATGGGGAACTACAACTAGTTTCCACAAATAAAATAAAAAAGTTGCACTTGAATTAATTAATTAAATCGAGAAAAGTCAAAAATTACTTGAATGTTGCGCATACTTTGAAGAATTTGAGTGACTTTGGATGTTTTATTCGTGAAATTCAATATGCTCGAAAACAGAGAAAATTGGGTTATAAGAATAAAGGGTAAAAATTCCATGACAAAAAAAAGGATACAATCATTAAATACAATTTAGTAATAACAAAAACCATACTGTCAACTCGTCAAAGGCCACAAACATCTTCTGTTCACAATAAGCTTAAGCACCAACGCTTGATAATCGCTCAATTAAATAAGAATGTTTATAAAATTGAAAGCTTAAGCAGTAAAGTACAAAATCAAGAACTCATAAACCAAAAGAAGCATCAACAATATATAATTACGAAGTCGCGTCAATTTTAGCTACAAAAAAAATCGTTATTGCCTATTAGACGTTATATAGTTGAGCCTCCTTGACAACGGAAACAAGCTCTCCACATATCTATAGCTCGAACTAATCTTGATGCCCAAACAGTTGAAAGTGCACGTAGAAGGATGGTAGATGTAGGCTCTATCATTCTCCGCAATACGACTATCATAACGCAATTCCTCGTCAAGATCCTTATTATCAACATGATGAACGGAGACGAGTATATTTTCATAGTCTAAAATAGCACCTATCAATATACCATATGCCTCCGCGTAAAAAATAGGCGAAGTTTTGACAACAATTTCCCAAGACAAAGGAACTTCATAATCATCATCATCACGAAATCTGATCGCTGCCCATATTTCAATACAACGTTCTTTGCTTTCTAATTTACGATCTACTAAGAGTGCAAGTCCCTCCTTGTACTTACTGATTCTCAAATGACAATTGTACGAGTACCATGACTCTTGATCACCCGGTAGTTCAATTTCCTTGAAAATCTCGCTGCTAAAGTTGAAAGCTACAATGCCAACACGACTATAATCCCAAGAATATGATATCCCATAATGAACGCCGTTGTTAAAATAGGCATCAGTACGCGGATAGTCTAAGACAGGGTACGTCCTTGGAGTATCCTTAATTTTCTTCCAAGAATCAGCCTTCAGAGAGTACAAATGGTATTCATAGATGAAGCCAGGTTCAGTATGGCTCCTCGAATTTTCATCACAGATTGATCCCAATATTTTGAAATCATTTGATAGTAAATCAAACCCCAAACCTCGAACGTTACCACCACACCTTTCTAGAGTTTTGTTATCAGGAATAATTGGCCAACGAGAAACCTCCATGAAATCTCTAGTGGCAGGGTTCCACAAGGCCATGCGACTACCGCCCCAAACTAGCCCAACAATGCCGTTCACAACGCCTATGCACTGCATTAACCGCTCATGTGGGAAAGGACCGTCGGAAAAGGTGGGAGGTACAACATCGCGCTCGAAATTAGGAGTGAAGTCCACAACGACATCCCATGCACTTTGTTTCGTGAGAAGGTAAAACTTAGTAATTGGGTCCGACTCATCAGATCTTAAAAGAAGAGGTAAGTCACCTTGAGCTGCCAAATGCATGGCGTACTGAAGACGGTAATGTTTCTTAACGAATTCATCATCACTAATGAGACCGTACCAATGTTTGGAAACACATTTCCACGCCAACAAATCTTTTACTGGCAGCCTCAACAGTATTTCCTCCATCACGTCGTCGGGAATGATGATAGTTTTTTCCATCTATTAAAAACTCGTCCAAATAATTATACTATAAGGCCGCGTCCTACAATTTCCATTAAAGTTTCTCATCAGATAATTTCTGACATATATACAATAGCACAACATGACTGTAAAATAAATAAATAAATAATCATAAATAAACATAAACCCTAATTTAAATCTAATTTATGATTTTGAAACATAAACAGTGTACTATCAGTAGTTTTCAATCAGTTATTCATCATGAAACTACATTTCATGAAACCTAAATTAAAATTCAAACTGAATAATACTCCAATGAAAATTCTAAAACTTTTACCCATTAAAATTAAAATTAAACTCAAAACAAAATTAGGGGCAATATTAAACTAAAAAATTCTCGAAATTGAAATAAAAGAAAAAGGGGTGAAAAACGAACCTTATGTGTTGCTCCCAAAAATGTGCTTATGAGTGATTAATTGAACCATTTTATGTATATTTATATAGAAATTTATTTTGGCAATTTATAATTGATAATTGTTTAGTCAAATCATATCTGTGCAATTTATTGATTATTTTGGATCAATTTATATTACGAGTATATTTAGGGATTATTAGAAGAAATAGATTTATCTATTTCCTTCCTAGGAAATGGAGGATTATTAATTAGAGGTTCATTTCCTTCATTAAAAATGGAAAATTAGGAAATAAAACATCTATTAAATGAGATTAATTGAACCATTTTATTTTGTTAATACAAAAACTAATTTTTTTCTAATTAGTTTTGAAAATTGTTTAGTCAAATCCAAATCTATGCAATTTATCGCGTTTACTATACGATGGAACGAATTACTTAAAGATGGAAAGTTTTAGTGATTTATTGAATTTATTTAATAGTGAAATTACTTTTTTGCCCTTATATTATTATAATAATTTTTAAAGTTGTTTTTGATTATTTTATTATTATTAATTTGTATTTTAGTTTTTTTTTTTTTGTTATTTTGTTAGTTTTTTGTTATAATAAAACTAACTTTCTAAAAATAGTAAAACTTAAAAAAAAAAACAGTAAAACTTTAAAACAAAAAAAAAGAAAGTAAAACTTAAAAAAAAAAAAAAAAAGGGTATTTTTGAGAAATTGTTTGAAATATAATGTCGGGGTCGGTCGATTCAGATAGCGAAGATCAGGTATTCCTAACCTTTTTAATTAAATTCGTTTTGTAGAAATTATGATCTATGAGCGAAACATTTGTGTTACGGTATTTTTAAGTATGTTGATTTGAATTAAAAAAAAAAAAAACATGTGCCGTAGATAATTCACGGTCCATACCAAGTATGGATCAAATGGGTTTCACTACTCACCAAAGATGGACCGTATTGTTCCCGGTCCCCTGGACCGTGATTTTTCTACGGTCCCTTTTTTTTTAATTTTTTTTTTAAATCATATTGATGAGAAAATTATTTGTACGGTTAAAAAAATTTGGGTTAAAAAAAAATAAAAAAAAAAAAAAAAAAAAAAAAAAAAAAAACAAAGTGCCGTAGATAAGGATTAATTAAATAAAAAATAAAAATTTTTGGGTAAAATAAATAAAAAAAAATAAAAAATAAAAAAATAAAAAATAAAAAGAAAAGCAAAGTGCCGTATGGTTTTCACGGCTCCCCCAACCATGGACCGTGTATTATTCACGGTCCTCACCAGCCTGGACCGTGATTTTTCTACGGTCCTTTTTTTTTTTTTTTTTTTTTTTTTTTTTTAATTTTATTTTTTAAATCATATTGATGAGAAAAATAAATTGTACGGTTTTAAATTTTTGGGTTTTATTTTTTTTATTTTAATTTTGTTTTTTTTTTATTACAAAAAAGAAGATGATAGGTTAGATTAGGTTTTTGTTTAGTAACAACTTAATTAAGGAGGAGGGCAAATTAGTCATTTGAGCGTTCCATCTTTAAGTAATTCGTTCCATCGTATAACAAACCCCAAAAATGACCATTTAAGGTCAATTTATATTACAAGTATATAATATATAGAAAGCGGTCAATTTAAATATATTAGTATCTATCCATATATGTTATATCTCAAATTCTTATTTAAGACCAAAGATCCGTCTTAAGCCTTAAGACGGGCTTTAGACGGGTCGGGTTTGACCCGTTTTAATTTTTTTTTTTCAAGACCCAAATTTTATTTTCGAAACCTTTTGTCAAAAAGCGGAAAAAAATGGGTATTTAAAATGGTAACAAAGAGGATAAAAATAGTAACATATTATAAAAAGAGGAAAAAAATGGGTATTTGAAATACCTGGGCGACCAAAAAGTGGCTTGTGTATGAAGCTGCCACTTGCCACAGGCGGTGTAAAAATCTTCTTTTTCTTTTTCTCTTCCGCTTCTCCTTTCTGGATGGGCGCCCAGATACTCGTTGCCTTTTCGTAGGCCTCAGCAAAGTTCTTGCAGTTGAACCCGCTCATGTTTATCCTCAGAGTGTTAGCCATGCCCCTTACGTAACGAGTCACGAGTTCCTCCTCGTTAGTTACTATTTTAGGAGCAAACTTAGATAGCTCTTGGTATTTCTCGGTGTATGCCTGCAGAGACATATCACCCTGGTTCAGGTTACGGAACTCTTCTTCCTTTTCCCATCTTAACTCCTCCCCGAAGTACTTGTTCTCTAATAGGGTCTTGAACTCGCCCCAGTTATAGATCCTAAGGGGAAAAGTAGATCTGATCAGGCGCCACCAGCTGTTGGCTTCTCCCTTGAGGTAGTATGCTACTACATTCACTTTCTCAGTAGGCGGTGTCTTGCTCAGCTCCAAAAGTTTCTCCATTTCTTCAATCCATTCTGTCAGGACTGTGGGGTTGACAGAGCCTGAGTACGTTTGAGGTCTATGTTTTGAGAACCTCTCAAACGCGGATTGGTTGTTTCCACCACCCTGATATTGGTACATGCCTTGAGCAATCTTTGTGATTGCATCTTCGAAACCTTTCCTCCGTGCCTCTTCTTCTAAGAATTGAGGGTCGAGGTCATTGTCAGGAATACCGTTTGCAGCCATTCTGAAAATATTAAACTGTATGAATTTGAGTAGTTCCCAAAAGAGACATATTATAGAATACAGGGTAAAAACAGGTTACATCGAATTTGAGTAGCAAAATGCATCTAACACATTTTCTAGGAAGATAACAGTAAGTAGAAGGTAGGGATAACGACTCCTAATAGTGTCATACAAAATCACAGAGATTAGGTAGTTAAAACCTAGAGGTTTTACAAAATGTTATCCGTACTAGTAGTTAATAAGGCTAACAAGATCTAGAGCCCGTTTGAAGACTCTGCATCGCTGACTTCCTGCTCATCATCGAAGGTGTGTCCCTGAGCAATGGCACGGCATGCAAGCCTGAGGCCGCATTTGAAGAAATTCCACCCGTGGAACTTCCTCGAATCAGTAGACAGTGGCGTCTCAGAAACCACCAATGGAAAGCTTCACCTCTGAGGAACCTCTCGGTTAAGCGTACTTTCCACTCTTCGTGAACTTCCGCCTCAACGAACTTCGCCTCCATTTCGCATAACCAAAACCAGCAGGTGTCATGGTCTCCTGCGAATGTGCGCGGGGGATCTCCTAAGAAATTCCTGTAAGCATCGATCCTGGCAGGGTCAGTCCATGCAAGCTCCGGAGTAACCGGAAGTGCAGGCATGAAAGCACGTAGGGCGCGCTGCTTGATCGAACGATTGCCCTTCCCGTCTCCGCATACTGGTGAATCGCCGGTTGATGACATCTACAAGGGATTTTAAGGAAAGGAGTCAAACAACAACGAAAATATTGTCTGAACGAAGATAAAATGGTTATTAAGGAAATATATAAATTTTTGATCGAACAAAAATAGGATTAAAAAGGTTTAAGAATTTCATAAGTGAAATAGGTTAAGGATTTAGTAGATGTCTTTACTTCGTATAGCCTGGTACTCCTTCAGTGTTTCACTTCTCGAGAGTTAAGTTTATTAACTCGATTTTATATCCGAGGATAGTTGTTAGTTTTAGTCAGTCACATCAGCAAGTAGCAAGTATACGATAGTTAGTGTATTTTATTTTAGGTCAGTATTTCGTTTATTTAAAAGAAAGTTCTTAGACTATGGTCGATCCTTAAGGTTTCTACCCATCCTCACACTTTAAAGTGATCTAAAGTTATTATTTAAGTGATCTAATTAAAGAAAAATCTAATTCATTATTTGATCCTATAAGTCTATGCCTGACATACGATATGAATGTCTGGCCCAGGTGTCGTCTCGCTATGTGAGATAACTTTAAGTTATTCACGGTCGCAAGACAGCTTTGATACCAACTGTAACAACCTGGTTTTTCGTGACTTTAATTAAACTAAGGCGGAAAATTAATTAAGTCCATATATTACAAAACCAGCTGTTAATCGTAATAAAACTCTAAATACATAGTACGAGTTTAGAATAACAGAGTATAAGTTTGATTACATCCTCTCAAGCGTACAAAATAAAGAAGGTAAACTCTCCCCAGTATTCAATAGCGTTGGTCTCGGGGTACCTGCATTAAACTCTCATCATTTTCCCGCACACTCTTTCGATACATGCAATTCTAATACAATATGCAATATGAATAATAAATAAGTAATGTAGAGAGCAAGTAGCAATTTAATCACGTAAGAAATGCATGATGATCCAAGCATAGGCATAAATCAAATCAAATAACGTAACATGCTCACAAATAATCATACTCAATAGATCGTATTCCAACACTCATAACCAAGTCATTCAGACAATCATCCAACAAACAAGACAAGGAAATGCATTCAACATGTGATAACTGATGAGTCTTCGTTAGTAAGGCGGAATCATGCAGACCTCATAAGCATCCGCGCAATAGCCGACAGGGCCAACATAACTTGGACATGGCTGACAGGCTAGAGATATCTAAGGTAATAAGGACGATTCAATCCCTTGTCTAATGTATGCATACACCACTATAGATAGGATCGTAGCATACTCGCCCAACGAGTAAGTAGTCACCTAATAATACGACTATCACCAGAGACGGGTACCCCCGGATGGGGCTGGCTTTTCCACTTACCATATATGGGCCCACGGAAATATCAAGGATGCCCTATCCCTAGGGTTGTATATACCGTGCCAAATAACAATCTTAAATCGTTAAATCGCCTTGGGCAACTCAGGGAGGGAGCCCAAGTCCCCATATACAGCTACCTCGCTAACTTCGAATTTCAAGAGTCGCGACATGGCGAACAATCCAAGTATTTTATTCATGTAGCTCGTTTTCTAAATTCTTATTTCCTCGTTCAATTTAAATAAATGACAATTCTGAAACTTAAATATATCGTCGAACTTTGTATAACGAAATTTTAATTCTAGCAAATCTTCAGGTAAGCAGAACACATAGAAATACTTAAATATTTATTTTGAGTCCATTCGTAAATTTTAAATATTTTTACTATTCATTATTTTACTATTCACCGTATTTTACTATTCATCGTATTTACTATTCATCGTATTTTATACGTATTTGTATTTTCGTATTTCGTATTTGTACGTATTTTTATACTTCGTATTTTATTCGTATTTTATACGTATGCGTATTCTTATACTTCGTATTTATACGTATTTTTATACGTCGCAATGGGTCTTGAAGGACTATTTCTGCGTCTCCCTGACCAAATCCACCCACATTAGGATTACTAGTTAATGGTTGATCAAGTTTGATAGATTCACCCTCTGAAACAAGAAGCTCCGGTCCTGGTGGGATAATACTTAGTATTTATTATTATATTTTCTTTATACTTAGTATTTTTATTATATTTCATTTATACTTAGTATTTTTATTATTCTTATACACATTATTATACTTAGGAGTTTTCTTAGATACAAAACTAAATTTTATTTTCTAAGTACAAAAATCTAGTTTTAAAGTCGTTAGGTTCGTTTTGTATTTAGCGATTTGAGAATTTATTTTAAATGCAAAACTCGATTTAAACTTAAGTACAAAATCTAGTTTCAAAGTTGTTAAGTTCATTTTGTACTTGGTCATTTTAAATAACATTTCAAGAGTAAAACTCGGTTAAATTTAGTCGTATACTTAACTAAGATTTTAGCGGTTTCCATTTTTAGTGAGGTTGTCGTAGTTCATTTTAAATAGTCCGTATGTCCATATCCAATTTAAGCAAAGGTAGTAACACTCGAAATCATTCATTTTAATACATGTAACGTTTATTTTTATCGGTTTAGTTGATTCTTTTCATTAACAATCCATTATACAATCTAATATAATCCTATTTATTAATCAATTTTAGTGACTAAGTGATAAATTCATTTTGACCAAAATTGACCCAATTTTAATAGTAAAGCCGTGAGGTTTAATATGGTTAACTTTTTATTTCTTTTTTTGTTTTTATTAATAATTCATTTCTTTAACTAATTAATTTATCTAAGTGATAAAAATAAAAAGTGACAAAAATCATTTTGGTCCAAAAATCTCGCCAAAACCGTGGCACCTTATACTTGTGCAATTTAATTTCGTTTTCTAATTTTATCGGTTTTTGACTTAAAGTTTTTATATACTAATTATTTAAATTACTCTAAAGTGACTTAACTAGTTTACAACTTTTCACTAATTATTTTATTTCATTTATGAATAGTGTTTTTCAACACTTTAATTTTCTAACTTTTTAATTTTAATGATTTTGTCTATTTAACTTATATAATTAGTTATTGTATTTATTCATTAGTGGATTAAAACAACATTTGAGTACAACTTTATAAAAATTATTAATCAAACTAGAAATAAATGTGAAGGACACATGAAGATGTTAAGAACTCTAATGTTTTTCATATGAACATTATTTAGTCAAATTTCATATTATCGTTTTATTTTCTCAAATTTTTATAGCATGTCTAATTTACCTAAACTAATCATAATATGTTATTTAGAAAAATTAAAACTAAAAATTGGCCCAAAATTAAGGACAAAACCGTGAGCCTCTATATGTTATTCAAAATTTCTATTTTCGATTTTTATACTTCTAATTCAATAGCTAATTTACTTTATATCTTTTATGCATTTAACATGGGTGATAATCATATACAAATATTAACACACATAAATAAAAATCATTTAAACACAAGAATAACACAAATATTCAAGAACACACATAAATACATTAAAACATTTAAATTTCATAACAATTTCATTTTAAGTCCTAAACATAAACTAATTATATTTTCATAAACATATTAGTCTTAGTATTTTAAGCATGCAATTTACATAAATTAAAACGAAAAATTTAGTGAAAAATTGAAGGGTGGCCGTGTGATGTTAGTGTGTTACACTAATATTATTTTTCGATTTTTGTCTTCAAATTTTAACATGTGAAATACTAAGTGATAAAATAATTCATGCATGCATCAAAACAATAACATATAACCAAATTCGAGGCGCTTATCACATAAGTGTGCGGGAAGCACCTTAATTAGGTTTGTTAGTGAAGAGCTTAACAGTTGTCGGGATCCACAATATGGTCGAATATGCTCAAGTCGATGGCTCCACCTTGCTCCTCTTCTTTGTAAGATTAGTACATAACAATGAAAACAACTTAAGTTAGTAAATTATTTAAACAAGTTATACTATACTAAAATTTTAAAGTGTAGTATCATTTTTATGTTTAGGTTTTTTTTTATTTATTTCGATTTAGGTTCATATTTATTTACAAGTTAAAAGAGGTAGTTATTACTAAGTATAAAGGTGGAGTATCCATTTAAGTGCTCTATGAATTTTAAGACAATAAAATAAAAGTTTAAAGAAGAAAAGAATTTAAAGAAGATGAAGATCTTCATGAAGGCTCAAGGAAGAAGATGAAGATGTGCTTACTAGCTTGCTTGTGTTGTGTTTATTTAGAGAGAAAAAGACTTAGAGTTTTTAATGTGTTTTGTGTGAATGAAAGTTGTAGTATGAAATGTATACTAGTGTAGTAATAATATAAGTATTGTTTTTATGTATTTAGTTTGTATAAATCATTAAATTAAATGGGGCTAGAATGATGATGAATCTAGTAGATGTGTAAGGTGATTTAGATGGTTGAGTAAAGCAAGGAAGAAAATGGAAGAGGATAGCCTTGACCAAAGGCCAAGGAAGTCGGCCACAACAACAACAAAGGCCCGATTTTTCCGTTTTTGAAATTTTCGACTTACGCGCACGTGAAAAGTCTCGAAATAGAAAATATGGTCTTAAAAAATGGTTCGAAGTAAGATCGAAAATAAAAATGAAGAAAAACGTTGAAGGGTGATCAAAACAAAAATTGGCCTTAGGATCCTCGAAACTTTGAAATAAAATCTTGTTTGATCGAAATATATATTTTTTTTGTTGAATGTTATCGAATTAAATCATTATGCTCAAACGTCAAAACATTTATCAGTTTAGACTTAGTGTGGTTCATTATTTCGATATTTATCAAAAGTGTTAGTTAAATCAAATTGAAATAGTAATTTGTTTATTAATATAATAAGATTTACAAATAAAAATCAAAAGTGCTCGAAATTGAATTTCATGAACAAAAGGTTTTACTTTTATTCTTGTGAATAGTAAACATGCTTTGACCATTTCAAAATTTGAAAGACGATATAAGTTTTGTGTTGACGTTTATAAAATTTTGAAATGTGTTTCTTTTTTAATTCTGAATATAATGCAACAAACTTTATTTTTCAAAAATTTTATATTTGGACTTAGGAAAAATTTAGTATTATTTGGCGGAAAAAAATTCTGTCGCATTTTTATTATAATGTAAAAGGATGAATTTAATTTAAGGAATTAAATTATTTCATAATATTTTGTGATAAAAACACGGGGTGTTACATAACAATTTCGGATTTACTAGATAGCAGATTCATTTATCGTAAATACAGTTTCATTTTAATGTAAGCTAATACAATTTCACTTTTCTTGCATAACAGTTTCGTATTTACTAGCAGCAGTTCTAATTTGATGTAAATATAGTTTAGTTGTATGGGTGGCTGCATCATTTATTTTGTCAACATAGAGTTTAATTGTGATGTATTTACACTAATCAGGTATATAATTTCTACTTAATGAACAATGTTACTGGGTATTTGTTTGTGATTCAAATTTTCTTAACACTCGCATATTTTACATCGGTGTTCTCATGTGTATTGAAATTGAATTGTAGTGATGGTGTCGTCAATTTCGGAGCATGATTTCGGAGAAAGTGTTGAAGTGAATGAGTGTTATTGTGGGGTTCCTGCAAGCGTGTTGGAATTTTGGACGAACGACAATTCAGACAGAAAGTTTGAGGCCTGCAGATTCTACGATCCAACCACTAAAACCCGTTTGTGCAAATACGTTAGACAAATTGATCGAAATCAAAGCGATTGGTAAAAGGCTATTATTAATCAATTAGTCATGGATATAAAGTGTCATAAAAGTGCTGTAAATTTGTTGAATAATGAGGTCAAATCGCTTAAAGAGAAGCGATGCAAACTTTTGAGGTGTTTTACCGAAGCGAATGATGATGTGGTTGTAACAACCTGGTTTTTCGTGACTTTAATTAAACTAAGGCGGAAAATTAATTAAGTCTATATATTACAAACCAGCTGTTATCGTCTTACAAACTCAGTATACATAATACGAGTTTAGAGATAGAACAGAGTATTTAGATTACAAATTCCCTCAAAAGCATACAAAATAAATAAGGTAAACTCTCCCCAGCGTTCAATAGCGTTGGTCTCGGGGTACCTGCGTTTTTATATATTATCATTTTCCCGCAACACTCTTTCGACACATGCAATTCTAAAGCAATATGCAATATAAATAATAAATAAGTAAAATAAGAGCAAGTAAACAGTTAAAGCACATAAGAAAATCATGATGATTCAAACATGAGTATAAATCAAATAATATATCACGCAACACTCATAACCGATCATTCTTAACAGGTCGTACCTCAATACCCAGACAATCAAGTCATTTAGACAAAGATCAATCAAAACAAGGAAATGCATTCAACATGTGATAACAAATGAGTCTTCGTTAGCGAGGCGGAAGCATGCAGACGTAAAACGCGCTATAGTAGACAGGGCCAACATAACTTGGACATGGCTGACATACTAGACGTCCGCGCAGAAGCGATCAGGGCCAACAAAGTGGACAAGGCTGACAGGCTAAAGATACCTAAGGTAATAAGGATAGCCAAATCCCTTGTCTAATGTATGCATACACCACTATAGATAGGATCGTAGCATACTCGCCCTCGAGTAAGTAGTCACCTAATAATACGACTATCACCTTAGACGGGTACCCCCGGTTGGGGCTGGATTTTTCAATTACTATCTATGGGCCCACGGAAATATCAATGTTGCCCCATCCCTGAGGTTGTATATACCGTGCCAAATAGCGATCTTAAGATCGTTATAAGCCTTGGGCAACTCTGGGAGGGAGCCCAAGTCCCCATAGACAGCTACCTCATTAACTTCGAATTTCAAGAGTCGCATCATGGCGAACAATCCAAGTATTTTATTCAAGTAACTCATTTCCTCAAATTCTTATTTCCTCGTTCAAACTTAATAAATGACAATTCTGAAACTTAAATATATCGTCGAACTTTGTATAATGAAATTTTAGTTCTAGCAGTTATTCAGGTAAGCAGAACACATAGAAAGACTTAATGTTTTATTTTGAGGTCGTTCGTAAATTTTAAAATTTTCAAAATTCATTATTTTACTATTCATCGTATTTACTATTCATCATATTTTTATACTCCGTATTTTATTCGTATTTTTATACGTATCCGTATTTTTATACTTAGTATCTTTTTCTATACTTAGTTATTTATTATTATATTATCTTTATACTTTAGTATTTTTATACTTTATACAAATTTTATACTTAGGATATTTTTATACTTTACAAAACCAACTTTTATTTTCTAAGTACAAAATTCTAGTTTCAAAGTTGTTAAGTTCGTTTTGTATTTAGTGATTTGAAATATTATTTTAAAAGCGAGACTCGGTTATGTTTAGTCATATACTTAGCTAAATTTCTTTTAACGGTGTCTATTTTTAGCGAGGTTGTCGTAGTTCATTTTAAATAGTCCGTATGTCCAAATCCAATTTAAGCAAAGGGAGTACCACTCGAATTTGTTCATTTTTAATACGTGTAGCATTTATTTTTATCGGTTTCGTCGATTCATTTTATTAAAGATTTATTATACAATTAAATATAATCCTAATTACTAATCAATTTTAGTGACTAAGTGACAAATTCATTTTGATCAAAATTAACCCACTTTAAGTGATAAAACCGTGGCCTCTATTACATATAGCTATTTATTTCTTTTTTTTGTTTTTATTAGTAATTCATTACTTTAACAAATTAAATTACTTAAGTGATAAAAATAAAAAGTGACAAAATCAATTTTGGTCCAAAAATAGCCCCAAGGCCATGACCCCTTATACTTGTATCATTGGTTTTCGTTTTCTAATTTTATCGGTTTTTTTGACTTAAAGTTTTTATATACTAATTATTTAAATTATACTAAAGTGACTTAACTAGTTTACAATTTACACAAAACATTTTATTTCATTTATGAATAGTGTTTTTACTCACTTTATATTTCTAACTTTTTCATTATTAAGATTTAGCTTATTTGACTTATATGATTAGTATTGTAATTATTCACTAATGTATTTTAAACAACAATCTAAATAAAACTTATAAATATTTTGAATTAAACTAGTCATCTAAATGAAGAACACATGAATTTTTCAAGAACACTTATGATTTTCTAAAGAACACTTTTTAACTCAAATTTTTATTTTATCGTTTTATTTTCTCAAATTTTTATAGCAAGTCTAATTTACCTAAACTAATCATAATATGTTATTTAGAAAAATTAAAACTAAAAATTTGTCCAATTTATTTAGAAAAACCGTGTATATGTATAATGTTCACTATTTTTATTTTTTTGATTTTTATACTTCTAATTCAATAACTAACTTTCTTTATATTATTTATGTATTTAACATGGGTGAGATTTATATACAAACATTAACACATACAAGTAAATCATTTTATATCAAAAACAATAACCATACTCCAAGAACACAAATACTTTAAAACACTCCCATTTCACACAATTTCATTTTAAATCCAAAACACACACTAATTATATTTTCATATATATCTTAGTCTTAGTATTTTAAGCATGCATTTAACAAAAATTAAAACGAAAAATTAGACCAAAAATAATAGGTTGGCCGTGTGGTTTTACATATTCTACACAAGTTTTATTTTTCGATTTTTGCCTTGTAATTAGTCATGCAATACCTATGTGATATACAAATTCATACACACACTTAAACATAACATATAATTAAATAGGTGTAAGTGCTTAGCAAATATAGTGTGCGGGAGCACCTTGATTTGGTTAGTGAAATAAAATCCTAGCAATTATCGGGATCGATAATATGGTCGAAGATACTAAGATCGATGGCTCCACCTTGCTCCTCTTCTTTGGGTAGATTAGTACATAACAAATGAAAAATAAATCAAGTTAGTAATTATTTTAACTAAACTAAATAAAAACTTAAAGTGTAGTAACATTTTTATTTTTATGTGATGTGTAAATTTTAATTAATTTGATTTATGTTTCTTAAATAATTTCAAGTAAAAAGGGTAAGTGACTACTAATTAAAATGGTGGAGAAATGACTTAAGTGCTTAAGAAAATTTAAAGACAAGAATGAAAGTTTAAGGAAGAAATGAAATGAAGAGGATGAAGATCATAAGAATGTGGAGGATGAGGATGATGATGAGGTTGTTCTTACAATATACTTGAATGAGTTTTATTAGGAGAGAAAAGAAAAGACTTGATGTATTTTTGGTTGTGTGGAAATGAGTTGTAGTAGTAGTAGTAGTAGTAGTAATAAAATGGGTGTAGTAGTAGAAATAAAATGAATGTTGTAGTAGTTATGCATACTAGTAATGCATGTATGTAGTATGTATTATTATTTGTGTATTAGTTATGTAGTAAGTAGAAGACTTAGTAATTTGTGGTGTATGTGTGTAGTGGTTAGAGTGTATTTAAGTATGAACTAGGCAATTACAATTAAAGTTAACTAACTAAACTAAGTGATGATGAGGATTATGGATGTGTAAGGCATGCTTGTAAGAGTGAAGCAAGTGTGTAAGAATGGAAGAGCATGTGTGTAAGAGTGTAAGAGTGTAAGAGTGTAAGAGCATGCTTGTTAAGTGAATTTGATGTGTGCAAGTAAAGCAAAAATGAAAGAGTGTAGACTTGTATGAGTGAGTAAAGTGAGAATGGAAGAGTGCAGAAAATTTAGCTCGAGCTAGGCAGATCCGACGGCTACGAAAATAGCGTCATTAAATCCGTCTCGAAAAGTTATGTGGTTTAGGCTTTTGTTTCGCTCAATTCCGAGTTCGTATGACCACTTTTCGGACCTCGAAAGTTAGGTCCTATACATTTATACGGGTTACAAAAATAAAAAGGAAATTAGTTTGTTTAAATAAAGTTAAATATAAATTAACAAAATGATGGCCTAAAATAGGTGTGTAAGTAAAGCATGGTGTGTGTAAGAAAAAAAATGGAAGAGTAAAGTGAAGCATGTAGAGTGAGCTACAAGTGAGCTCGGCCATCACACAAGTCAAGGGTCCGATTTTTCGTTTTTGAAATTTTCGATTTCTTGGCCTTAAAAGTCTCGAAATAAAGTATATGATCTTAAAATAGTGTTTCGAAATAAGATCGAAACTAAAAATGAAAATAATCTTCGAAAGGTGATCAAAACAAAAATTGGGCTCAAAATCCTCGAAATCTTGATTAAAAGTTTACTAACCTGAAATACATATTTTTTTGGTCGAAATTTATCGATTTAAATAATTAAAATCAATCGTCAAAACATTTATCAGTTTAAAGGCATTATAACTTATAATTTCGATGTTTTTGTGAAAATGCTAGGTTAATTGAATAGCAATAGTAGCTAGTTAAAAAGGAAATTTGCTTTATTAAAGAATAAACAAAATGATTATGTTTTTAACTAAATTAGTTTCTTTGAAATTATTCTTTAACTAATTTAGTTTCATATTAAGTTTTTACCTTATGTGTCATTGAATTTGGAGGAGGATGTTTGGTGATTTAGCCACCAACTAATTCGGTTAAGTGGGCCCCACTTGGCCTCGTTTTGCGTGCCGAAATTTGTCGTTGCAAAATTCGTCGTTGATTCATCATTTGATTTATCGAGTTCGAATATGTAAAAATAAAGTTCAAATTCGAAGTATATCAAAATAGTTTTAGTTTAGGTGTGATAGGAATTGTAGTGTTTGAAATCGTTGACTTTTATAAAATTTTGAATTGTGTTTCTTTTTGAATTCTAAATATAATACAACATATTTTATTTTTCAAAAATTTTTAATATTTGGACCTAGGAAATTTAGTATCATTTGGCGAAAAAAATTCAGTCGCATTTTTATTAAAATGAAAAAGGATGAATTTAATTTGAGGAATTAAATTCTTTTATAAAATCTATCTATATAATTCTATAAAACAACAACCATTGAACATTAATTGTGACACGTGTCAAGCTATGGTACAATTTTTTCCCGCCCAAAGAATTGCTGCGTTAAACTACTCCTATTCTCCTATTAAGTTGACTTTGAGCTAGACCTGTCAAAATTCGACCCGACCCGAAAAACCGACCCGATCCGACCCGTTTTTTTAGGGTCAAGACCCGTAAAATTTGACCCGTGACCCGAAATGACCCGAACCCGAAATGACCCGTTAATTTAGGGTCAAGACCCACTTGATCTGCTCGTTCGGCAGATGGGTCAAGTGTAATTTCGTGTAACAAGACTTTTTGAGCCTATAAAATTAAAATTTCATAAAAATAATAATTTAATATTAATAATTATTACAACCTCAATATTATAAGTTGAAATATCAAAATGATAATGAAAATTATGATTGAAATATTATGAATATATTCATAAATAGACTATTTTAATTTTATAAATTACAAGAATGAATATATATCAACTTTAGTATTACATATGTACAATAAAAGATGTACATAATGTAAAATAACAATAAAAGAATTTTTTTTAATTAAAAAAATAATAAATAAAAAGGCGCGAAAAACGTATTTTTGACCCGTATTTTGACCCGAAACCGACCCGACCCGACCCGTATTTGAGCCGAACCCGTATTGACCCGACCCGTATTTTGACCCGACCCGTATAACCCGAACCCGAACCCGACCCGCCCGACCCGTTTGACAGGTCTACTTTGAGCCCTAATTTTCTCAATGGCAATTTAGTTTTACTGGGCTACGGTTACAACTTTGTATCAATTACAAGCCCATGCATATTTTTTTTCCTCTTTATAGAGAACATGCTCAATTTATTTTTATAATTGTCAAATTTAAATATATACTCCGTAATAAGTATTCATTTATTTTCAGGTTCAGTAATTATTCAGTGAGGCCTATATAATAAGACATATTAATATTAATTAATTGAAAAAACCGCTGAAATAACTCATAACCATCACTCATGTAAGACGTCTCGCAATAAATTTATTGAGAAATCATTTCATCACTATGAATTTGTCCTCTTGGGGTATTTTTTTTAAAACTTAATTTTTTGATTATTTAATTATATGTTTTTACTACGTTCCAAAAAAAAAAAATGTTTTTACTATAATCTTCAATATAAAATGGTCACAAAATATATGACACATTGGTGATTTTTTTTGAGTTTGAATAGCTTGAAAGATGGGTCACTGACATTTCATTGGTGATTTTTTTATCCATTTTATTTACTAAACTACTTTTATGGATCAAGTATTTAGGGTAAATACATTATTCTAATTATATAATTTATTTATGCTTTTCTAATTATAAAAATTCTTAATTCGCGTGCCAAATTCAAAAGGGAAGAAAAGAGTGGAATGAAGCGAGTAGTTTTATAGCGAGTACGAGATTCTTTCTTAATTGATTGAATTTGTAAAAAAATCCACCAATTTATTGTTGCAGTTTTGTATATACTAAGGATTATAAAAAAAAAATTATAATTTTTTGGATTTATAACTTCCTCAAAATGACGAATGAAATTTTATTCTTAAAATTATGATTAAAAAATAGAAAAGGCTTATTATATTTTAATTTCATACGAGTTCCTTTTGATATTTTCAATATGTTGAATTTGTACAATCAAAACAACCAATTTATAGTCAGTGTCGAAATACAAATATTTTGATTAAAATATTGTTGTAAAATTGTACATATACTATACAATTTTGTTACAAGTATTTAAATTTAAAATGTTTTTATACATACCCGTGCAACTTTGCACGGGTTTTGAACTAGTTGTGCTATAAAAAACACGGGTGTTACAGTGGTACAAAACAATAAGCGTAAATCTTGTTGTCTTATACTCTATGAGAACTTAGTCGTTGATTGTGATATTTATGCATTTGTGAGATTATTATTTACAGCCACACTTATATGCTTCAAGTAGATAAACTATTTCATATATATATATATTGGATTGCAGTTACAATATTTACTTAATAAGTTACGGGACGAACAAAGTACGGTTACTTTTTTAAGTTTTTGTAGTCAAAAAATTTATGAGTAAGATTTTAATAATACGTAACTTTAGTTTGTAGCAATCGTAACATCAAAAATGCATATTATTTAATTTTTCATGTAAACTTTAAATACACTCACTACATCAATTTTATATTTATGCAACTTAAAGACATAATATATAAAATGTTGAATAAAATAGGCTGAAACTTTATTGAACAATTTAACAATTCACACAATTTTCGTAACCGCAATACATTAAAAATGAAACTGTAGTTCATTAAAAATGAAATTTTTCTCAAAAAATTTTCCCTGTCTCGATTTTCTTCGCCCTCTTGTAACTCCAAATTATTAACACCTAAAACAAAACAATATATGACACACATTTACATCAAATTGCACTTCCTACGAATTTACAGTTCTGTATCTCTTCTGTTAAAATTTTTGTAACTGTAACTTAAGAAGTCCGTAACTTTTGTACGACGTTTTGTCTTCCTGTTTTGCTTTTCTCCATCATCATCATCCGTCCTATCAACAAATTAAAATCTAAAAAAAAAAAAAAAGTAAAAATGCAATGAAGATTGTAAATGAAAAAAAAAAAACAGAAGAAAATTGAATGATAAAAGGAAGACTCGAAAATCAAACTAATTTCTATAACGAATCAAAATTTATAACAAATCAAAAATTATAATTTGTATACAAAATTTGTAAGGAATCAAAATTTATAAATGAAAATATAATAATTTCACAAATACATAAATTTTATAAGAATAAAAAACCATAATTAAAAATTCCAATTACAATACCTATTCCATGAAATTAATGAAAGACAAGTAGACACTCACCATTTTCGGATGAATCAGTTTGTAAGTACTCCGTTGGTATCATCAAATTTTAATTTAGTTAAAACCAAAAAAATATAAAGTGAATCGAAATTGTATACTAATGCATGTTTAAAATGAAGAAGATGATGAAGATAGGTTGAAGATGAATAAACTAATGAAGAGGAAAAATCAAATGAAAATAAAATCAGAAGTTGATGGGAATAAAAATTATGTAGGTAGTTTCTTGGAGAGTAATTAGCATAGGTAATCTAAACTACCTACTCTTGATTACCGTAAAGCATCTCCCTTATTTCTTTTTTTTTTTTCTTTTTTTTTTTTTAATTAGTCTTGCTCATTAATGCTTGAATGATCTAAGCCATTCATTCTTATATGATCCAAGGGTCCATATGAGAACTTAGGGACTTAAAAAAGATGATGGACTTAGTATAACTCTTCTCTCTATATATATATATATATATAGGGATAAGATCAATCAAGCCCAAGTTATGAGGGAAAGTCGTTAAGCCCAAAATTCCAGGTTTGAGATTTTAACCAAAAAATTCGAGATTTTAACCAAAAAAAATGAGATTTTAACAAAAAAAAAAAGATTATAAGTTTTCCTAGGTTGATTCACGGCCCATTGACCGCCTTCCCACCTCCTTTTGAGATTTAATCTCAGCCGTTGATTTTGATAATCCAATGGCTTAGATTAGGACTCAATGGCTTTCTCTAGGCTTTGGGCTTGAAAGATCTTATCTCTCTCTCTCTCTCTCTATATATATATATATATATATATATATAGGGATGAGATCAATCAAGCCCAAGATATGAGAGAAAGCCGTTAAGCCCAAAATTCCAGGTTTGAGATTTTAACCAAAAAATTCGAGATTTTAACCAAAAAAAATGAGATAGTTGATTTTTGGACTCGGGCGACCGAATTCGGTCGCCCGCCTTAGAGATATGGCGACCAATTGACATTTAATCTCAGCCATTGATTTTGATGATCCAATGGCTTAGATTACGACTTAATGGCTTTCTCTAGACTTAGGGCTTGAAAGATCTTATCTCTATATATATATATATATATATATATATATATATAGTGAGGATCCGGTGAGACCACCCCTTAAAATAAGACCGTCCCGCAAATCTGGACCGTTAGATCTAAAAATCAACGGCCTAGATCTGTCGCGGCTGTTATAATAACACCCTATGTTTATTACAGTAACACATCTAAAATTATGTTATTATAACATAAATGAATATTTGTTATTATAACATAGTTTCAACATTGAGCTAATTTTTTATTTATTTATTTTTTTTTTAATATTTTTATTTTTTTTAATTTTTTAATTTTTTTTTTACCAAAAAAAAAAACAATAAAGAAGATATATTGTTACAGTAATAAGATATTATGTTATTATAACAGAGTAGTCTCATTTAAAGGGGTGACCTCATTTTAAGGGGGTGGTCTCACCTGATTCAATTCTTATATATATATATATATATATATATATATATATATATATATATATATATATAGAAATAGGATCCGGTGAGACCACCCCCTAAAAATAAGACCGTCCCGTAATTATAGGCCGTCCGATCAAACTAAATCAACGGCTTAGATTAGATGCCTAACTTAACTAAACATATTCACCTATCTACAATTATAAATACTGCCCAATAATCAAACTCTCACCCTCATATAACAAATTTTTTTTCTCTCTCTACTTTCTCACTCTTCTAATTTCCCTCGTTCAATCGATCGACAAAAATTATCGCCTTTCACAATTCGACCTCAAAATTCACGAATTATTTTTGATTCAGATTCTTCTCAACTATTATCTTCTTTCACATATATCAATTTCGGTTTCACAGGTTTGTTATCACGATCATATTATTGTCGAGTTCCTAGTTTTTTCATCTTCAATTCTCTTTTTAATTGCGTATTGAATGGATTATCTCGAGATCAATGAATTTCGTCATGTGTTTTTCGGTTGAATTCTCCGATGATTGGTCGTAGATCATTGTTTACTGTGATTATGTTGATGATGGTGATGATGATGGATTATTGTTATTAAGTTGAGTACCTTGTGATTTAGGGTTTTTTTAATTGTTTTTTTTTATTGCAGTAGATTTCTTCAAAGTTATATTCTAATTGATTCACAAGCTAAGAACAAGACATGATGTCTATTGATTTTTTTTGTCTTTAATTCCTTTTTTTTTCAATTAAATCAATTCATAATTGTTTTTTTATTTTTATTTTTTGGCAATTGCACTTGTTTTTTAGCAGCCTCATCTTTTGTTTGTTCGAATTTGTTATTATGTTATTTTTGTTGTTATAATAACGTAATATTCTGTTATTGTAATACATAATTGACAAATGTTGTTTTCTCCATTGTATGATGTTATTATGGTAACAATTTTCTGTTGTTGAATTTTGTTGTTATAATAACGTTTTTCCCTGTTATTATAATACATATTTGGCAGATGATTATTTTTCATTGTCGCACGATGTTATAATAACTATGTACGATGTTGTTGTAACAATAATTTAATTCGTACTTCTGTGTTTTAGGCTCTAATTGTGGATTTCTTATCCATCTTGCACCAACAACTCAATCACTTGCTACTCTATCAGGTTATTATCCACTGGTTTTGTCTCTTACACTAGGTGGCAGTGCGAAATGAGTTAGGAGAGTAGAAAGCGAGTTTACGCCTATTGTCGTTGAGGTATATTTTTCATTGAAGGAGAGAATTGTATATTACAGAGTACATGCTTTTGCATGTGGTTTTGCTCCTAGATTATGCAGTGTCAAAACTAGTAAATGTGGTGTTTTGAAAACTAGGTTTTTTAGTATAATCGTGATGGAGCATTGTTAGTAGGTGTCTAGGAGTCTATTTTATATACTTTTTGAGATATTTGGAGGTCGATTTAGTAGTGATTTTGATATATTTTGTATTGCGCGGAATAATTGGTTAGTTATCACTTTTATGATACTTTTATTGATCGAGACGGTCCGTTGCTACTTCCGTGTTGGAGAATAAAGAAGTCCAAGAAAAAGAATGCAAGGCCGAGTCAAATAAGTTGTTTTTGGAAATAAGAAGACTTGTAATTATTTTATTGTAATTAGTGAGGTTTTAGGAAATAGCCTATATATATAGTTTGCTTTATTTTTATTAGGGGAACTACACATATAACATCTACTGCTACTTTTTATTTTCTCATCTAGACCTAGTTTACTTAGTTTTTGTATTATCAATTTCTAGTTTCTAAATTCTCAAACTTGATACGATCGATTGAAGCGGCGGTAATTAACTGTGAGATTTCAATTTCTCTATTTTCTCTTGAGTATTATTCAATTGCTTGTTTTAATTATTGATTTTAATCTTGATTAGAGTGATCAACTAATTAGGGTTACTATTAATTCATATGCTAGATTTGATTATTGGCTCAGTTTGCTTTATTAATCTTATCGCGGTAGCAATTGTGATTGATTTATCGTACTCTGTTTGTCGTAAGTTAATCATAAAAGTAATTGAATTTGTGACTCGAGTATCAACTGCGTTGTTGGTATTAGTTATCTTTATTGATTCTCGTCGATTCTTCTATTGACTTGAACTTGATATCGCGTGATTTGGGTTAGTCTTAGAAAGGGTAATTTAGGGCATCCGTTTTGACCTAGTTACTGACTTAAGAGAGAATACGTTAGTTGATATAATTGAACTGTATTGACTTTCACAATAAAGTGCTCAGGATTAACAGATTAATTGTTTTCTGATCGGTGATTTTATCGTTCGTGGATCTCGTATCGTGTCAAGTATTTCCCTATTGATTTGCTTAGTTTATTAATTGTTTTTACGTCATAGTAGTTTAGTTTAGGAACTTTATTTAAAATCCCCTTTAATCCTAAGCATTTTTACTCTGCATTATTCTACGCATTAATTAGCTTAGTCCTTCTCTGTGGGTTCGACCCTTACTTCCACTATATTGCTATTTTAGTAGTTAGTCGAGTAAGTGATTATAAATTTACTTTGACGGCATACGACTTTAAGCCAGTCAAATTTGGCGCCGTTGCCGGGGAAGGCAATAGTTTAATTTTTGTGTCTTAGTGTAGAGTTTCAATGTTTTTGTTCTATCACCTTATCTCTCTTGCGTATTATGCATTGTATAAAGAGCCATGTCGTGGAGGAGAGCGAATGGTCGGGAGTGCGGAGAGATATGTGTCATGTGCTAGTAATATATATGATAATGCGTGTTGTAATTTGATTTTTATTTACTATTATCAGTTTTACGTTGGATTTGCTAGCATGTTTGACAGGTTACTACGAGCATTGACTTGCTCACATCGTGCATTTACACTTGAGTTAGAAGTTTGAAAATTAGAAAAGGTGTCGAGCGAACGACGTTAAACAAAAGCGCTATCGGGGAGGCAACCCTTGATTTATTGTTTTAGTTTGCATTTTATTTTCTTAAATGGGTGCTCGTGACGGTTTGTTACTTGTTTCAGGATCTACGAGCTTAAGAATGAAGACCCGAAGCACATGTACTTAGTATATTTTCTTTAAATAAAAAAAAAAAATAAAAAAATAAAAAAAAAAAAAAAAAAAAAAAAACGATGTAAAAGAAAAACACCAGACAGTTTTTGGCGACCCTAGCGCGGGGCACGCGCGAGCTTACTCTCCCCCTCCCCTTATATTCCTAAAAAAAATAATAAATCAATCACAAAAGCAACAACAACGGCGAAGGCGGAGGAGAAACGAAGAAGAGGGACCACAACCACCTGCTCCACCCCCACGCCGCCACCCCATCCACCACGAGCACCGCCACCACCACACTCATCGGTTGCCACGCACCGCCTCACCACCACCACCACTCTCTCTCCTATTTTGATAAAATTCGTAAACCCTAATTTGATTTTGGGGTTTCGTGCTCACAAGCTTTTGAGTCGATTTTGAGGTGCATATGGGTCGAATTGGGTCTCGATCACGTAACAAGTGAGTAATCATAAGTGTTCTCCTCAATTTCGTGTGGTGAGTCACTTTTCACTCGGCTTTCGGTGCGTTTGGTCTCCACTTGGTGGTGCCGCGTTTGATTTGCTATTGATCCCCATTGGTGCCGCCATTGGGTCGAAATTTGTGGTTATTATTGGGATTGTACACTCCCATGCCGTCTATTGCCTTGATTAAGATTGGTGAGTCGGTTTCATCTCGATTTTGGTTCATGTTTGGCATATACACGACTAAGGTCGCACTTCCCACTCCTCGCTCGAATTTGGTTAGTTTTGGGTCGTGTTACCGCTGACATGGGTTTCGTGGACGATCTGTCGAATTGATCAAGAGGTGGGTGTGTGCATCCGCCTTGTTGTTTCTACCGTGAGTATCGAAGTTATTATCGCTATTGGGTCCTTGGATTTCTTTGTTGAAATTCTTGACAAATTGTGACAGCGCTTTAAATAGTTGGGTGAGATACTACAATTTGAGGGAGTGTAGCATCGGTTGTGTTATTCTTGTGTGGTTCACGGTCTTTGCGTATTATCTAGTGGTTATTCTTGAATGCCGCAGTCTTCTTTGAGTTACATTAGTTTGGTTTTGGTTTTGAAATCTGTGGACGCCGTCTTTCTTTGTTGTGGTCTTCTCTGCAGTCGTGGGAGGGTGTGTTTAGTGCAACTTTGTGCTTGTATGGTACATCGGATGCCTATCCTGGTGTTGTCGAGGAGTTATTATTCCGCTGGCGATCGAGATGCAGGGAGGTGTAAGAGTGAGTACCTTCGTCGTTGAAATACCACGTGTCATTATGGGTCTTCTTTATTCACGATATTATGAGTATTGTGAGTGATTTTATCATGACGCTGAGTTGTGATGGCATTGATTCTGGTTCTTAAACCGTCTTGCTGATGACGGTGACATGAAGTTGAGGGAGTTTGTTATTGTGAGCTCGAGCTTGTGAAGGGCGGAGTATGAGATTTCCTCCATGAATTGCGAGGAAGAATACGTTTATTCTGAGAGGTTGCCCCCTATTATTCTTTTGTCCCGATTCATCACATTGAGGACAATGTGTCATTCAAGTGTGGGGGAGAAACGCTTGTGATGTGTATATACTTTAATTTGTTTTCTTGTGTGTTTCTTTACTGTCAAAAAAAAAACAAAAAAAAAAAAAAAGAAAAAAAGAAAAAAATCAAAAATACGAATAAAGTGAATCCCGGCTAGGTGAAAACCCGAAAGGGCGCCTAGGCAAGATTGGGATATGTGGCCGAGGGCGGAGTGAAACCCACAAGGGTGGGCACTCCGAGTAAAATGAAGAAACGAGTTGCGTGCCACGAGTGTAGAAGTGAGGTGAATAAGCTAGAGTGAAACCCGCAAGGGCGGGTACTCTAGGCAAAATGAGAGATTTAGGAAAATAAAATGCTTTAATACTTCCAAATTCTCGGCGTGGCGACATAAGAAGGGTGACAAAGAAGGTCGGAAGGGTAGGTTAGTGGCTACGGTGAGAAGAAATCGCGGTGCACGGAGTTGGAGGCACCTCTCTCGCGATTGGGTTTGAATTGGTTCGGAGTAGAGGCGGTTAGGAGCTCACTTGTGTGGGTTGTATTTGTGACGCTTGTTGTCATTGGGGAACATTTGTAGCACAAGTGAGCCGGGCTAGGTTGGAGAGATAAGGGGCGTAGCGTCTTTGTCATCATATTTATATTGATAGTCGTCGAGTCGAGAGAGAATTTAGTCCTAAATCCAGTGGGTTGTTGCTTGAGAATTGAGGTGAGTGTATGAGTGGCTATCTCTAAGCCATTAGAGGGAGTTTGGAGTTTTGTGAGCTTGTATTGTCTTGATTTCCCATGTTTTTGAGCTAGTGTTGGTTAGGTTTTTCAGGCGTCCTTTAAGTTTACTCGAGGACGACTAAATGTTCAAGTGTGGGGGAATTTGATGGAGCATTGTTAGTAGCTGTCTAGGAGTCTATTTTATATACTTTTTGAGATATTTGGAGGTCGATTTAGTAGTGATTTTGATATATTTTGTATTGCGCGGAATAATTGGTTAGTTATCACTTTTATGATACTTTTATTGATCGAGACGGTCCGTTGCTACTTCCGTGTTGGAGAATAAAGAAGTCCAAGAAAAAGAATGCAAGGCCGAGTCAAATAAGTTGTTTTTGGAAATAAGAAGACTTGTAATTATTTTATTGTAATTAGTGAGGTTTTAGGAAATAGCCTATATATATAGTTTGCTTTATTTTTATTAGGGGAACTACACATATAACATCTACTGCTACTTTTTATTTTCTCATCTAGACCTAGTTTACTTAGTTTTTGTATTATCAATTTCTAGTTTCTAAATTCTCAAACTTGATACGATCGATTGAAGCGGCGGTAATTAATCTGTGAGATTTCAATTTCTCTATTTTCTCTTGAGTATTATTCAATTGCTTGTTTTAATTATTGATTTTAATCTTGATTAGAGTGATCAACTAATTAGGGTTACTATTAATTCATATGCTAGATTTGATTATTGGTTCAGTTTGCTTTATTAATCTTATCGCGGTAGCAATTGTGATTGATTTATCGTACTCTGTTTGTCGTAAGTTAATCATAAAAGTAATTGAATTTGTGACTCGAGTATCAACTGCGTTGTTGGTATTAGTTATCTTTATTGATTCTCGTGCTGATTCTTCTATTGACTTGAACTTGATATCGCGTGATTTGGGTTAGTCTTAGAAAGGGTAATTTAGGGCATCCGTTTTGACCTAGTTACTGACTTAAGAGAGAATACGTTAGTTGATATAATTGAACTGTATTGACTTTCACAATAAAGTGCTCAGGATTAACAGATTAATTGTTTTCAGTGATCAGTGATTTTATCGTTCGTGGATCTCGTATCGTGTCAAGTATTTCCCCTATTGATTTGCTTAGTTTATTAATTGTTTTTACGTCATAGTAGTTTAGTTTAGGAACTTTATTTAAAATCCCCCCTTTAATCCTAAGCATTTTACTGCATTATTCTACGCATTAATTAGCTTAGTCCTTCTCTGTGGGTTCGACCCTTACTTCCACTATATTGCTATTTTAGTAGTTAGTCGAGTAAGTGATTATAAATTTACTTTGACGGCATACGACTTTAAGCCCGTCAAATCGTCATTTGATAGAAAAGCCAAAGACCCCACTGAAAGAAATTGTGTTGTTTGCATTGATTATGAAACTATTTTTAGTCTATAACAATTGTTATTGTATAGAGTAATAATAATTTTTTATATTAAAGGCTATTAGCTCAAGTATGGAAGAGCAATGTGCAAATTTTGCACAAAGATATGGGTTCGAATCCCATATAGCCTGGTTAATTAATTAAAATGTCTTGTGACAATAACTACTCACACAACAACGACAAACACAAAAAAATCAAAGTAGGATTATAAGTTTTTGTAGCCTTAAAAATCAAGACTTGTATTAGTTTGTCATAACAGAAATAATGGTTTGTTCTCAAAGTAACATTGATGACAATTAGCCAACATGGGAGTCGAACCCACATTTTGTGCATTGCACAATGCTCTACCATTTGAGCTAATTGGCTTATATACTTTATTCAAATTAAATACTCAACATGTTATATACGTAAACAATTACATGTTAATTGTTATAGCCAACTCGTGTAACAATATAAAACAAATTGTGTGGTAAAAAAATTAAATAACGTATTAGAGTTGTGTGATAAGACAAATATGTTGCAACAATCACTCATTTCTGTTATAATAACTATTTATATGTTACAATAATAGAAAACATCTGTTACAATAACAAAACATGTGTTATAATAACAAAAATAAATGTGTTACCAACAACCACTTATGTTGTCACATAAGGAGCTAATTTGTGTTATAATAACAAATAATTTGTGTTATAATAACATTGAGTTACGTCTCTACTCGTATACCACATAAAAATACACAAAAAAAAAAAAAAAAAAAAAAAAAATTAAAACTATGAAAACCAACAGATACAAAGAATGAAATACAATTAATTGATGATCTAACTCAGCCAATTGTTTCAAACTATAAAAATTGACACAATTTTATTCAAATATCATTCAAGTTTCAACAATATTCAAAAGTTGTAATAACTTAATTTTGTCAATGTACTACTTGAATTTCGATAATTTTCGCAGACAACCATTGTTATAAATATCAGAAACACATTAAATTAACTAATACAATATACCACATAATTGAAACCGTAGTATTTGCAATTAAAACATCGGTTGCAAGCATTCATACATAATTACATCACAAATGTCAGATAATTGACACATAATTTTGAAAAAACGACATCAAAATCAACACAAAAAAACGAATCAAGTCAACACATAATTTAGGAAAAAAGAACACAATCAACACGAAAATGTTTATACTGTGCATAAAGTAGACATTTACCTCTTCAATTTGTTGAAAATTAGAAACTATTTGAGTGATTGTTGTTGCTACTTGAGTTTTATTAATAATTTGGGGATTATCTCGTTGTTTATTTTGGGTTTCTCAAAGAGAGAGGTTTAAGAGAGAGAGAGTTTTTTGTTAAACTGGAAAGTGGAAGGGAAGAATGAGTTGGAGTAGGGGTATCATTAGTGACGTGGCTTAATCTAAGCCATTAGATCTCCTTACATCCAACGGCTCAGATTTACGGGACGGTCTCATTTTAAGGGGTGGTCTCACCGGATCCTCACTGTATATATATATATATATATATATATATAAAAGAGAGTTTTTTCGAGCGCTCTCCTTAATTCAAGGAGATTTAGACCAATCATAAAATACATTTAAAAAAAAATTAATTGTGAAAATATAGTAATTTGGAAAGAAATTATTATATGATAAATAATTCCTTTATTTAATTATGAAACATTAGAAAAATAATTTGCATTCAATAAAATAAAAAATTGGAAAGAAACAATTATATGACACATAATTTATTTGTTTAATTATGATACATAAGATATTTTTTTTAGGTAAGTCTTCAAACCTTTTTTGTGTGTATATATATCAAAAACTGTAGCTTTATCTTCCAAGGTACCGGGTTAAATAGTTTTATTTTATTATGTTTTAATTATGATTACGATTTGTGTTATAAAAGAGTGTTTTTTCGAGCGCTCTCCTTAATTCAAGGAGATATAGACCAATCATAAAATACATTAAAAAAAAAAAAATTAATTGTGAGAATATAGTAATTTGGAAAGAAATTATTATATGATAAATAATTCCCTTATTTAATTATGAAATATTAGAAAAATAATTTGCATTCAATAAAATAAAAAATTGGAAAGAAACAATTATATGACACATAATTTATTTGTTTAATTATGATACATAAGATATTTTTTTTAGGTAAGTCTTCAAACCTTTTTTGTGTGTATATATATCAAAAACTGTAGCTTTATCTTTCAAGGTACCGGGTTAAATAGTTTTATTTTATTATGTTTTAATTATGATTACGATTTGTGTTATTTTTTTTTCCGTGTATTTGATTTGATATGTGTATTAATTTTGAAAAGTTTTATTTCTTAATTATTATGTTTGTTATTTAACCATAGCTTGATTGAATTCATAATGATCTTTTTTCCCTTTGTATATTGCAGATTTATATTTTAAGTTTAAGATCTGAGGTACTCATTAAATAAACTTGATTACAAAATCAATCGAATATTTATCGTGAAAGGTAAAAGAGATATACATGATCTACTGATTATCTTATTTTCATATCAAATCATTATTTATTGTTGTATAATAATATTTACTAGGGTTATTTCATAGCAATAATCCAAACTAAGGTCCGCCTTCTCGTTTTAATCCATACTAACGTTTAACTCAGAATAATCCCAACTATTGTATCATTTAACTTAAACTGATCTTTTGGAAGGGTGGCCTTCACAACCGGTATTCCTACCTTTTATACCCACTTGTCATTTAAAAAAAAAAAAATGAAGCATCCATTATAGTCCGTCACTCCAACACCATTGTCATGAACAATCTCAACCCATTTGCGAAATTCAAATCCAAAATCGAAGCAACCATGAATGTATTGAACCCACTAAAAATCAATTTGGGGAATAGGGTACAAAATTTGGGACCTTAGTGAGGGGCGACGGTGGATAAATGACTGGAAACGGAGGCACCGGCGGGCGGTGGTCGTGGTGGCCGGTGAAAGCGGCCGATGACGGCGAGGTGGTGGTGCCTGGTCGGGAGGAAGGTGTAGGTTTATATCCGTATATAGACCTTAAAAATCACAGGATTATAATGAAAAACTTTTACAAGATTTATAGTCATAAAACAAAATTGCATAACATAATCAAAGAATAAGAATTAACCTTTTAATCCTTATGAATAGGTCTAAGATCAATACCAAAAATATGGTATCTCCTAATAATCTCACCCAAGATGTTTTGAGAAATACCCTTGAATTTGCTAGAGAATTTTTAGAAGAGAAAACTAATTTTCTCTCTAGGTTTTAGTGTTGTAGTATAGATGAATGAATGAATTAGATGAGAATTAGGATGTGATTAGATTAAGTAGGGAGGAAGAAAACAACTCCCTCTACCCTACTACTTCACACATCCAAATAGAGGTGAAGTGGGCTCTCCCACTTCTAAATTTTCATGCCCAAAAACTAATTAAAAGTTTAACCCATTAATTAGTCTTATTTAGCTTTTAATGTATAATGTAATTTATAATATCCTTATATTATAATTAATCATAAATATCCATATATTTATAATTTGCTAATTAATTATAACTGATTAAAATTAGTTAGCCTACATTATACGTAATAATTAAATATAACCGTGTATATTCAATTTCCGAATTACATTAATTCTCTCATCTAATATCATTTAATCTTTATTAAATAATATTCATTATCATATTTGACTAACCTCTTAGTCACATCCGACTAACTGTTTAGTCCACAACACTGACTAACCATTTAGTCATTAAATAAGGTATCGATATGATCATTTTATCAAATGATCACATCTCTCAAACACATCCTTTAGGTGTGACTCTTAGGGACCAGTTGATCACCGCCATCTGTATGACAATAACGTCAAACTTATCTAGCAAGCCAACCGTTATTGATAAACGTTAATCAACTGATTAAATACAAAATGTACCCTGTGTACCTTTAGAGATTTATTTATGTTATTGCACTCACTGTGGAGGACACTAACCCCAACAATCTCCCACTTGTCCGTACAAGTGTAGGTGCGATAACCGATTCTCATATCCATAATAAATTTCTCCCACTCAATGTAAACCAATTTGCAAAATCCGTACTTTCAAAGGTCGTAGTTCACAAGTGATCAGTATCATGAGTGGTTTCCCCGACTAGAGAGTAACTTAACTGATAAACGAATCAATATTCGAGCATGGCCATGCATTTTCAGTTACAGCTCCTCGAGTGGCCCTGAGAATAAATATTATAACTCGATAGAAGTTTGGATATTTCCCTCAACTCGAATCCTGCAGATGTAAGCGCAGCATGAAATGACCCAGTGAAAATCTACTTGGCCTCCTGTTACGGTCGACCGTGAGAAAGAAACCAAAGTCACCCAAAATCTGCCTTAATCTTAAGAGACAGTCGATAGTCAAAAGAATCGACTCTAGGAACACTATGGATGTCCTATCCACGACCCGGCACCTAATGTTCTGAAACATTTAGGACTCCATGTAGTCGTCACAAAAATTGTCCTGCGCGATTTCAGTAAACCCGCATATGTGATCGATCAGTCAACAGTTTGACTTATGGCTCGTTGAACCCACCATCAATCGGCGTCACAAAATAATCGCCAGAATTATCAGCTCGTGTAGGTGATCACGGACCAAAACAAAATATAAAGCAATTCAGTTCACTTTGAGGCGTTCAACGTTGTCTGCACAACCCTCATGAAAAACAATATATATAATAAAACGATGATTTTATTAGAAGTTTTAGGAAATACAAGTGTCAAATCCATACAAACAACTAATACAACTCAGGAACACGCTTAATTCCCATGGATTTAACGTGCCCTTCATGCTTATCTTGTCTCAACGGCTTAGTGAGAGGATCTGCTATGTTATCATCCGTAGCAATCTTGTCAATCACTATCTCCTTCTGCTCCACGTAATCCCGGATCATGTGAGCCTTCCTTTGCACGTGCCGAGACTTGTTGCTGGACTTAGGCTCCTTCGCTTGGAAGATGGCACCACTATTGTCACAATAGATGGTGATCGGGTCATTCGAACTAGGAACTACAGTTAGTCCTTATAAGAACTGACGCATCCATATAGCTTCGCCCGCGACCTCAAGCATAGTACTCGGACTCGATCGTTGAATCTGCTATAACGGTTTGTTTGGAGCTTTTCCGGTGACCGCGGCGCCATTAAGAGTAAAAAGCGAATCCAGTTGAGACTTGAGTCATCTCGATCCGTTTGGAAACTAGCATCTGCGTGTCGATTGCAAGATAGCTCGGTGTCTCCTCCATAAGTCAATACCCAATCTGTAGTCCTCCGTAGGTACTTAAGAATGTTCTTTACGCCATCCAAAGGTGCTTCACCTGGATTGCCTTGGTATCGACTCGTCATACTAATGCATATGCCACGTCGGGACGTGTGCATATCATGGCATACATGATCGATCCTTTTGCCGAAGCATATGGAATCCGACTCATGCGCGCGACCTCTTCCGATGTCTTTGGTGCTTGATCTTTACTCAAGTGCACCCTTGAGATCATTGGAAGGTTCCCTTCTTGGAGTTGGTCATCTTTGAACCTCTCAAGAATCTTATCTATATAAGACTCTGATTGAGGGATAACATCCGTCGTGATCTATCTCTATAGATCACAGAGCCCCAAAATACGCCTGTGCCTCACCCGGATCTTTCATCCGAAATGGTTCTTTAACCATACTTTTACCGAAGTTAAGAGAGGTATGTCATTCCCAATCAAGAGTATGTCATCGACGTCTGAAGATTAGGAAGACAATCTTTCTCACTCGACTTGATATATAGGCATGGTTCCTCGGTGATCGAGTGAATCCATTCTCCTTTATCACTTGGTCGGCGATGATTCCAACTCCGTGAAGCTTGCTTAAGTCCATAGATGGAGAACGCTAAGCTTGCAAACTTTCTTAGGATTTTCAGGATCAATGTAACCTTCGGGTTGTACCATGTACAACTCCTCCTCCAAATAACCGTTTAAGAAGGCGGTTTTCACATCCATTTGCCAAATTTCATAGTCATGAAATGCGGCAATCGCTAAGAGAATCCGAATGGAACGAAGCATGACTACGGGTGCAAAGATCTCATCATAGTGCAACCCTTGCACTTGAGTGAAACCCTTTGCCACTAGTCGTGCCTTGTATATATCTGGTTGTCCTTCTACAGATCGCTTTATCTTGTAAAGCCATTTGCACTGAAGAGGCCTAGCCTTATCAGGTAAGTCAACCAGATCCCATACATCGTTCTCGTACATCGAGTCTATCTCGGATTGCATGGCTTCTTGCCATAACTTTGAGTCAGAACACGTCATGGCACCTTTATAGGTTACGGGTTCGTTACTCTCAAAAAGTAAAACGTCATCTCTCCCATTCTCCTCGACTATACCGATATATCGATCTGGAGGAATGGAGAGTCTATCCGACCTCCTGGGTTCCAAAGGGACATTAACCGCAGCAGACGTAGAAGGAACAGCTTCCTCCATTGGTTGCTCGGTTGTTGGTTCAGGAATCTCCGACAGATCGAAGGTTCTATTACCTCTCTTGTCTTCGAGAAACTCTTTCTCTAAGAACGTCGCACTAGCCGCAACAAAAACGCGGTGTTCGGTAGGCGAATAGAAGTAATGACCAAACATTCCTTTTGGATAACCAATAAAGTATGTCTTGACCGATCGCGGGCCGAGCTTATCCTCGTGTCTCCACTTGACATAAGTTTCGCACCCCCAAACCCGAATAAAGGACAAGTTAGGGACCGTTCCCTTCCATAACTCGTATGGTGTCTTGTCTGACTTTAGTCGGACTTCGGTTAAGTATAAGAGAAGCTGACAAAACAGCATAGCCCCATAATGAGTCAGGTACAACCGTGTGACTCATCATGGATCGAACCATATCAAGTAATGTTCGATTCCTGCGTTCGGACACACCATTCAGTTGTGGTGTTCCGGGTGGAGTTAACTGTAATACTATCCCGCGGTCTTTCAGGTGTCGATCAAACTCAGTTGAAAGATATTCGCCACCACGATCTGAACGTAGTGCTTTTATCTTTCTATCCAGTTGGTTCTCAACCTTATTCTGGAATTCCTTGAACTTGTCAAAGGACTCACTTTTATGCTTCATTAAGTAGACATGTCCATATCTACTCAAATCGTCCGTGAAAGTGATAAAATACCTATAGCCATCTCTAGCGTTGATTGACATAGGTCCGCACACATCAGTATGTATGAGTCCTAATAGGTCAGCAGCGCGCATTCCAACACCTTTGAAGGAAATTCGAGACATTTTGCCTATAAGACATGATTCACACGTGCCAAAAGTTTCATAGTCAAATGGGGCTATTGTCCCATTATCAATGAGCTTTTTCACGCGTTTCTCATTTATGTGTCCCATACGGCAATGCCATAGATACGTTTGATCTTTGTCACCAACCTTTGCTTTCTTGTTACTCACATGCATGATTTCTGTGGTTTGATCTAAAACATAAATTCCGTTCATGGAAACAGCTTTACCATAAATCATTTCATTTAAAGAGAAAATACAGCTATTATTCTTTATTAAAAATGAAAATCCTTCTTTATCAAGAACGGATACAGAAATAATGTTTTTCGATAAACTAGGTACATAGTAACAGTTATTCAGAAATAACTCAAATCCACTCGGGAGTTGGATTACATATGTCCCTACTGAAACGGCAGCAACTCTTGCTCCATTCCCCACTCGCAGGTCTACATCACCTCTTGTCAGAGTTTTGATGCTTCTTAGGCCCTGCAAATGATTGCACAGATGAGAACCACAACCAGTATCAAGTACCCAAGTTCCGAAACTTGCATGGTTAATCTCAATCATATGAATAAAAGAAGACATACCAACAGGAGCGACGCGGTCTGATTTTATGTCCTCGGCATACACGGGACAGTTACGCCTCCAATGCCCAGACTTGTGGCAATGGTGGCACTCCATGCTCTGCTTTGCTTTTGCCTTGCCTTGTGAGCTACCGCTAGACTCACCAGGCCCACTCTTAGCAACCATCGGCTTCTTAAATTTCGGCTTCCCTACAGTTAGGTTAGCCGGAGCTTTACCCTTACCCTTCTTGTTCCCAATCATGAGAACATCTTGCTTCGTGGTCCCACTCAACTTCAGATCACTCTCCGTCTGTACGAGGAGTGAATATAGTTCATGCAGACTTTTCTGCATGTCGTTCATGTAGTAGTTTGCCCTAAAGAGGGCATACCCATCATGAAGAGAGTGGAGCACTCGATCAATGATGATCTTCTCATCGATCTTGCAACCAAGCTCCTCCAGCTTTTCAACATTCTCGATCATGTCGAGAAGGTGTGGACCAACCGGTTGGCCCTTCTGGAGTCTAGCCTCAAAGAAACGAGTAGTATACTCGTAACTCTTAATTCTCGGAGCTTTCGAGAATTCCTTGGTAAGGGTGGTGAAAATCTTGTTTGCACCTTGGGTAATGAACCGTCTTTGCAAATTGGATTCCATTGCATAGATGAGTACGTTACATGCGCGCACCCTCCATCATGAAATCATTGTAAAGATAGAGTTTATTTACTCCTGCATCGGGAGCTGGTAAAGTCGGCAGTGGCTCAGTCAAATACTTGAGCTTACCGTCAGCGATGGCAGCATTCCGTAATGCAGCCTCCCAATCAGAAAAATTGGACCCATCACTTTTCAGTCGAGTTGACTGATTCTTGGTGCCCATAAAGATCCTAAGCCATGATTCGCGAGCTAGTGTGGCACTTGGCATTGGTTCGTTTTCACGTACAGCCATTTTGTTATAGTAGTTATATCTGTATATAACGTATTCGAAACTGTGAAAAGAAAGAAGAAGAAGAAGAAGAAGAGAGAAGATAAGAAATCATTGTTTTAAAAATTAAGTCAAAAGCGATAACATATTAATGCAATGACTTATGCACTCATATAATCGACCTCCCTCAAGAATTATATAAATGATCCCAAGACTCAATTTCTTTAAATTGATAAGCCAACCTCTTGGCTAATTCTACTGTTAGAATTCTTGGTCGATAGATTTCAGTAAATCCTATCTATTAGTCCATCATAACTTCGAGATATTACTCAAACTATAATGTTGAGAAAAACTAAGTCGACAGCCACTACTTACCCAACGTAGAAGGGGTCATATTATGCCTACCGACGAAGAAGGGATTCATAGTGGTTCGACTCATAAAGACTAATTCTCAATTTCAGTTTTAGAGGAAGGTCCCATCAACTCATTTTAATTCATTTTAAGTGAACTAATATCTAGCATTTACAAGAATGATTAATTGAGGTGATAGCCCTATAACAAGTGACATCTGTATGTCTATGAAAAGGAATGCAACTATATGATCCATTTTCATGCATATTAGGTGGTTTGGTTTAGTTTAGGCGGAATATGATGCTACTAACTAACGTGAATGCAATCCACTTGAAAGAAAAGCATAAAAAGGAAAAACACCTAGTGTGGCCTATCCCTATGAAAATAAAGACAATTACAAATTGGAATCCATCCATGGACCCTAAGCTTGTCTTCATTCTTCATCTTGGGCTTTAAGTGGGAGTCCATCTTGAATCTTCATCTTGAATCTTTTCAAAATTACAATTTTGAATTACAAAAATAAACCTATTTATATTCTAATCCAAAATATGCCAAAAATAAAATATTAAGTGATAGGAGATTCGAGATCTCAAAATACAACCAAAATTGTGTTTCCTTCATTACGAAAACACAATCTTCTAAGGCCACACTAGTAAATTACAACCGTTTGTACATCATTAATGCGAAAAATTAAACCATTCAAAACATTCATTCACAAAAATAGCATCAACTAAACAAGATAAAAACAATGCATACGAATAGATTGATTATCCAAACCACCCTTTAAAAATGATTATAATTATGCAAATAATTTCTTAATTGTTCATAATATCTTATAATCAAAACAAAAATCCTAAAGAAATAATTTATATTATCATTATAACATAAATTAGATCATAATAATATTTTAAACTTCTTTAAAATATTAGGTATCATATTTATTGTGAACTGCTTCATAACAATACAAAAAAAAAATATTATCTTTATAATATAATAAAATATTAATTTCCAAAAAAAATAACAAATATTTTGGCCAAAAGAATCAAAATAGCCTAAAATAAATATTTTTGTTTAAAAAAAAATTTCGGCCACTTTTAAAATAACACAAAGACATTTTTTTTTTTATTTTAATTCGGCTTTTTGAAAAAAAACCAAAAATTAAAAAAAACTAATTCGGCCAAAAGAAAGAAAAACAACGAATTAAACAGCTTTAATTCGATTATGTTAATGATTAGATCAATACTAACTCAATTTTAATCCGTATTAACCATTGATTTAAGGTATTCAAATTAACTTTTTAATTCAAACATCATAAACATATAGATCTAATGATTAACAAACTCATATGTTCATTAACATATAAAAATTTGATCCTTTTATGTTTTAATTCAATCGGTATTAAATCAAAACTTATACAAATTCATATATTATAGTCTTAACATCTTAAAACATCGATAATTATGAATCAAAGAGACCAAATCAAGCCAAAACAAAAGCATAAACACACGGCACAAAGTGATAAAACATACGGCCAATACAAAATAAAAACCGTGGCCTATTGCTAATTGTTTTTAAAATTATACAAATCGATTTTTATGAAAACCTTATAAAAATTTCATGTGCCCTAAGGCTCTGATACCACTTGTAGGTTTATATCCGTATATAGACCTTAAAAATCACAGGATTATAATGAAAAACTTTTACAAGATTTATAGTCATAAAACAAAATTGCATAACATAATCAAAGAATAAGAATTAACCTTTTAATCCTTATGAATAGGCCTAATATCAATACCAAAAATATGGTATCTCCTAATAATCTCACCCAAGATGTTTTGAGAAATACCCTTGAATTTGCTAGAGAATTTTTAGAAGAAAACTAAATTTCTCTCTAGGTTTTAGTGTTGTAGTATAGATGAATGAATGAATTAGATGAGAATTAGGATGTGATTAGATTAAGTAGGGAGGAAGAAAACAACTCCCTCTACCCTACTACTTCACACATCCAAATAGAGGTGAAGTGGGCTCTCCCACTTCTAAATTTTCAAGCCCAAAAACTAATTAAAAGTTTAACCCATTAATTAGTCTTATTTAGCTTTTAATGTATAATGTAATTTATAATATCCTTATATTATAATTAATCATAAATATCCATATATTTATAATTTGCTAATTAATTATAACTGATTAAAATTAGTTAGCCTACATTATACGTAATAATTAAATATAACCGTTTATATTCAATTTCCGAATTACAGTTAATTCCTCTCATCTAATATCATTTAATCTTTATTAAATAATATTCATTATCATATTTGACTAACCTCTTAGTCACATCCGACTAACTGTTTAGTCCACAACACTGACTAACCATTTAGTCATTAAATAAGGTATCGATATGATCATTTTCTCAAATGATCACATCTCTCAAACACATCCTTTAGGTGTGACTCTTAGGGACCAGTTGATCACCGCCATCTGTATGACAATAACGTCAAACTTATCTAGCAAGCCAACCGTTATTGATAAACGTTAATCAACTGATTAAATACAAAATGTACCCTGTGTACCTTTAGAGATTTATTTATATTATTGCACTCACTGTGGAGGACACTAACCGCAACAATCTCCCACTTGTCCGTACAAGTGTAGGTGCGATAACCGATTCTCATATCCATAATAAATTTCTCCCACTCAATGTAAACCAATTTGCAAAATCCGTACTTTCAATGGTCGTAGTTCACAAGTGATCAGTATCATGAGTGGTTTCCCCGACTAGAGAGTAACTTAACTGATAAACGAATCAATATTCGAGCATGGCCATGCATTTTCAGTTACAGCTCCTCGAGTGGCCCTGAAAATAAATATTATAACTCGATAGAAGTTTGGATATTTTCCTCAACTCGAATCCTGCAGATGTAAGTTAAAGCATTGAAATGACCAGTGAAAATCTTCTTGGCCCCCTGTTACGGTCGACCGTGAGAAAGAAACCAAAGTCACCCAAAATCTGCCTTAATCTTAAGAGACAGTCGATAGTCAAAAGAATCGACTCTAGGAACACTATGGATGTCCTATCCACGACCCGGCACCTAATGTTCTGAAACATTTAGGACTCCATGTAGTCGTCACAAAAATTGTCCTGCGCGATTTCAGTAAACCCGCATATGTGATCGATCAGTCAACAGTTTGACTTATGGCTTGTTGAACCCACCATCAATCGGCGTCACAAAATAATCGCCAGAATTATCAGCTCGTGTAGGTGATCACGGACCAAAACAAAATATAAAGCAATTCAGTTCACTTTGAGGCGTTCAACGTTGTCTGCACAACCCTCATGAAAAACAATATATATAATAAAACGATGATTTTATTAGAAGTTTTAGGAAATACAAGTGTCAAATCCATACAAACAACTAATACAACTCAGGAACACGCTTAATTCCCATGGATTTAACGCGTTCTTCATGCTTATCTTGTCCCAACGGCTTAGTGAGAGGATCTTCTATGTTAGCATCCGTAGCAATCTTGTCAATCACTATCTCCTTGTGCTCCACGTAATCCCGGATCATGTGAGCCTTCCTTGGCACGCGTCACGAGACTTGTTCTTTGGACTTAGGCTCCTTCGCTTGGAAGATGGCACCACTATTGTCACAATAGATGGTGACCGGGTCATTCGAACTAGGAACTACAGTTAGTCCTTATAAGAACTGACGCATCCATATAGCTTCCTTCGCAGCGACCTCAAGCAAAGATAGTACTCGGACTCGATCGTTGAATCTGCTATAACGCTTGTTTGGAGCTTTTCCGGTGATCGCAGCGCCATTAAGAGTAAAACGAATCCAGATTGAGACTTGAGTCATCTCGATCCGTTTGGAAACTAGCATCTGCGTGTCGATTGCGATAACTCGATGTCTCCTCCATAAGTCAATACCCAATCTTTAGTCCTCCGTAGGTACTTAAGAATGTTCTTTCACGGCCATCCGATTGTGCTTCACCTGGATTGCCTTGGTATCGACTCGTCATACTCAATGCATATGCCACGTCCGGACGTGTGCATATCATGGCATACATGATCGATCATATTGCCGAAGCATATGGAATCCGACTCATGCGCTCGACCTCTTCCGATGTCTTTGGTGCTTGAGCTTTACTCAAGTGCACCCCTGAGATCATTGGAAGGTTCCCCTTCTTGGAGTTGGTCATGCTGAACCTCTCAAGAATCTTATCTATATAAGACTCCTGACTGAGGGATAACATCCGTCGTGATCTATCTCTATAGATACGGAGCCCCAAAATACGCTGTGCCTCACCCAGATCTTTCATCCGGAAATGGTTCTTTAACCATACTTTTACCGAAGTTAAGAGAGGTATGTCATTCCCAATCAAGAGTATGTCATCGACGTACAGTATTAGGAAGACAATCTTTCTCCCACTCGACTTGATATATAGGCATGGTTCCTCGGTGATCGAGTGAATCCATTCTCCTTTATCACTTGGTCGAAGCGATGATTCCAACTCCGTGAAGCTTGCTTAAGTCCATAGATGGAACGCTTAAGCTTGCAAACTTTCTTAGGATTTTCAGGATCAATGTAACCTTCGGGTTGTACCATGTACAACTCCTCCTCCAAATAACCGTTTAAGAAGGCGGTTTTCACATCCATTTGCCAAATTTCATAGTCATGAAATGCGGCAATCGCTAAGAGAATCCGAATGGAACGAAGCATGACTACGGGTGCAAAGATCTCATCATAGTGCAACCCTTGCACTTGAGTGAAACCCTTTGCCACTAGTCGTGCCTTGTATATATCTGGTTGTCCTTCTACAGATCGCTTTATCTTGTAAAGCCATTTGCACTGAAGAGGCCTAGCCTTATCAGGTAAGTCAACCAGATCCCATACATCGTTCTCGTACATCGAGTCCATCTCGGATTGCATGGCTTCTTGCCATAACTTTGAGTCAGAACACGTCATGGCACCTTTATAGGTTACGGGTTCGTTACTCTCAAGAAGTAAAACGTCATATCTCCCATTCTCCTCGACTATACCGATATATCGATCTGGAGGAATGGAGAGTCTATCCGACCTCCTGGGTTCCAAAGGGACATTAACCGCAGCAGACGTAGAAGGAACAGCTTCCTCCATTGGTTGCTCGGTTGTTGGTTCAGGAATCTCCGACAGATCGAAGGTTCTATTACCTCTCTTGTCTTCGAGAAACTCTTTCTCTAAGAACGTCGCACTAGCCGCAACAAAAACGCGGTGTTCGGTAGGCGAATAGAAGTAATGACCAAACATTCCTTTTGGATAACCAATAAAGTATGTCTTGACCGATCGCGGGCCGAGCTTATCCTCGTGTCTCCACTTGACATAAGTTTCGCACCCCCAAACCCGAATAAAGGACAAGTTAGGGACCGTTCCCTTCCATAACTCGTATGGAGTCTTGTCTACAGCTTTAGACGGAATTCGGTTAAGTATAAGAGCAGCTGATAAAAGAGCATAGCCCCATAATGAGTCAGGTACAACCGTGTGACTCATCATGGATCGAACCATATCAAGTAATGTTCGATTCCTGCGTTCGGACACACCATTCAGTTGTGGTGTTCCAGGTGGAGTTAACTGTAATACTATCCCGCGGTCTTTCAGGTGTCGATCAAACTCAGTTGAAAGATATTCGCCACCACGATCTGAACGTAGTGCTTTTATCTTTCTATCCAGTTGGTTCTCAACCTTATTCTGGAATTCCTTGAACTTGTCAAAGGACTCACTTTTATGCTTCATTAAGTAGACATGTCCATATCTACTCAAATCGTCCGTGAAAGTGATAAAATACCTATAGCCATCTCTAGCGTTGATTGACATAGGTCCGCACACATCAGTATGTATGAGTCCTAATAGGTCAGCAGCGCGCATTCCAACACCTTTGAAGGAAATTCGAGACATTTTGCCTATAAGACATGATTCACACGTGCCAAAGTTTCATAGTCAAATGGGGCTATTGTCCCATTATCAATGAGCTTTTTCACGCGTTTCTCATTTATGTGTCCCATACGGCAATGCCATAGATACGTTTGATCTTTGTCACCAACCTTTGCTTTCTTGTTACTCACATGCATGATTTCTGTGGTTTGATCTAAAACATAAATTCCGTTCATGGAAACAGCTTTACCATAAATCATTTCATTTAAAGAGAAAATACAGCTATTATTCTTTATTAAAATGAAAATCCTTCTTTATCAAGAACGGATACAGAAATAATGTTTTTCGATAAACTAGGTACATAGTAACAGTTATTCAGAAATAACTCAAATCCACTCGGGAGTTGGATTACATATGTCCCTACTGAAACGGCAGCAACTCTTGCTCCATTCCCCACTCGCAGGTCTACATCACCTCTTGCCAGAGTTTTGATGCTTCTTAGGCCCTGCAAATGATTGCACAGATGAGAACCACAACCAGTATCAAGTACCCAAGTTCCGAAACTTGCATGGTTAATCTCAATCATATGAATAAAAGAAGACATACCAACAGGAGCGACGCGGTCTGATTTTATGTCCTCAGCATACACGGGACAGTTACGCCTCCAATGCCCAGACTTGTGGCAATGGTGGCACTCCATGCTCTGCTTTGCTTTTGCCTTGCCTTGTGAGCTACCGCTAGACTCACCAGGCCCACTCTTAGCAACCATCGGCTTCTTAAATTTCGGCTTCCCTACAGTTAGGTTAGCCGGAGCTTTACCCTTACCCTTCTTGTTCCCAATCATGAGAACATCTTGCTTCGTGGTCCCACTCAACTTCAGATCACTCTCCGTGCATGCGAGTGAATATAGTTCATGCAGACTTTTCTGCATGTCGTTCATGTAGTAGTTTGCCCTAAAGAGGGCATACCCATCATGAAGAGAGTGGAGCACTCGATCAATGATGATCTTCTCATCGATCTTGCAACCAAGCTCCTCCAGCTTTTCAACATTCTCGATCATGTCGAGAAGGTGTGGACCAACCGGTTGGCCCTTCTGGAGTTTAGCCTCAAAGAAACGAGTAGTATACTCGTAACTCTTAATTCTCGGAGCTTTCGAGAATTCCTTGGTAAGGGTGGTGAAAATCTTGTTTGCACCTTGGGTAATGAACCGTCTTTGCAAATTGGATTCCATTGCATAGATGAGTACGTTCTGTAACGCACCCGCCTCCATCATGAAATCATTGTAAAGATAGAGTTTATTTACTCCTGCATCGGGAGCTGGTAAAGTCGGCAGTGGCTCAGTCAAATACTTGAGCTTACCGTCAGCGATGGCAGCATTCCGTAATGCAGCCTCCCAATCAGAAAAATTGGACCCATCACTTTTCAGTCGAGTTGACTGATTCTTGGTGCCCATAAAGATCCTAAGCCATGATTCGCGAGCTAGTGTGGCACTTGGCATTGGTTCGTTTTCACGTACAGCCATTTTGTTATAGTAGTTATATCTGTATATAACGTATTCGAAACTGTGAAAAGAAAGAAGAAGAAGAAGAAGAAGAAGAAGAGAGAAGATAAGAAATCATTGTTTTAAAAATTAAGTCAAAAGCGATAACATATTAATGCAATGACTTATGCACTCATATAATCGACCTCCCTCAAGAATTATATAAATGATCCCAAGACTCAATTTCTTTAAATTGATAAGCCAACCTCTTGGCTAATTCTACTGTTAGAATTCTTGGTCGATAGATTTCAGTAAATCCTATCTATTAGTCCATCATAACTTCGAGATATTACTCAAACTATAATGTTGAGAAAAACTAAGTCGACAGCCACTACTTACCCGACGTAGAAGAGGTCATATTATGCCTACCGACGAAGAAGGGATTCATAGTGGTTCGACTCATAAAGACTAATTCTCAATTTCAGTTTTAGAGGAAGGTCCCATCAACTCATTTTAATTCATTTTAAGTGAACTAATATCTAGCATTTACAAGAATGATTAATTGAGGTGATAGCCCTATAACAAGTGACATCTGTATGTCTATGAAAAGGAATGCAACTATATGATCCATTTTCATGCATATTAGGTGGTTTGGTTTAGTTTAGGCGGAATATGATGCTACTAACTAACGTGAATGCAACGAAAACGGTAAAGAAAACGCAAAAAGGAAAAACACCTAGTGTGGCCTATCCCTATGAAAATAAAGACAATTACAAATTGGAATCCATCCATGGACCCTAAGCTTGTCTTCATTCTTCATCTTGGGCTTTAAGTGGGAGTCCATCTTGAATCTTCATCTTGAATCTTTTCAAAATTACAATTTTGAATTACAAAAATAAACCTATTTATATTCTAATCCAAAATATGCCAAAAATAAAATATTAAGTGATAGGAGATTCGAGATCTCAAAATACAACCAAAATTGTGTTTCCTTCATTACGAAAACACAATCTTCTAAGGCCACACTAGTAAATTACAACCGTTTGTACATCATTAATGCGAAAAATTAAACCATTCAAAACATTCATTCACAAAAATAGCATCAACTAAACAAGATAAAAACAATGCATACGAATAGATTGATTATCCAAACCACCCTTTAAAAATGATTATAATTATGCAACAATTTCTTAATTGTTCATAATATCTTATAATTAAAACAAAAATCCTAAAGAAATAATTTATATTATCATTATAACATAAATTAGATCATAATAATATTTTAAACTTCTTTAAAATATTAGGTATCATATTTATTGTGAACTGCTTCATAACAATACAAAAAAAAAATATTATCTTTATAATATAATAAAATATTAATTTCCAAAAAAAATAACAAATATTTTGGCCAAAAGAATCAAAATAGCCTAAAATAAATATTTTTGTTTAAAAAAAAATTTCGGCCACTTTTAAAATAACACAAAGACAATTTTTTTTTATTTTAATTCGGCTTTTTGAAAAAAAAACCAAAAATTAAAAAAAACTAATTCGGCCAAAAGAAAGAAAAACAACGAATTAAACAGCTTTAATTCGATTATGTTAATGATTAGATCAATACTAACTCAATTTTAATCCGTATTAACCATTGATTTAAGGTATTCAAATTAACTTTTTAATTCAAACATCATAAACATATAGATCTAATGATTAACAAACTCATATGTTCATTAACATATAAAAATTTGATCCTTTTATGTTTTAATTCAATCGGTATTAAATCAAAACTTATACAAATTCATATATTATAGTCTTAACATCTTAAAACATCGATAATTATGAATCAAAGAGACCAAATCAAGCCAAAACAAAAGCATAAACACACGGCACAAAGTGATAAAACATACGGCCAATACAAAATAAAAACCGTGGCCTATTGCTAATTGTTTTTAAAATTATACAAATCGATTTTTATGAAAACCTTATAAAAATTTCATGTGCCCTAAGGCTCTGATATCACTTGTAGGTTTATATCCGTATATAGACCTTAAAAATCACAGGATTATAATGAAAAACTTTTACAAGATTTATAGTCATAAAACAAAATTGCATAACATAATCAAAGAATAAGAATTAACCTTTTAATCCTTATGAATAGGCCTAAGATCAATACCAAAAATATGGTATCTCCTAATAATCTCACCCAAGATGTTTTGAGAAATACCCTTGAATTTGCTAGAGAATTTTTAGAAGAGAAAACTAATTTTCTCTCTAGGTTTTAGTGTTGTAGTATAGATGAATGAATGAATTAGATGAGAATTAGGATGTGATTAGATTAAGTAGGGAGGAAGAAAACAACTCCCTCTACCCTACTACTTCACACATCCAAATAGAGGTGAAGTGGGCTCTCCCACTTCTAAATTTTCAAGCCCAAAAACTAATTAAAAGTTTAACCCATTAATTAGTCTTATTTAGCTTTTAATGTATAATGTAATTTATAATATCCTTATATTATAATTAATCATAAATATCCATATATTTATAATTTGCTAATTAATTATAACTGATTAAAATTAGTTAGCCTACATTATACGTAATAATTAAATATAACCGTTTATATTCAATTTCCGAATTACAGCTAATTCCTCTCATCTAATATCATTTAATCTTTATTAAATAATATTCATTATCATATTTGACTAACCTCTTAGTCACATCCGACTAACTGTTTAGTCCACAACACTGACTAACCATTTAGTCATTAAATAAGGTATCGATATGATCATTTTCTCAAATGATCACATCTCTCAAACACATCCTTTAGGTGTGACTCTTAGGGACCAGTTGATCACCGCCATCTGTATGACAATAACGTCAAACTTATCTAGCAAGCCAACCGTTATTGATAAACGTTAATCAACTGATTAAATACAAAATGTACCCTGTGTACCTTTAGAGATTTATTTATGTTATTGCACTCACTGTGGAGGACACTAACCCCAACAGAAGGCGCTAGAAGAGCATCAGTGGAGGGTGATCGCGATGAAGATGAGGAAGGAGGAATTCATGGTGGAGGCGGCAGCCCGCGGTGGACGTGGTGATCGGTGACAGAAGCCACGGTGAACAGAGTTGGTGGACCATGGTGGTGCACGGTGGCTAGGGGTGCGTTGGGAGGTGGCTGTATGGAAGTGGAGAGTTGGTGGGGACAACCAAAAGCATCGGTGTCAGAGGAAGAGTTGTGTGGTGGTGGTTGTGGTGGTTGTCATGGTGGTGATGGTGAAGAGGAAAGAGAGGGAATGAGGGATAGAGCAAAATGATATGAGATTGTATGAAAATATAAGGTGAATTTTTTGTGAGAGGAGAGTAAAAATGGAGGTAGGAGAAGAAGAGGATGAAGACAAAAGGGGCCCATCATTTTTTTTTTTTAACCTAGAGTTAACCTGTTGTAGCAGGTCATTTTTTAGCCCGGTTCATTACAAGATAAATAATATAATAGATGGGATTATTCTGAGTTAAACATTAGTATGGATTAAAATGAGAAGGGACACTTTAGTTTGGATTATTCTCGTGAAATAACCCTATTTACTATTCATCATACTTGATCTTTTAGTTAGTTTCATCACTAGATTAGATCCCGTGCAAATGCACGGTTCTTTTAGCATTATACATTCTTAATTTGGTAGAATTATATAATATTTACATATATTAAATAGAGACATTATCTAACTAATAATTTATGTACAATTGAGCAATAAAATATTTTATATCCACTTAATTATCGAAGTAGTATTATATACCACAGAGAAGAGAAGAAATGTATGGTAGCTCAATTCTGGTGGTAAAGTAATTGATTGACGAAAATAGAATTCAAACCTTTAATCTATTTAAAATTTAATTTAGGAATTATATGAGACGGTCGTGTAATATATAGTAATATTTGTTAATATTATCATTTGAAATTATGGCTTTACTTTTCTTCTTTTTTACATTCTATATCATTTTTAACAGTGAAAATTATTAAATATCATGTCATGTTAACTCGAATTTTCAATCGGATTGCTCATGGTCCTCATGGACATTTAAAAAAAGGGAAAAAATATTCACTCTAATTAAAAAATAAAGTAATCAGTGTCATATTATCATTTGAAAATAGTACTTCATAGTTTCCTTTTAATCATTTTTATATTCTACTCTAAAAATTTTAAATTGTGAAATTGGAGGTACCTAATAGGCTAATATCATGTCATATTAGCGTGTTTTTCTTATTCCGTAATAGAATTGCTCATGGACACTATAGAAAATCAAAAAATGCATGGGATAAATAAAACCTGAAAAATATTTATGTCTACAATTTATGAATTAACACATCTCATGTGAGATCATATTACACCGTTAGATCATCTTATACTTCGTGACCAACGAAATTTTAAGAAAATCTACTTAAATAATAGAGCGACTATATTATCAAGAAAATCTGTAATATGAAAGTATTCCGGGAATATTTTATATAGTTTATTTTATTATTCTGAATAGTTATTTTTGAAGAAAAAAAATATGTATTTTGTGAATATTGTAGGAAGTAATCTACGGAGTACTCTGTATATAATTTCAATATCTTGACAGTTTTTAGTACTCTGTAATAAGGAAATTATTATTTCTCTTCTTTATGCTTTAATTGCTTAATTAGAGGAAGAAAATCTTTTTAAGTATAACTCTATTGAAACTTTAACGGGGCATAGTTTTAGTTTTCTTGGGCTCATGTTTTAGTTAGTTTTCATAGCCCATATTATAGGTGAAAATTTTAGGCGGGAAGTAGATTAATGTGGTGCTGACATGTGGCATGAGGGTGAGAGAGTGTATTCTCTTTTAGTATATAGTAAATGATATTAAGTTTTGATTTAATTGTTCATGTCAATTTCGTATGATAATATCTGAAAATTAGGTATAAAATTAAAAGAATGAACATGGTGTATAAGTTTGATGACAAATTTTCAAATTTTTATTTTTTCGTATCCCCTTTTAAATTTTTTCTTTTAATTCTTTTATAATTAGAAATCAAACTATATATTTCATATCTATATACATCTACATAAAAGAGAGTTTTGCTAAGTGTTTTTAGAGTGCCCACACCATAATTTAGTAAATTTGTATATACATTATTATTAATGATTAAAATATTTTTTAATTACTTATTAATAAAAGTGAACAACATTTACCTTGATTATTTGATAATCTAATAAAAAATAACTATTTGATAATTTAAAGAACAAAAATAGTAAGCTAAAAAATACTGAGACCAGCGTTTTTCCTATTGTTATAATACTAACCTTTAGCCTATCTAATATATATACTCCCTCCGTTTCGGTGATTTGTTTACATTTACTTTATACACATTTATCGATGTGAGGAGAGAGGTAAATAAAAAACTATAAAAATAATAATATAAGTACAAAGTGGGTAAAATAAAACAATTTGATTGGTTAAAAAAGTTGGGTCCACCTCCACAAGTGGGTCACCATAGACATTTATGGAAAGTGTAAACAAATGACCCGTACACCCATAAATGGAAAGTGTAAACAAATGACCGGGACGGAGGGAGTATATAAAGTCGAAACCATAGTCTCTATGGTCGACATTTATCTTAATATAATTGGTTGATAAAAAAATATATTATTTTAACATATATAATCTAAGTTATTATATTAATATATAGAAAAAACTTATTAAGCTTATTATAATTGGATATTTTAATATTATTAGGATTCTAAAATAAAATAAGTTTTTTTTAGTAAAGTATTTAAAAAAAGAAAAATTACCTTAAACATAATCAAATATCCTTAAAAATATATAATCAAATATTGTAACAAACACTCTATATTTCCAAATTAAAATTGGAAAAATAGATACATTATATTTGGAAGGTGTGAAAAATAAAATAAATAAATTTTTGAAAGTAATATACTTTTTAATGACAATTAAATTAGTTAGGTTACATTAGGAAAATTTAGTATTTAATTTTTAGTGTTATTTAAAACAACTAATTCTCTGTGATATTTAAATAAAACTTACCTAAAAAATATTATGACTCACATTAGGAAAAATTTAATATTTGTGAGTTTATATTTGAAATAAAACACCAAGAAGAACTCACATATTTAATATTATTAATTTTATATCAAAATAATATTTTTCATGAGAGTATACATTGATAATGTATGCATTGAGAATAATTTTATATTAATTGAAGTATGATTAACAATTATACTTAATTATGATTTCAAGAATTTTCATACAAATATGTCATAAATAGTAAATGTATAAACTGGACAAGTATTTAATATAATGCTAATATGTCATAAATAATAAATGTATTAACTGGATAAGTATTTAATATAATATAAATTTATATAAAATTATTTTTTTAATGTAAATATAGTTAACCCGGGCGGGGTAGGGCATGCAAACTAGTTTCCTAATATTTTTCAAAATATTTTAGTTCCCTATAAAAACAAACTTACTTAAAAATATTAAGACTCACATTAGGAAAAATAGTATTTTATTTTAATTTCCATAAGATACACTTACATTTTCATATAATTTGGAGAGATATTGAGTAACACTTATCATACTTATTTGATAATTTAATAAAAATAATATCTTGATAATCTAATAAATTTTAAAGAAAATAATTTTTTATAAAATTAAAAGAAAATCTATCCTAAAAAAGAAATTTAATTTAAAGTAATTATCTTTCTATACAACTTAAAGAGAAACTTACCTAAAAAAACTAAGACTAGGAAATAAAAAAAAAAAAATCAGCTAAAAAAATATTAAGACTAACCATTTTCCTAATTTTATAAAACTAAAAAAAATCTATAAAATTTCCTTACTTAGTTATCATACATTAGATAATTTTTAGGTGTGTCTTAAATCCTCTTTATACATACAAATAGAATTATGTAAGTCTACCCTATCTTTTTAAGTCCTACATCTAAATCTCAACCGTAGGATCTTAAAGATCAAATTATTAAAATCAAATCTCACTAATTAATTTACAATTTTTGCTTATTTATATATACATAAAAAAAATTAGCTTGATCTTCTTAAAGTATTAGTTTAAGTTTAGTATGTTTTTGTTATGAGTACGATTTGTGTTATTTCTATTTTTACGGTGTATTTGATTTGATAAAAATATTTAATTTTGAAGAGTTTAATATTTTTTAATTACCATGTTTGTTATTTAAAAATAGCTTGATTGAATTGATGATGATCCTTTTCTTCGTTGTATATATTGTAGAATTATATTTTAAGTTCAAGATTTTTTGTTCTCATTGAGTAAACTTGATTACCAAACCAATAGCAAAACTATATGTAACATGAAAGGTAAAATAGATATACAAGATTTATTGATTGTCATATATCAAATAAAGTCATTAATTATCGTTATATGATATTTTTTTTATAATTTATAATGTTTGACCTTTTAATTAGTTTCATCGTATTAAGTTTTGATTTAATAGTTAATGTCAGTTTTGTAGGAGAGCATCTGAAAATTATGGCAAAAAAAAAAAAAAAAAAAAAAAAAAAAAAAAAAAACTAATTTACATGGCGTAGATGAATGTTGGTACTTTTTTTACAAAATAAAAATAATTAAGTCAATACTTTCCATTTTTTTTTAAAAATAAATGTAGCATAAATAAGGTAGTTTGGACAAAATACCCAAATTTTACATTCAAAAGTATTAAGTCAATAATATACAATTATATTATTCGTATAATATATTACCATTAAATTAGGTTATAAATTATTATTGATAATTAAAAATATTTTTTAAATTACTTATTAGTCAAAGTGAGCAACACTTACCATAATTATTTGATAAGCTAAGAAAAATAATCATTTGATAATCTATTAAATTGCAAATTAATCTAATAAATTCAATTAAGAGCAATTAGCTTTCTACAAAATTTAAATGAAGAAAACAAAGATAAAAAAATATAAAGACTAACATTTTCCTTAATTTCATACGATTACCCATTAACATTTTTCCATATATTATTCAAAGTAATCAATTCTCTAAATAATTTGAATAAAAACTTACCCAAAAATATTAAGACTAATATTATGGAAATTAAGTTTATTATATTATTTTCAACAAGATACATTTACCTCTTCATATAAATTGAACAGCTCATGGGTAACGCTTACCATGATTATTTGACAATCTATAAAAATATTATTTTTATAATCTAATAAAATTTAAAGCAATTAATTTTTTTCTGTAAGATACAAATATTTAAATAAAACTCTCATAAAAAAAAAAGTTAATTCAAAGCCAAGTCCTCTTTGAGACAATCTCAAACTAATTTATCGTGCATCTAAGAGAATAAATCATAGTTAAAGGGGTATAGGAATATAAAATTACTCAACTAAAGTCACAAACAAGGTTACTAAGAAAATTAGGTATAATTACTAATGAAATACAAATACTATGAAAATAATAACGACAACATAGCATCCGAATTCATAAATAAACTAAAAACTGTACAAATTTATATAAACATTTTTACATTTATATAATTCTATATTCCTCAATATTTTTTTTATATATTACAATTTACATGATATCAATAACCCTTCTTCATATTTATTGATTTACGTTTTTTTAATATTTGTATTGAATCCAAATTAAAACGATAAATCATGAATTAATTATTATATACACATTATTGAAACCCGTGCATCGCACGGGCTTTAAAACAGAACCCAAAGTCTCCAATGTATGACATTTGTCATAAAATTATTGGTCGTTGTTTTTTCATTAAATTATTATAGTAGTAGATTAAAATTAATTATTAATTATTTTAAAAAATTAATTAATTAATTTAACGAAATTAAAAGTAGATGTTTTCAAAATCTAAAATTTGAATTCTCATAATATAAGGATACCAAAATTGAAGTATATATATGACTTAAACCATGTTAAATTTAGTAAATAATTTAAGGGAAAAAAAAAATATATCAATAAGTTATATTTTTAAATATGAGAAAAAAATAGCAAAAGAAATATGGTAATCCATAGAATTTTAAAAATTGGAAATAAATAATATATGACACATAATTTCCTTATTAAATTATGATACATTAAATAATTTTTAGGTGATTGTTCAACCTTTTTTGTATATATACGTCAAAATTTTAGTTTGGTCTTCCTAGGTACTATTTAAATAGTTTTACTTTCTTATACTTTAATATGGTTACTGTTTGTGTTATTTTTATTTTTTAAGGTGTATTTGATTTGATAAGAGTGTTTAATTTTTAACACTTTTATTTCTTGGTCATCATGTTTGGTATTTAAACATAGCTTAATTAAATCCATAATTTGTTTTTTTTGTATGTTGCAGATTTAAAGTTGAAGTTCAATATTTTTAATTCTCATTGAAAAAAACTGGTTACAAAACCAATAACAAAACTAATGAATATGTCACGTGAAAGGTAAAAGAGATAATCTATTAATTATCTTATTCTTAAATCAAGTCATTAGTTATTGTTATATAATAATTGTTATAATAATTTATAATGTTTGATCTCTAAGTTAGTTTTATCGTAGTAAGTTTTGATTTAATTTATGAAAAAGTCCAACATGTTCATGTTAATGTTAATTTTATTGGAGAATTACTGAAAATTAGGTTGAAAAAATCAACATCGTGGAGTATAAAGATAGGATTTACGGTGTATTTGATTTGATAAGAGTGTTTAATTTTTAACAGTTTCATTTATTAATTAAATTCATAATAATTATTTTTTCTTTGTATGTTGCAGATTTAAATTTTAAGTTCAAGATTTTAAACTCTCATTGAAAAACTAGTTACAAAATCAATAGCAAAACTAATGAATATGTCACGTGAAAGGTAAAAAAGATATACATCTATTAATTAACATATTTTTAAATCAAGTCGTTAGTTATGGTTATATAATAATAGTTATAAAAACAATTTATAATGTTTGATATCTAACTTAGCTTTATTGTAGCAAGTTTTAATTTAATTGTTCATATTAATTTTATAGGAGAACTACTGAAAATTAGGTTAAAAAGGAAGAATCACTATGGTGGAGTATAAAGATAGGATAAAATTAATATTTCTTTTCTGAATTAAAATTATATATTTATATTAAATTATAAGACTTAATATCTATCTATCTATCTATTTATCTATCAAGTCGAAATTATAGTCTCTATGGTCGACATTTGTCCTAACATAATGTTGGTTGATAAAGTTTTTATTATTTTAATATATATAATCTAAGTTATTATATTAATATATAAAAGAACTTATTAATTTTAATATAATTGGATATTTTAATATTATTAAGTTTCTAAAATAAGACAAGAATTTTTTAGTAGAACATTTAAAAAAAAATTTACCTTAAACGAAATCAAAATATAGTTAAAAATATCTAATCAAATATTATAACAAAAACTCTATATTTTCAAATTAAAATTGAAAAAATAGATATATTATATTTGGATGGTGTGAAAAGTAACAATAAAATAAAAATAAATAAATTTTGAAAGTAATATATTTTTTAAATAGTTTATACATTAAACTAACAATAAACTCTATATCTTTGGCTTCCTAATAGTTTTGGTATATTATACTTTAAATATGATTACGATTTGTGTTATTTCTATTTTTATACGGTATATTTGATTTGATAAGAGTGTTTGATTATAAATTATTTTATTTCTTCATTGTCATGTTTGTATTTAAACATAGATTAATTTCATGATGATCATTTTAATAGAACATTTAAAAAAGAAAAACTTACCTTAAACGTAATAAAAATATATTTAAAAATATCTAATCAAATATTATAACAAAAACTCTATATTTTCAAATTAAAATTGGAAAAAAAATAGATATATTGTATTTGGAAGGTGTGAAAAACTCTATATCTTTGACTTCCTAATAGTTTTGGTTTATTATACTTTAATTAATTATGATTACGATTTGTGTATTTTCTATTTTTTTACGGTATATTTGATTTGATAAGAGTGTTTAATTTTAAATTGTTTTATTTCTTCATTACCATATAAGTATTTAAACATAGCTTAATTTCATGATGATCTTTTTACTTTATTTTTTGTACGTTGCGGATTTATATTTTAAGTTTAAAATTTGAAATTCTCATTGAAGAAATTTGATTACAAAACTAATAACAAAACTAATGAATATATCAAATGAAAGGTAAAAGAGACATATATACGGTATTCATTGATTATTTATTCTCCAATTAAGTAATTAGTTATGGTACAACTGAAACCTATCAGTTTCTACCAATTTCTCAACAAGTGCCCTCAAAAATTTGACATCTAACCTAGCTATGACTCCAACATCCACAATGTAAATGCACCTCATACTTATGATCTTCATTGAAATACCCATCATTTACATACTCAGTTTTCCCTTTCTAAAACATAAATCTGCCCCCATAGTACATTCTAATGTCAACTTCAAACGGTTCACTCCCCATTCCTACACATCAATTCAATTTCACACTATTACTAACATGCAATGACTACTTTAAAAATTAATTACATAATAAAGCAACAAAATTTTGGTTTTTTAATTGCTCAAATTATTAGGGTTGAACAAAAATCTCAGTAGAAATTGTGATAAATATCAAAAAAAAAGTGACTCTTTCACAAAGCATGCAAAATGAAATCACTCCACTGTATCAATAATTAACTTTTTAAATAAAGAAAACAAATTTATACAAAAATCAAAAAGTAAACAATACCTTTCCAACAGAAAACCAAAAAGTGACGATGACTATGCTTTTCTCTGACCACACGTGACCTTGACTGATGACTCACTGACTGAGTCACTGAGTGAGTGAAAATAAACAGGGGATTTGTGGTGTTGTAGCGTTGAAGATGAAAGGATGAGAGAGACAAAGAAAGAAACGTGGGTTTTTTTAAAATGAAAGGGAAATATGTGGTTGAGGGGAGGGTTTAAAGAAATAAAATGAAAAGCAACGTGTTCATTAAGTCAAGGGCAAAACGGTCATAACACTCATTTTTTCACCGGAATTAGGCTGAGGATGCAATAACTAAAGACGCCCTAAAAATATGGCTGTAATTGATTAAAATTTTTTAAAAGGTCTGTAATTTCTAAAATCGCACATTATAAAGGCTGTATTTGGCGAATAACCCTAAAATAAATTAAAATAAAATTAGAAAACTGGCCTCAGTAAAGCGCATTCCACCTGCATTTGACGATGTGACTATCCGACAATATTTGATTGAATATAAATAATACTCCATATCCAAAAAAAAAAATGTAAAAACAATGTCGTGCTACAGGCATAGTTCTACCGGTAGTAAAAGGAAACACGTGAGTTCTAGAACCTCCACCCAAATCATTGCAGCTACCACTTATCAGGTCTGCCTTAGGGGATTTGAAGAAAACAGGCTCAAACCTCCGCAAATTCCATAAATGAGCAAGAATCTGCAAACCTATAAAAGAACCAAACACAAATCTCACACACACAATTTTGAGTCAATAATTAGGTAATTTACCACGAAAACTATAAGTCTTAGAGAGGTATCATTATACCTATTACTTAACACCTGTTGGATTATATGATCCAAAATATTAGTTTTAGTATTCTTAATTAATGGAGATTATGCCTCCTAATAAATAGAGCATTAAGTTAGTGGAATACCTAGTACTTAGCATGTACTTCGTGGATTTAGTGGTTTAGTCTAGAATTATCAGTTTGTTTGTTTGTATTGTATGGCTATTTAAAGTCATCTTATTATGTTAATTATTTGAGTAAGTTTAATTAAATAACTTCTCCCTTTTCTCTCTAATTAATCCCCTTAAAAATTCTACAACACCGTCATTGGCACCATTCTCCTCAGACCCTACGACATTATCCTTGACAGCCACTTCCTCTCCCATCTCCCCATTATCATATTCATTGGGATGTTGATCACAGGCAAGTATGACATTCTATCAACGGAAATTAAGGGGATCCAAAAACATTTAAACAGATTCAGTTGATTACATTGGTAAGATCATTTAAAAAAGGAAACCCAGCCAAAGGTTCGATCTTTTACTTTAATATCAGGCCCATTAACCTATAGTTGGAGCACCTGAGATACCATCCTTTCACAAACCCTAATTTTAAATTAGACTTATATCTATTGAAAATTAATTAAAATTCAATAATTTTAACACAAAAATTGAAATTAAAAACGACTAGAACTTATAATCATAATTAATGATCAAGAAATTGAAAAATTGAATCGCAGTCCTGGTGATCAAAGGTCACAGCTTCCCAGTTCCCAGTTCCTTTCTACTCTGGATAGGGGTAAAACTCGATTGTAAAATCGATTGATAATATTACTCTCTCCGTTCTAGTGAATTGTTTATAGTTTGACTTTTTTTGTAAGAAAAATTTGAGAGAAATATAAACAAACTAGTTATAAAGCCCGTGCATAATAATGTCTACTTAATAATTTATGAATTATGATCTATTCTTTTCAATATATAAGTACTACTCCGTATTTAGATTTGTTGTATGATTATAGTTGTATATGTATTTTTCTTTAATATAAAGGGTTCAAAATAGAGAAATATGGGTACCATGATTTTAATATATAGCTAAAATTTTATGAAGGTAGAAATTGGTTAATTGATCAAAAAATTCTAAAGGAAAATAAAGTTTATTGAGCGAAAACGAAAGTGTATATATTTTGGATGATTCCAAACAAAGTAAAAAGAGATTATAGATACTACGGAATATAATTTATAAGTTCTTCTTAACTCCTATTAGTTCAACTTTGTCTTAAAAAGGATAAATTAACAAACAAAAATGTTCATTTTAGATCTGATAAATTCTGTCAGCTCCAATAAGTTAGCTCAAATTTTACAAATTTAGAACTTGTAAATTCAATTTCAAATACAATTTGATGCATGTTTAAGTCATCTCCTTTTGAACTCATGTTGACAGTATATCTTGTGTGGTAAACTAATAAAAATTAAACACACTTTACTCACTTATTTTTGTGAATAAAATTACGGAGTATATGAAGTTAAGAATGTTTATATAAATTTTAGAGTAAATTGTTGATTACACCCTTAAATATATCACTTTTTGTAATTTACACCCTTGAATAATTTTTTTTTTTAACTTACATACAAAAATTGACTTCTGATAAAAAATTACACCCAAAAAATTAACTCCGGCGGAAACTTGATACCAATTTGAAATTTGAGCATTTAAAGTGAAATTTATTGACGAAAATGCCCTTACTTTAGGCTGCTTCTTTCTTTTATATCTCATGTCCTTATTCATGTGGTTTCATTCATTATCTTCAATATAACTTTTTTTTTCCCCAAATTCAAAATAATTAGGGTTTTCATTCATTAATTCTTCTTAAAAAAAAGTTCCCCCAAATTCAAAATAATTAAGGTTTTCGTTCATTCATTTTTCTCAACTAAATTTCTTCCCCCAAAATCAAAATAATTAGGGTTATATTTGGTAAACTATCTTCATGTTTTCTGAAAATATATCACTCCCTTGTAATTCTGGAATCTAGATGTAATTTACGAGGGAGACGAGGATGTACCTACAGTTGCGATGTCATGGCAACTAAAGTGCGTGGGTGCAAGTCTTTTGAGTGGATTGATTTATCTCACTATTTGATAAAGGGATGTTGTGAATAATATCATCCCCGAGAAGAATCGTCTCAAAAGGACAACTTCTCACAAAGTTGGTTGCTCACCCCATCATGTTATTATTCACAACATCCCTTAAAAATGGAGTAGAGGGGTTTGCAAGAAATGGATATTTGTTTTTGTTGTTGTGGAAGTAATTTTCATTGTTGATGTCACAACCTTTCCACACATAATCTTCAGTCCCTTTTCAACTATGGCGATTACATTTCTCAAATAAATTAATTGAAAAAAAATTGGTGAAGGAGATTGATGGTTGGGGAAATTATGAGAGATTAAGGGAATAAAAAATAAGAGAGAAATAAAGGAGAATAAAGGTGAGAGTAATAAAGGCAAGGGAGAGGAAAATAAGAAACAAATTAAAACAAGGGTATTTCGGTCAAAAAATTGAAATTAACACCGGAAATCTCATTGTGGTGTAATATTAGAAAATTAGTAATATTATGGATGTAAGTTAAAAAAAAAAAAAAAAAAATCAAGGGTGTAATTTACAAAATGTGATATATTTAAGGGTGTAATTAACAATTTACTCTAAATTTTATAATATTTTTGGGTTCATTATGATATTGTATTATGATTATCATCTTCATAATATTTAATTTTTTGGTACCTTGTTAGTGACTTTAATCCACCAATTTTATATTTCTGTGTACCTTGTTATTAATTAATTACTAATTAAGTAAAATTTCTCTTTAGATTTAAAATTTCCATGTTATCTCACCGTTTAAATTATAGTTTTTATTGAATAAATATCTTGCATACACTATAGAGTAAATAAATTATGATCAGTGTATGTGGTACAATTGATTTTGAAGCATTGCAATTGGTATGAGCATATACGTATGTTAGCTTTTGTCCTCCCGACGTAATCAATTTCTTTTAAATAATATTATCTTTATCACTTATATACTTTTTAAGTTATTCTTACAAATAATACTCGTAGTTTTTAAGAGTTTTAATTTCGAGACTCTAATATCAAAACTTAACTAAATCACCAAGTTATTATACATATATATGAAAAACACTTTAATTTGTACCTTCAATTATATAGATATATTAATTTTAATAAAACTAATAAAAAAATATATAAATGTTATCCTCGTGTAGATAAGTGTGGAGTGTGGACTATGATGGAGTCACACTTCTAGGCCGAGAATAATAAAAAAAGATAATACTCCGTATTCGAAATTCTTAATTGGTTTTTTCGGTGTAGTAGACACATGAATATAGTTACCTATACGACAAACTATTATGAGATCTCTTATATTGTGAAAGAATAAAAGCTTATTTTCTTTATTAAAAGGCTCCCTTGTCCTTACAATATAAGGTAGTCTCACATATGATGAGAGTTTGCAAATTATTACTCCGTACATAATAAAATTTTAATCTAACATATAATAATATAGGGGTGTTCATTAACGGTTCGGTGCACCGAACCGTTAATTTTTACTGATTAAATGTATGCAGTTCGGTTGAGAAAATCCGAACCTAAACCGAACCATTAAGAACGGTTACTGTACGGTTCGGTTCACCTTTTTAACGGTTCGGTTATGCGGTTCACCGCGAACCGTTTACTTTGTCAAATAAAAAAAAAATGAAAGTTAATTATTAATTACGACGCACTTTAACAACATACTAACGGTAAAAACGACAAATTACAAATGCCACATCTAATATACCATTATTAACTAAATAATACTCCGTAGTAAATAGAAAATTTATAAATGTTTAACTCAAAAATGCGTATTGAACAAAAACAAAACAATAAACATGTTAAAATTAAAGCTAGAGGGGTGCATATGAGCACAAAAAATAAAACACAAAGGTGCAACGTGAAAAGCTTTGGAATTTCTTATAGCTAGCTTAGATTATCACAAATTCTTGTTTAAGACTGCAACCTGCCTTAAACTGTTAAAGATCAAATATTTCACAAAAGACAAAGGACAAGTGGGGGAGAAAGTTGTTCTCCCCCACTAGTTCTTTGTCTTTTTCCCCCATATTTGACCCGTTTCTCCCAAGAAACGGGTAACCCGTTTTAAGGGAGACCAACACTAGATTATAAATAGACATGCTTGTAGAGCGTTTTATCGTAAGTAGACTTTTGATATTACAGAGTTTGATTTGGATTAAATTTTAATCTCATAATTAAAAATAAATTAAAGGAATAAATTATATTCGATTTATTTTCAAATTAAGAATTTTGAAAAACTTGGACTCTCTCACAGGCCTCGAAAAAACCTCCAATTATATAGATATACTAGGTGAAATGCCCGTGCGATGCACGGGTAACTTTATTAATTCTCATACAATAACAATAAATATTAGATAAAATATATTTGTGCGAAGAGTCTAAAACTAAAAAGGCGATAATAATATCGAGTGAAAATAAAATGACGTGTCTATTAAAAACATATATAAATATGTGTGTACTTATTTTGAAATCTAAGACTATAGTTTAATCATTTACACAAACACTTATAAGATTATAGTTTTTTTTTAATCTATAATAGTAGCTATTTTATTTTAAGTAGAAGATGGTAAAAAAAAAAAAAAAAAAAAAAAAAAAAAAAAAAAAAAAAAAAGATGGAGTTTATATTATCTTTTCAAGTCTATGTCATCATCACACTTTTAATAAAATTATTTATGGAGTATATTCTTAGATTGATCTCCTTAAAAATAAGAAGTTTTGCAATTTTAAAATCTTAATATTACAGACCTGTTCTTTCGGACTTTTTAAATTTGAGCCAGAATCGAATCGAATCAATCGAATCCCAGGCCAATCGAATCGAATCAATCGAATCGAAGGCCGAATAAGTTCAAATTTATAACATAGTCTTGGCTGAATCGAAGTGGTGAAATCGAATCGAATCGAATGGAGCCGAATCGAATCAGATTAAGTGAGCTAAAGCCCAGCCCAAATGTCTTTGAAAAATAAATTTGGAAAGAACAGGTCCTACATCTAAATAATTAATTGTTTGCCTATGATTTACCAATTATAATCTAAAAAGATATTGGACTATGTAGGTAATTTAGGCATTATAATACTCTGTAATACACATTTCTTATAATTAGAACCTGTTCTTTCGGACTTTTGAATGAATCGAATCGAATCAAATCGAATGAATCGAATCGAATCGAATCGAATCGAATCAAATGAGCCGAATCGAATCGAATTGAATGAAGTGAATCATGTTGAAATTAATAATATAGATGAATGAATCGAACTTAATCGAATGGAATGAATCGAATCGAACTAAAGTGGAATGAATCGAATCAAATGAGTTGCAAATAAGCTGGAAAGAACAGGTCCTTAGAGGGATTTGTCTCCATATAATTAAATAAAGAACAATACAAATTAATGAAAGGGAAAACATGGTAATTAGATTATGTTTAAATGATTATTACTTCGGCGATAAATAGATACATAGTTGCTTGTGATAGGGGCTTGAACATAACTCCCCTATAATTTAAAAATATTAGGGTTTACTAATAAAAACATTAATTTAAATATTAAACTTCGATAATTTTATTCATAGTAATAGAATTTAATCATGAGAAAGATATTATCTCGTTGTCAATAAGTACTATATCCTTAAACACTAAACTATTCTTATTTCTAAAGTTCAGTACTTCCCATAATCTTGATACACACACTTTGATCTTCCACTCGTTTTTAGTTGAATTTAATTACCTAAAAATTATCAAATGCGTCATAATTAAATAAGAAAATTATGTGTCATATATTATTTATTTCCAAATTATTACTTTTTTTTTCCTCAATTTTAATTATTTAGTTTTTTTTTTTTATAAATGGAGTTTTTTTATTGGATGAAATACTTTGATATTTACACTCATTTGATAGCATTTTTCGATACAAAACTATTGATGTTAATTTTATATTATTTCGACAAATACATTTATAAAAACATTAAAAATTAAAGACTTGCCTAAAAATTATCCAATATACCATAATTAAATACGAAAATTATCTCTCATATGCTATTCCAATTACTGTTTTTTTTTTTCTCTATTTAAATTAATTAATCTATTTTATAAGTGCTATTTTCTTATTGGCTAAAATTTCCTTGAATTAAGCTAGTTATTATATGTCATATAATTATTTATTTCCAAATTATTTATTTTCTTGATTTAATTATTTAAATTATTTACAATTGATTTTTTTTATTGGACGAAATACCTTAATATTTATACTCATTTGATAGCATTTTTCGATACGAAACTGATGATGTTAATTTTATATTATTTTGAAAAATATATTTTATTAAAAAAAAAAAAAAATACTTGACTAAAATTTATCTTATGTATCATAATTAAATAAGGAAATTATATGTTCCATATAATTATTAATTTCCAAATTACTATCTTTCTTAATTTAAATTATTTAATCTATTTTTAGGGTACAATTTTCTTATTGGCTAAAACTCCTTGAATTAAGGAGAGCACTCGAAAAAACCCTCTTTTATATATATAGAGCGATTGATTGATTGATTGATTACTGAGACAGAAAGAATATCATAATTGCAATAAATAAAATAGGCTAGATGAATAAAATAAGAGTAAAAAGCTCGATATTTTTATTATATTAGTAAGGACAAAATTAACAAAACCCTATTTGACTTTATTTCCTTGTATGAATTGAAAAAAAAAAACTTTCGTTTCAAATTCATTATATGTAAATATATTTTAAGCCCATGTATTTAGCCCATGTATTTAGGGAATCATTGTATCTCTGATAATGAACCTTAAGTGTATATATTTTTTTACAAGCGATGCGACATCGTACTCCCACGTGCTGTTTGATGGCGTGGATTACGGTTTTTGGTGTTACGGTACCACACCCAGGGTGGATACCGGTTAGCATACGTATAAACAGTTATAGAGGAATAAATAAGATGACATGAGTAATGGCACAAAACGTGTTTTGCTAATATATACGGATACAAATGACATACGACATACGAGTATACTGTATAGTGTATACTCATGTTATTATTATATACGAAATAGAAGTTTATGATTAAAACACGTTACAAATTAAATGATCGAATTAAAAAGAGTGTTTCATAACATTGATCGGATGACATATTTTGGGTTGGCTTTATTAAGATTGAATAATAACCACCTGAATAACGAGGCAAAATAAGAACTAAGGTGACGGAAACAGAATAGCGGTACTGGAACTATCACATGACTCGGTACTGGAACTATCACATTTTGTTGTATCAAATACTTTCAAATTACTACTGTAAAATTCAGTGGAAGATCAAACCCCAGAAGGAGGTATCCATTTGAAAGAGGTAAACGATATCGATTTGAAACAAATTAATAATAGTTGGAGTCCGTGAATGCATGCAAATTGAGAATGTTTGACAGAAGCTTTAAGAATGTTTGACAGACATGAGCACTTAGATTAACTGGTGGAAAGTTGTTCTAACTTAACTAGAGGTCCCGAGTTCAAGTCGTTTTAAATTTCATGAGGGAGAGTTTTATTGCCCTTTGTGGTCCAACCTTACTTCCGAATGGTTACCCAAAAAAAAAAAAAAAAAAAAAAAAACTCAACCAGATCCATAACATCAACACTTTTAAGACCATGGTTTTTGAATAACGCACTCAATCAATATCACATACAAAAATGCTAATTTTGTAATGTCGAAAGCAATGGTGATCGGCAACCACCACCTGCTTCTCATGCGTTGCAAATGAGAGGGTTATATATTGCGGTGGGTAATACTGACACAAATTCTCGTACGAGAAATTACTCACGGTAATAAAGTCCCACACAAGAATTATTACGCCTCTACGAATCCGAGTCCTTGCAGCAACGACAAATGGCAAAAGAATGCATGAGTAATACAGGATTCTATGAACTGAAACGTCACTTACCAGAAATACTCCAACGATGGCTGACAAAGCGTCCTGAAAATCGACATCCACTTTTGCTGAACGCTTGCCCTTCAATCAACGCTATCCCCAGCAACCCGTAGTACTCTTCTGCATAATTATACTAGCTTTTGAAAATCGTAGGGTTGCCATAGCAAGGAACCAAAAAAAAAAAAAAAAAAAATTGACACAAAGCAAAAGGAATGGAGTGATAGAGAAGACGATGGCGAAATAAATAAGTTGAGATTTAGACGAGAAAAGAACTACAGGGACATAAAAGCAAGAGCGTGAAACGAATAAGACGGTTGAACACAGTGCGGAAACATTGGTCAGAATAATAATTTAATTCCTGTATTGATCTGATGTACCAGCGATACATTGGAGACACACTATAGGGATATATACAGTAACATTATAAGCGACAACCCCAGAGACTCAGCTTGCAATGATTCTTGATACGAGAAACACAGCAAGGATTAAAAACCTCCCCGACTATACAATTGCTCTGAGAAAGAATGTACAACAAATGACCCCAAAACTTCGCTATATCTAATTGATAACCCTGAGTCAGAATAGAAAAGACCAAACCTCCACCGCGGCATAATGATGGATGCTCACGCTAGAACAGTCAGACCTGCAGCAGCATCGAGTTCAGAGCGATTTCACGAACCCGCAGATTTCACCTACCCATCTACCTCTTCCTGATCAGTAGAATCATGCGCGGCCTGCTTCTCATTCGACGGGGAATCAATAGGAACGTAAAAGTATCCTTTTGGTAGTCGGCGATTAAAAACCTCCCCGACTTTACAACAAATGACCCCAAAACTTCGCTATATCTAATTGATAACCCTGAGTCAGAATAGAATTAACCTTTTTTTAATTTAACATAAAAATCGTACTGAAAAAATAAGGTTATACTGAAAAATGTACGCAACAGTGAACGGCGATAAATCAGTCGAATCAAACCAAAGATTTACAATTAGATTGTACCGAACCAAAGATCATAAAATTCTGCAAAAATTCTAGTGATACCATACATGTAGTTCAATCACTCCTGAACCTCGTAAGGCTGATAAATCAGAAGTCTACCCAGTCCTGCATTTTCACCCAAAAGCTTTCGTTTTTTTTTTAAGGTCGTATCGTTGTACGCAAAAACCGGTTTCTACAACCTAAAACCCATTCTATACTGCTACGACACGACTGCACAGCATTTTGCACAGAACACTGCAATATACTGCTACTACGCAACTGCACCGTATCTTGCACTGAACCCTGCGCAGCAACACCAACATTGTCGCTAATTCCATTCTCTATTTCCGAGTTGGTTTCCACGACTCTGGAATCCAAATTTTGATCGAGTGCAGCGTCTTTATTCTCCGTACTAACTACACTGTCAACTAGAACAACTTCACCAGCTAATACAGCATCTTCACTGATAAAATTGTCTACTTCATTGTAACTAAAAACATTGCTCGTTGCAGGGATTTCTAAGCATGAATTAATATTAGCTAAATAAGAAGACGAGGACGAGAATCAATATAACCTCTCAACATCCTCCAATTTCAGCTCCCTGAAGTATCGCTCCCACTCAACCCAAAGTTTTGCAGCCTTCGACTTCCTCGACGATTTCTTAATGTTAGTAGGAGCTTATGGTGTTAGTGGTTTTTATGGGTCCTATTTTGGTGGTTTAATTAGTTATGTAATTGGCTATTTAAACCCCTCAAACTTTGTTAATGTTATTCAAGTAATTTCACACAAAGCTTAAATCTCCTCTTCACAGAATCATTTTTTTTTTCCTGTAACAATTTGTCTAGCGCAGGCTTGCACAATGCATCTTCAACGTCGTCAAATTTCGGAAATTTGTAAGAAAATTCGAACGGTTCAGACAACTTCATACTTAGAATTAACGTCGCTGTTAAATCTAACATAAAAATCAGACTGGAAAAATAAGGTTATACCGAAAAAAGTAGGCAATAGTGAACGCCGATAAATCAGTCTAATCAAACCAAAGATATACAATTAGATTGTACGGAATCAAATATCATAAAATTCTGCGAAAATTCTAGGTGATACCATACATGTAGTTCAATCACTCAATTGTACTACTGTGAAATCACCGAAAATATTATTATTGTTCATTCAGTTTTCTTTAAGTTTATACGAAATACAAGTTTATGATAAAAACACGTTACAAATGATCGAAAACATGACAATGAGGCAGAATAAGAACTAAGGTGACGACGGAAACTGAATTGCGGTACTGGAATTAACACGTGACCTGGTAAACCAGCGAATCATGGGGGGCAATCCCGCAGATGGAAGTTGGCGTCAAAATAGAGACGATTCTATACGAGGAATATTCTGTTGCTGGGGTCAAATTTTTTTACAAGCGATGCGACATCGTACACCTACGTGCTGTTTGATGGCGTGGATTACGGTTTTTGGTGTTACGGTACCACGCCCAGGGTGGATACTACCCGTTAGCATACGTACAAACAATTATAGTGGAATAAATAAGATGACATGAATAATGGCACAACGCGTGTTTTGCCAATATATACGGATACAGATGACGACATACAAGTATACTGTATAGTGTATACTCAGGTTATTATTATATACGAAATAGAAGTTTATGACAAAACACGTTACAAATTAAATGATCGAATTAAAAAGAGTGTTTCATAGCATTGATCGGACGACATATTTTGGGCAGGCTTTATTTAGATTGAATAATAACCACCTGAATAACAAGGAGGCAAAATAAGAACTAAGGTGACGGAAACAGAATTGCGGTACTGGAACTAATACATGGCTGGGTAAACCAGTCTTTGATGGGGCAGTCGTGCAGATTGAAGTGGGCGTCAAAACAGAGACGGATTTCAAGGAGGAATATATTGCCTTTGTTTTGACAAGCGATGCGACATTGTACAGCTAGGTGTTTTTTGATGGCGTCCATTACGGTTTGTGGTGTTACGGTACCATGTCCAGCGGAGATACCTGTTACATTAAGTACAACAAAGAGAAAAGAAATTAAAACCAAAAAAAAAAAATGATATAATGAATAATACACACACACATAATAAGAGAATGTGTAAAATATATTAACCGGATTTAGAGAGAGCACTTCGGATTTGATCGTAACGAGCAGTGTAAAGCTCATTAGCCTTAGTAAAGTACTCTGTCACTCCGAGCCCAGAACAAGTTCCATGTTTGGCCCATTCGTGTTTCCAAAATTCATCATCTTGCCCGAGGAGGTTCGGCCAGTTACGTTTCAGGTCCTCGCGAATTTTCTGTTAAAAACATGCATGATAAAATTATGTCGATCGATTGAAAATGGATGCTTCTTCTTCAATATTTTTATTACTTTATAAAATCAATCTAGCATTGCATGGAGTATATATATAGGAAATGAAATGAAGGAGGTAGCATTCCTTACATCCAACTTAGGCCCTGTTCTTTCTTTACATAGGATTCTAACTTATATGAAATTTAACTTATAGGAAATTGAAATGAACTTATAGAGTGAAATTGAACTTATAGAGCTGAAATTTGAACTTATAAGAGCTGAGCTGAACTTATAGGAGCTGAGCTGAACTTATTAGAACTGAGCTGAACTTATAGGAGCTGAATTTATAGGAGCTGAACTTATAGGAGCTGAATCTTATTGGAGTTAAATTTATTAGAATTTAAAACTTATTGAATAATAATAATAATAATAATAATAATAATAATAATAATAACAACAATAACAATAATAATAATTTTAATATTAATATTAATATTAATATAATATGAAAAAATTTATTAAATTAATAACAATAATAACAATGATATTTATAGTAATGATGATGATGATTACAATAATTAAAATCTTTTAATTTATTCAAAATGATTAATTTTACTAATAATAAACAATAGTGTTCAAAATCGATTTTGCGGTCTAGTATAGTTAAATATCTCAATATATAGTTGATTATAAATAAGTTGGCTCAATTAAATATTTTAATATACTATATTTATTTTCTCGAGAATTTTAGTATTGCATTTTGTAGAAATGTTTTATAGGTGTCAATTTAAAGATAACTCAAAACGAGTCGGGAAAAAGGGTAAAAAAAGAGATTCGAGATGAAAGAAAATAAAACGAATAAACCAAAATAACCTACAAAAAATTATACTCTATATAATGTGGAAAAATAAAAAATAAAAAATAAAAAACAAACAAAGTAATGAACAAGTTGAATTCCAACATATTCATCGTTCGTCAAAATATTTAACCGCGAATTCTAAATTTAATGAAATCATAAATCAAAATGAACAAGTTGAATTCCAACAATTTATTTCATTTTCGACCCTTAATTTTTTTATTCCACAAAAAAAAAAAAAATATGAGAAGCTATTATTATTATTATTATTATTATTATTATTATTATTATTATTATTATTATTATTATTATTATTATTATTATTATTATTATTATTATTATTATTATTATTATGCAATAATAATAGTTATATAAAAATAAAACATAATAGAATTTATAAATTTGAACTTATAAGAATTGAACTTATAGAGTGAACTTATAGGGTGAAATGAACTTATAGGAGCCGAAATTTGAACTTATGTAAGTGAAATGAACTTATAGGAGCCAAAAGTCGAAATGAGCTTATAGAGCCGAAATGAACTTATAGAGCCGAAATTGAACTTATAGGAGCTGAGCTGAACTTATAAGAGCTGAAATTAAGCTGAAAAGAACAGGGCCTTACTCCCAGAGAACTCAGACCCGTTCCTACAATTGAAAATCGGTGTGTGGTCTTGTCCTCCCGGCCACAGCCCATGTATCTTAAAGTCGGAAGGCAAAGGATTTAAATCCGGTCGACGACAAGTATCTACCGAGCATTTGCTTTTGGGCCATTGCATCCCTAAAACAAACGTCTGCGGTGCAGGTGGAGGTGGTGTTCTGGCCAGAATCTGATAAATTTGGAGGAGGACTAGGCGGTGCGGTGGAGGTGGTCTTCTGGCCGATGCAATTTGGGGCTTGAGGAGGACTAGGCGGTGCAGGTGCAGGTGGAGGTGGTCTTGCAACCGGTACAGCTGGGGGCGCTCGAGGAGGACTAGGCGGTACTGGGCGGCGCCCAGCTGCTACCACACAGCTAGTACTGACTGTAAGTATAATATTTATCACTAACCAAATCATTATTACAACTTTCATTGTTTCTCTCTTAATTTTTATTTTTATTTTTTTTTTAGTTTGTTTGTTTTTAGATTTGTTACCTGCATTATTGCGATTTAACAAGCTTAGCTTATATAGTAGTTAGTAAGATCAACACATACTCCACTACTATTGCATTCTTAATGTATTTGTCATTCTCACTAATAGAGTTTGTTTTTAATTTTTACTATTTATAATAGAGTTTCGTTCTTAATGTATTTGTCATTCTCACTAATATTGCATTCTCACTAATATTGCATTCTTATTAACAAGCTTAGCTTATTCTCACTAATATTGCATTCTCACTAATATTCTTACTACTTATAACAGAGTTTCAATCCTTAATGTATTTGTCATTCTTTCTTATGGCAATTTGATTGAATTGAATTCCAGTACAACCGTTTATACGTCTTGTATTTTCTTCTTTTAAGTCTTAGTTAGATATTTTCACGTAAGTTATGAGCTAATGATCACTTAAAAAAGAACATGAAGTCATTAATATCGATACATTTAATTAAACTTACTATATCGAGTGATGTAGTGGAGTAGTGGACTATTTTAACACAATTGCTTTTCGTAGACGACATATTACTCCATCTAGTCAACATTTATTTTAAGGGTGTTGCTCAACTGTACCCGGCTTTTTCTCAGTTGTACCCTTTTTTGTCATTAATTTTCCATCCCCTACCCCTGCTTTCCCAATTTTTCTCTCTTCTCTTTCCACCAAAAAAAACCCTAAAACAATTTAAATCAACCAATTTCTTCTTCAATTACTTATACAATTAATTCAATTCTTAACATATGGATCCTTGTGACGATATATTTAATGTAATTTACTTTTTTTTTTCATTAATTTAATTTTTTATCATTCATTGTTTGTTTATGTTTGTATGTTTTTGTTTTTTTATTTTTATTTTTTATGAATTATTTGGGTTTCTGGCCGGTGTGGCGTGAGCGGTGGATGTGGCGTGCGGTGGGCTGTGGCGTGGCGGCGGCAGTCGTGGGGATGGGCTTGGCTGTGGTGGGGGTGGCAGTGGGTGGTGGTTGTTTTTTTTTTTTTTTTTTTATTGTTTTTATGAATTAGGGTTGATGGTGGTGGTGGTGGTGGTGGTTGTGGGTGTGGCTGTGCGTCGGCGGCCGTGGTGGGGTTGGCCGGTTTAGTGGGTGGTGGTGGTTTGCCGGTTTAGTGGGTGGTGGTGGGTGGGGCTGGTCGGTTTAGTGGGGCAGGCGGTGGAGGTGTGTGGCCCGGTGGAGGGTGGCCAGGCGAGAGAGGTGGTCCATGGTGGTGGGACAGGCGGTGGTGGGTGGTTGGTAGTGGTGGTTTAATTGAGGAGGGAGGATTAAAGGAGGATGAAGAGAGGAGAGAGAAGAGAGAAAATTAGGTTATCAAAAATGTGGGGAAGGAAATGAGGAGGGTATCTATGTCTTTTTCGGGTACAACTGAGAAAAAGCCGGGTACAGTTGAGCAATTACGTATTTTAATTACTTACGCTTAACGATTTTAATAACTAATTCAATTAATGTTTTAGAATATTAAAATGATTTTTAATGTTTTGAACGATAATTTTAATTATAGAATATTTACAAAAAACGTCAATCTTTAATTTTGATGGCGTTTAATAACGCCACTAATTAAAAATTTAGAATTTTATTTAAAATTGATAAAAGCGTATAACTTCATGATTAATAATTATAATAAACATGTAAGTTATTTAAAAAAACGACCGAAAAAGTGTTAAAAAAAACCCAAAAAAATACACTTACCAAGGCTTGAACTCATGACCTTTAGAGTGATATTTAACACCCTTACCACTACACCATTGTCACATTTTGACATAGTGTCTGTTTTTAAATTTTTCAAAAAATTTATTTTTCACCTTAGAATTATTCAAATCATATTAATACCTAAAATTTTTAATTAAATGTTATAAATATTAAGTATAATTAGTAAATTTAAATGTCGATAGCGCGTAGTAATATGCCGACGATGAATAGCACATCCCTATTTTAACACTCCTTTCAGACTCTAAATATAAAAAACACTTCAATAATAAAGTAATGAACTAATGATCACTAAAAAAAAAAAGGCAGACAATATCGACAAATTGACTTTCACGGAAGAAGGAAACCCACAATGGGGGAATGCGCGCTAGCGCACGCAGTCCAACAACTAGTTAAAAAAAAGTTACGCTCACTTCTGCATTTTTTTTTCGATTATCGACGGGATTTGGACGCAGCTGCATTGGTTTCGCTCGAGGGCCAATTTCTATTTCTATATGGGCTTGCCGAACTTATTTTATTCAAAGCTTAATGATTAAAACAGAGTTTCAATCCTTAATGTATTTGTCATTCTTTCTTATGGCAATTTTATTGAATTGAATTCCACTACAACCGTTTATACGTCTTGTATTTTCTTCTTTTAAGACTTAGTTATTTTCACGTAAGTTATGAGCTAATGATCACTTAAAAAAGAATATGAAGTCATTAATATCGATACATTTAATTAAACTTACTATATCGAGTGATGTAGTGGAGTAGTGGACTATTAACACAATTGCTTTTCGTAGACGACATATTACTCCATCTAGTCAACATTTATTTTAATTAATTACACTTAACGATTTTAATAACTAATTAATGTTTTAAAATATTAAAATGATTTTAAAAAAAAACACAGCTATTACACAAGCTATACACAGCTATTACACTGAGGTGTGAGGTCATGGGATAGGAATTGGGATCCTCTCCATTTTATTTCTCTGCAGATGTCGACAGCTTTTTTTTTCTTTTTTTTTTTTTAGAAAAAAACAAGTATATTTGACCTAATTGACCCACATTTATAGCGAGGATCATGAAAGTGTTAACATAGCTGTGAAACGAATTTAGGAAAAACGAAACAGTGAATCTGACTAACAGAAACAACTATCTTAACTGCTAGAATACCTTTACGGGTTTTAACATCTTAACCCCACTCTCTGAAAATTTCCCACTAGTCAGTGCTGCTCTAACTGGTATTTGCTTCCCAGCGAACAACACCCTCTCTGTGGGCTTTGGGGTCGGTATACGTTGTGATGTGGAACTATCATCTGCCTTTCGATCAGTATATATGTTCAGGGGAAACCTGATGCAGCGCTTGGATGATAAAGCACTGTCGACAGTAACGTCATCTGATTTCTGCATTGCATCGCTGTATGACCTAGAATGCCCCCTCAGAGACTCTGAGCTGCCTTCATATTCCAAAAAGGGCCGGCGTGCAGAAACTGCCAGAGAGTCCCGTCTTGATGAAAGAATGTCATAGTTGCAAAGAACCAATTCTCGCTGCATTCAAAAGACACTTAAGTCAAAAATGTTCATCAACTATATGACTGACAAACCCAAGCCTGATTGGTTGTTACAGCCTTACGAATTATGATTTACGAGCATATGAATAACTATGTGATTAACGTGAACATGACCCACAGGTATAACATTTTAGAGGCCAATTGCAAGTCCTGATTGACGTCATGCCATATCCCTTAACGAAAAGTCCCATATTAAAAACTTAGTCGATTGAAGATCATTTACCTGTCAGATGAAAAAGTCTACACTAATAAACATGTTATTCTTCAAACCGCAAATGATATTCTGAAGTTACCTTCAATTTCTCTCGTTTGACAATCCTCTCACAAAGAAGCCGTAGTTTCTCTAGCTCAACCTGACCAAAGAAAATGTTCCATCCCCGGGTAAGGAAGATATTATTTTTATATTGATAATCATGCTTTGTAGCGAAGCTAACGTAGAATATGTAACATAAACAAAAACACAACAGTGAACTCTTAACAGAATTATCAAAAATGCAAACCCAAGATTACAAAGATAAATTTCAGCTAAACAATTAAAATGTGTGATATTGCAGCACTCTACACATCATGGTCATATCATCCTCTCCAGATTTCAATGTGGTAAAAAAAGGCGGTAAGTGGCGAACACACTTCTATAGTTCTATGTAGCAAGACGAAATTTGAAACAAATTTTGGACCTGTGTAGCCATGTCTCGTAGTAAAGTTCCTCCATTGGGTGGAAACCTGAAAAGAACATCATCGTCGATATTCAACAGAGAGATTGCTTACGGGTTTACAGAATATCATTTATCTCAGGTCATTACATTTTTTATGACATCTGATGAAACTTATGAAATGATTTCAACTCATCCTAAAAGCTTATACTTTAGAATTCAGAATCAAGCATGAAGATGACACTTACATCAATATATTTGACCTGTATGCAACATTTAGTAATAAGATATTACTCCGAAATTAATTTAACTAGAATTCAGGGAAAATAGAAATGCATCAGAATTCAGAGGCATAAAATTGGTAGGAGGAACAATCACATAGTCAGCGACATTTAAGCTCCAATAAGTTACTCCCGTAAACCTGAATTTTAGGGCAAAAAGTACACCTAGTAAATTACGATTATAGAAATTTACGGAGGGGATAAGGATCATATATTGAGACAAAACAGAGTATTAACTAAGATAAAAAGGCAAAGAGTAAACTTGAATTACCCTGGGTTGTCAAGATGTCAAAGAATGTCTCAAACTTTCTGAAAAATGAACCTAGGATGTCTTCCCTGCGTAATTGGAAGCTTTCTGAAGTTAATTCTTGCAATCTTTCGTTCAAGCAAGTTGTTGGTCGTTTATTGTCCACATTAACACCTATGCCTGAAAACAAAGTGACGTGTCATATCCGCATTTTACATGAATGGCCTATGCTATGACAAACCCATGAATGAAAATTCAACTTTAGAGGTGATGAATTGCATATATATAATACTTGCCCAAACACGTATCAAATGTCTTCGACTTATATGTCGCGGTGCATAAAATGCTACCAACTTTAAGGCCATTCATGTAAAGGTCACCCGGCCACTTTATTTTGACCTCCAGCTGTGGCAAGCCCTACAATCACATTCCTCGTATAAGATACTCGTGCCATTTAAAATAATGACTTAAAAGTTACAAGCATCACAAGAAGTTTTATACATTTTGCAAAACACATGATCATATATAGTTAGACAGACGTTGACGGTATAATTAGAAAATTCTAAACAATAGCCTAGAACAGCATACGCAATGAAATTGTCTTCTCCAACATACACGAGATTAAACCTGAATCTTACATTTTTATCACAAAGATCTTTTATCGCCTCTGTGACCGCAAGTGAAGCTACATATGTTACCAACGGAGCTATTATGCCATCCTCCATTTGAAATGTAAATGAGAACATAAGACAACCTGCTGGAGATTCCCAAAGATTTGTCGACCGTCCTACACATTGACATACATGTCACATTCGATCAAACACTTCAATCAGCCTTACTACGTTCTTAGTTATCGTACAAAAGATAATCCATTGCCTCGACACATAAACATTGTCAATAACAAAATCTTCCAGATTTCGAACATTGTAGTGCAGTAATCAATCTATCGGTAGCAAGATTATACACCTAAGTGTAGTTAAAGCCTCCCCAAACAAATCGAGAAAGTTGAGTTAATTGAGCACGTTATTGATCTAGCTTACATTCATTACATTTACTGTGTATAACGCAAATTAGCAAGTCTACGTTATAACTCCACAACCTCATAGTTTTTTCATGCGCACGTGAGAAATACTCCCTCCATTTCCTATATATGACTTTCTCACATTTCCAGACAATCACTTCTCTCTTCGATATTACTCAAAATATATGAGTATATACTATCAAATGTATACTCGTATAAAAGCTCTTTTTGCAACGAATTCAACGGTATAGGTTTTATAATTTTTTGGATGAAAACGTCATATATTTGGTAAAGGAGAGAGATATTCGATAAATCGCTGAACATTAATGGATACTAAACACAACATAAACTCAAATCGTTTGGTGTATAACTCAAGTTCAACAACAATTTTGTCAACAATGTAACAAGAAATTGAAGCTCACTGCATAATATGACCACATTTTTTCAGGCAAAATCGATACGAACATATTACAAAATAAACAATAAATCGTACTCGTAGTTAGTTTTAGTTTTGAGCACAAACCTCGTCCTTTGTATTGAACATCAGTAACACAGACAGCTCCTAGAGGAATCTCGCTGAAATTTCTGCTCAAACATTCAACAACAAAACGAATAAATTCGAAAAAAATCACTAAAATTACAGCAAAAAAAAAAATTCGAGAGAATTTAAGGAGATTGAACAAACTGAGAAACGACGTCGTGCGTGGAAGGCAAACGAGGAGACCAAAGCAAAAAGCGGCCAAAACGCGTCGTAGTGAGAGAATCGAAGTAACGAAGAACATCAAACGACGGCGTTTCGTCGGAGGTGTTGTCTTCAGAGTGAAGACGAAGGAGAAGGTTAGAATCGCCGGCGAGTTTGAGTGAGTTGTCGGAGATGAGAGAAGTGGCGAAGTCGATCTCAGCCGTCGATTTTCCGGCGAGGAGTAGAGTTAACGGTTCAGATTCCATGGTTTACGATTTTTCCGGTGAGAGCTGAGAGTAGAGACTACTACCTAGTTAAAGTCAATGAGGACTGAGGACTTGAGGAGTACCCTTCGTTTTGCTTGTAAGAAAATTATTGTCACATTTGATAAGGGTATTGATTTTCCGTATACGGATTTTATTATCGTTATATATGTTTTTTGTTTATTTTTCCAATTTTATCCTTTTTACTCTAACAATATACAAAAAAAAAATTTAAAAAAAAAAAAGAAAAAAAGCACGTAACAATGTAACATCAGCCACCATCCCACCTCCAGCCGCCGCCACCTTCGGCCACCACCATACCATCTGACCACCACGCCTCACCGGCGGCCCACTCTTGCCGCCGGTCGACCCACTCCAACCCCACCACAAACCCTAATTAGTACAAACCACCACACACAAACCCAACCAAAATTAACAACCACACACGGTGGCTTCCACTAGACCTGGCAAAACAGACCCGACCCGATTGACCCGATCCAATATGGCTGACCCGAGACCCGAAAGTGACCCGATAATCACAACCCGAAGTCGACCCGAAACCCGAAATGACCCGACCCAGACCCGACCCGCAATGCCTTGACCCGAATTTGACCCGAAACCCGAATTGATCAGATACGAAATACTCTTCATGACTTCAAATGACTCAAAAAGAACTAATTTCATATCGTGAAATCAATTAACACCAATTATTAACATAAAAACTTTAAAAAGTAACCATTTAACAAAAAAATCGTCTTTTCTTACCAAAAATGTGCATTTTAACCCGAAAGAGACCTGACCCGACCCGACCCAAATTGATCCAAACCCGAAACGACCCGATAAAAGGCGACCCGAAATAGACCCGCAACCCGAAATGACCCGACCCGAATTGACCCGACCCAGACCCGACCCGATTGACCCGTTTGCCAGGTCTAGCTTCCACCACACTGACCACCCCGGCCCCACGCCGGCGCCGACCATTCACTGCCACTCTCGCCGGTCGCTGGTTGTCTCCCGTCGATTGCCCCGGCCACCATTATACAAACCCTAATTATAATTTTCAATTAAATTGTCTTAAATTTATTAAAAAGTTAAAAAGAAAATAGTTAATTTAATGTCAAAAATTGAAATTCACTGTCATTATTACGAGTTGCTTATCGAATTCACGATAGAATAATCAAACAATTGGTTGAATTTTGATTGAAAAAGTTGAAACAAAAAAGAGAGAATTTTGTATACGGTTGGAGTAAAAAGGGCAAAGCTTGGAAATTTAATGAAAAAAGTATACAACAGGAGTAAAATTCGTATACGAAAAATCAATTACGTTTGATAATAGAGTAATTTGTCAGACAACACCTTTAATTTACCTCATTTTGTAAAGCAGTACCTTTAATTTTATTTTTTGTAACGCAGTACCTTTAATTTGTCTGATTTTGTCAGACAGCACCTTTTATTTTTTGTAACGCAATACCTTTTTTGTAACGCAGTACCTTTAATTAAGTTTCACTTTGGTATGGTTTAACAAAATTAGACAAATTAAAGGTACTACGTTACAAAAAATAAAATTAAAGGTACTGCTTTACAAAATGAGGTAAATTAAAGGTGCTGTCTGACAAATTACTCTTGATAATACGATAGATTCACGATTACGATGAGATTATTACTCACTAAAATGTGACAAGTTTAATGTATTATGCGTTTATTTTAACGTTTAAAGTGATTATTGTAAAGTCTTAAAAGTGGTTACATTAGGTGATAAAATAGTTACTCTAAATCCCCCTCTAAATATAAGAGTGGTCACATTTAGTCACTAATAATTCGTCGTATGCCTGCATCCGTCGTACAATAGACTTACTGGAAATTATTAGGCCAAACAAAGTCATAAACATTTCTATCATATGTCCACTGAATTTAGGTTAAGAATTTGCGAAGAGGAATATCCATTTTTTCCATTGACAATAACTCCTTGCACTTAAGATCGTTTCCCCATGAATCATCATGATGTCATGATTTATATGCCGAGAATAGTGTCAAGTAATGTTATGCGGGAGTAGACTTGAATAGAGGGAGTATGAAAGTTAATGGCTTCAACTTTTATTCCTTTTCATTACTAACGAAGGTATAGTTCTCTTTTAAAATTATATTTCAGACTTTTGTTTATTTCACATTGAGTATTAGTGGAATACTAGAGTGAGTGAAGGAAATCTCACCTCACATCTGCCTTAATTGAGGTGACTATGGAGATAGTTTGGTGAGTCGTGGGATGACGGAGTGAATGTGAATAGTATGGAGAATGATTTATTGACTCGTAAAAAACATATTTGCAAAACAATTTATAACTTAATCATTCTTAGGCCCTGTTCTTTTCGGCTTATAGGAGCTGAACTTATAGGAGCTGAATTTATAGGAGCTGAAACTTATTGGAGTTAAATTTATTAGAATTTAAAACTTATTGAATAATAATAATAATAATAATAATAATAATAATAATAATAATAATAATAATAATAATAATAATAATAATAATAATAATAATAATAATAATAATAATAATAATAATAATAATAATAATAATAATAATAATAATAATAATAATAATAATAATAATAATAATAATAATAATAATAATAACAACAATAACAATAATAATAATAATTTAAATATTAATATTAATATTAATATTAATATAATATGAAAAAATTTATTAAATTAATAACAATAATAACAATGATATTTATAGTAATGATGATGATTATTACAATAATTAAAATCTTTTAATTTATTCAAAATGATTAATTTTACTAATAATAAACAATAGTGTTCAAAATCGATTTTACGGTCTAGTATAGTTAAATATCTAAATATATAGTTGATTATAAATAAGTTGGCTCAGTTAAATATTTTAATATAATATATTTATTATTATTATTATTATTATTATTATTATTATTATTATTATTATTATTATTATTATTATTATTATTATTATTATTATTATTATTATTATTATTATTATTATTATTATTATTATTATTATTATTATTATTATTATTATTATTATTATTATTATTATTATTATTATTATTATTATTATTATTATTATTATTATTATTATTATTATTATTATTATGCAATAATAATAGTTATATAGAAATAAAACATAATAGAATTTATAGGAGCTGAATTTGTAGGAGCGGAAGTTATAGGAGTAGAAATTTGAACTTATAGAAAATTGAAATTTGAACTTATAGGAGCTGAAAAAGTCGAAATTTGAACTTATAGAGTGAAATTTGAACTTATAAGAGCTGAAATTAAGTTGAAAAGAACAGGGCCTAAATTTAAAGTTGTTGTAAAAATAGTACAATTTAAAATAACTAAATTATTCAATAAATTAAAAAAAAAATTACGAAGCACTAAAAATGTATATCAAATCTCATATCGAGCTTTAATTTCTTATTTAGAAACCTATTGAGATCGAGATTCGATCATACTATGTGTGTGTTAATTGAGCTAGTTTGTCCGGTCTCAAGGACTTACCAAACAAATCAAATTATCGACAACCCTAAGTATGTTCTAAAATCCATCTTTGCCCTACTTCACTACCCATAATAAATATAATGCTCAGATTCCTTACCAGTCTCACTCACAGAAAACTCATTCGGATATCGTATAAGACGGATAAGATATCATATTCCTTATTTTATTTTCCTTTTCTATGTTGTGAGAACTCGTACTCGCTATTTCAAATACACATTAGTAACATGTAACATCCTTGTAGACATATAAAACATGTCTATAATTATTTATTTGAGTCAAAGTCAAACCTGAGTCATTTAAATGAAAACCGAGCTAAAAATTAAACCAACTTACAAGTCGACACAAAAATGGACTCACAAGTCTAAACATGGACTCACAATTCAAAAGCCCAAGAGAAGGTCAAGCCTTTGCTTTCTCTAAAAATACATAAACTCTTCTTCATTCAGAGGGTGATGAAAAACTCCCTAAAAAAGGCAGACTCACAAAAAATACAAACACAAGTTACATAAAAATCTAAAATTCCCTCAAATTCAAAATCTCACAAAACACAACACAAAACCCTCTTTTCAAAGAGAAAATCATTTCTTTCTTAAGTCCCGATGCCAAGCACCCAAAAACGGTGCAGTCGAGATCCTGAAGAAAAAAACAAGAACAAGGAGATTCAAGTCTTTCGAGACCCTCTACAACGTTCTACGTCGAATTTCGTGTTTAATGTGAAAACTGAATTAGTGGAGTTCGAGAAATTGTAACTCAAAATTTCAAATTAATAAAATATTATTTTATTTCTGTGTATTATACAGATTACAAAATTTGCGTTTACAATCTATTTTCTCCCACTCGATATATTCAACGATTTATCATACCACCGTCTCACCGAAAACTTACGCCACGAAAATAACATAATGACGTGGGACTTAAAAGGCGTAACCCAAAGCCCCAAACTCAACAAACCGATCCCAAAAGGCCAAAAAGCCCAAAATTACACTACTAGTACTCGTAGTAAGTAAATTTGACTGTTAAGTCTTCGCAAAGTTCCAGAGATTTCGGTTGAGCAAAAACATGGAAGAAGAAGAAGCAAAATTGCAAAGAACACTAGCTCAATATGGTTTAATCTTCTCCAATTTACCCTACAAAGGACGTTCTCTTTTCACCACCAAAGACTTTTCTCCAGGTTTCATCTTTTACTGTGCTGTAATTTCTTTTACTAATTACTTTGTTGTTTTTGCTTGTATAAATCGATTATTTTTGCATGTAACCTCTTCATTTGTATGAAAAATTAGTTTTAGTCGTCTTTTAATAGTACCCTTTTGAAATTTTAGCATTTCTTTGGTGATTAGTTAGAATTTACATATAAGTTACGTTTTTATGCAAAGATGTTCAAATGAAAAATTAAAAGTTGCCCTTGTTGATTTGGTATGTTGTCGTAGTATTTGATTGATACTATTTTTCAACGAGACGGTTGTATGTGTACCACGGGCTCATTATCAGGGGATTTAAATGGATGCAATCTTCAACAATGGTGATTATAATTGGAATTGTCGGAAGCCAACTCAATCAAGAGCAAGTCTTTTGATAAACCATCTTTCCCTAACCAACTCAATAATCACATTTCGTTTAATTGTTACTATTATTGACAAAAACGTGACCATAGTCCCGGGCCACTCCCACAAATGTAAGGAGAGAGCCCGCTTCATAAGGCCCATAGGATTCTATCCCAAAACCAATTGGTGATGGGAGGAGTAGCCTCTACACTTATGAAGTGAGCAACTCTCACTTCCATGATCAATGTGGGACTTACATGTGAAGTTAATAAGGGTCTTCTTCACAAGAATACTCGTCTTTCCTTTCGTAGTGAAATAGTTGTCTTTAGGACTTTTTCCTCAACCAAAAGTTTAAGCTAATGGTTAAAAGTCGATGATCGATTTTATGTTCTAACATGTCCCCTCACACGAATGCCCTTTGGATTTGAAATGTGTATGTAACTGCGGCTTGCCCATAAGTGGTGCTATATATTTGGCTTTACAAATGAGGGGTAGTGAAATTTGAATCCATGACCTTTGATCATAAAGCTCTAATTTTATGTAAAAACCAATTCAATCAAAAGTTTAAGCCAATAGTTAGAAGCTTGTGATCGGTTTTATATTCTAACATGAATTACGGTCAAAATTTATTCGAAAACACTCCTTTGTATGCATACAAAATTTATTCGAAAACACTCCTTTGTATGAATAATGGTCAAAATTTATTGGGGAGAATTTGTGTTGATTGTTGATTGATTATGATGTAATTAGGAAGCAACATTGGCAAACTTATTTAAGTATGATAAATTATATGCCAAAATCATTTCATTTGCTAGGTCATAGCTTCTATTCAGGAAGAAATTTTGTTATAATTTTGTTTTTTATGTGTTCGTGCCCTTCGTGGAGGAGCAAAATTGGACGCGTATGATGAAATTTGTTTAGTTTTGCATGTATGTAACGTATGCGGGGAGTAAGTCTCCAATGGGTCTGTCTTCTTGCACTAGAATAATATTTTGTAAGACATGTCTTTTTGGGGAATTTTGTGATAATGAAATTTCTGTGGAATGCTTGTATTCTTTACAAGGTGGGATTTTGTTATTGTTGCAAAATTTATGATGCAGGTGATGTAATTCTAAGACAAGAACCCTATGTATCTGTTCCAAACAACTCGTCATGTAGCTCGAGATGTGAAGTTTGTTTCACTTCGGTTAATCTGAAGAAGTGCTCTGCTTGTCATGCTGTGTGGTATTGTGGAAGTTCATGTCAGGTATTTGATTGTTTACTTTCTATGTTACTCTGTATGCTTTTATATGCTCTCTATATTTAAGCAAATGTCAATCCTTGAAGTGGGGTTATTCAAGTCTGAACTTCTCCAACACTTCACTTTGACATTGTGCCATGTTTTTGACGCAAAAACATGGAAGTTTCTCTCTGAACCGAGACACCCAGCATTTGAGCCCTAATTAGGAGTAACATAGATTTGAATTGAAAAGATTTGAGATGAATTTGTGTCTTTTCAAGGACTTGATATGCATACAGGTGGTAAAAGGATATTTGATTTGGAACTTAGAGGATCGCCTTTAGTATTATTGGGAAGGAAAATGTACTGTTGTCATTTTCCGATTGTATTCTCATTTCTTAGTGATCGGTGTTGCCCGTCGATAGATTAGGCAAATAATGCTTCGATTCAAATTTAATGATAGAATCATCAAATTTCTTACCTTGTTTTTCAAGTGTAGTAGATTATTACGGAATACTTAGCAAATACGGAGTATATTAGATTATCACTGAGTAGATGCAAATATATATGAGCTGCAGTCCCTTTTGCTATATACATGTCGTGCTGGATAACTTTACGATGGTTCTCTTGTCCAGAAAACAGATTGGAAGTTTCACCGAGTAGAATGCCAGGCACTCTCGAATGTTAAAAAGGAGAGGCTAAAGTACATAACGCCTTCTATTCGCTTGATGGTGAAACTCTATTTGAAAAGGAAGTTGCAGAATGAAAAAGTATAATTTCCTACTTTCCTACATGTGTCTTTCTATTTGTCTTTATATCGCATCCTCTATGACAAAATTGAATGTCGGTAAAACAGTTTTGTTTTATTAATAGTGATAGTTCCATTCACGCCTAATAGTTAGCTGTGGATCAATTTATTTTCTAATAACTAAGGGTTGTACTGTTGTGGCAGGTTATACCATCTTCAGTGACCGATAATTATAGTCTAGTGGAGGCCTTAGTATCTCGTATCCTTTTTGCATAAGTTGCTATAAGTGTTTAGTCTAGCTATAGCTTAAATGGAATCAATAATGGATTCATATCAAAATTATCTCCTTTGTTTTCAAATAGTAAGAGGTTGGTGTAATTTTCAGCTTGGGGTCAATTGAAAATAATCTCTCAATCATTGCGGGGGAAAAGTTAGGTATTGGATAAATGATGGATGACAACAATGTTCAAGCCTCGTAATACTCCGTTTTTTCTTAACCATAATGGTCAGATATGTCTGAGATTGAAGAGAAACAGTTGGTATTATATGCGCAGATGGCAAACCTTGTAAATACTATACTTCAGTGGCCAGGCCTGGACCTCAAAGAAGTTGCCGAGACTTTTTCAAAGGTTTTATGCCGAGTCTTTAACTTATATCAGTCTGAATATGAAATTAAGATCGACTTCGATAATCAGACATTGCATAGATGCTATAGTGTATGTTGCTGAGGCGAGATATGCTTAGCTTTTACCCCGTAAATGTCTTACACTTTTGTTGTAGGTTATCATTGAACCTTATTGTTTGACTGATATTATGCTCTTTCCAAAATTTTGTCGCTATTAAAAAAAATTCACAATGACCTATAGAGTATAGGCTAGAGGCATTTAGATGTGGTGGTTGAAATACGTTTCATCTTTCCATAGTCAGGCCTATGTTAGGGCAGAGGTTTCAGGTAAATTATTTTTTGCTTGTAATGTGGAATTTTTTCAGTTATCCTTGCTCGTTTCTTGTTGCAGCTCGCGTGTAATGCTCACACTATATGTGACTCGGAACTCAGACCTCTGGGTACGGGGCTATACCCTGTCGTTGCCATGATTAATCACAGGTGACCGAGTTTTTCCGTTTTGCTTCTACTCATACCGTTCTCCACAAATATTTGTGCTAATTGGCTGTGATATTTCAGCTGTTTGCCTAATGCTGTGCTGGTGTTCGAGGAAAGGGTTTCCGTGGTTCGTGCTGTGCAACATATTCCTAAAGGTACTGAGGTACTAATATGATTTTATCAATGTTCTTCTCTTCTTCGGTTTCCTCTCTTGAAAAATCTTCTATTTCCGTAATGCTGGATCACAGGGTTGGGCTCATTCCAATTTCAGTTTGTATGGTTAAGCTGTAAATGATATCTGTAATCTGCTGAATGCCATGAAACGTTTCATGAATGTATTGCATGTAACGATTATAATCTCTCTTATGATGCTGTTGAAGGTGACAATAAGTTACATTGAGACTGCTGGAAGCACCATGACACGGCAAAAACTTCTAAAAGAGCAGTACTTTTTCAGATGTGCATGTCCTCGCTGCATTAAACTGGTTAGTGCAAAATCTTGAACTTTCAAACAACTGAAAACTGTTTGTGCTCGTATGCTTGTAAAGCATGCCATTATTGTTTACTTGGAGCCGTTTTTGGTGTCTGATGGTTTCACTTGACTGCCTCTTGTTGAAGGGACAAAACGATGATATCCAAGAAAGTGCTGTTTTGGAGGGTTATAGATGTAGTGATACTAAATGTTCAGGCTTTCTGCTTCGAGACGCAGGTACAAACTCTCTTCAAAAAAATTTATACTCCGTATTTCTTACCACAAAGTCTCTCATAAAATAATTTCTTAACTCTCTTGTGAGACGGTCTCACAAAGTGTGAATAAGATATTATATTTGTAATAATAAATAGAATACAGAAAGTGGTGAAATGGTTGCTAGAAAAGATAGCTACTATCATCAATAAAATATTTACGAACACCTATGAAAAAGGTTGGTAATAGAAGTTCATGATTATCACTAAAATAGGTACGAAAATCATAGAAATGGCCGCGAGTTAAGTGATCTTGCAGCAAACTGTCGTAAGACCATCTCATACAAAAATTAGTGTTCTAAGATTCCGTTAAAGCATCCATTAAAGACACTTACATGGCTATACACAGACCATACATTATGGTAGTTACCAAAAGGTCTTGCAAAACCGAGCAGTTTTCTCATTTTCTGCAGGCCTGTCTTACGTAAGTATCTGTGTTTTCTCTGATAATGTTTCCTTCCGCAGATAAAACGAAATTTACATGCCAACAATGTGGCCACGTGAGAAAACTGGAAGACATTAAACAAATTGCAAGCGAAGTAAAAACCCTGTCAGAAAAGGCTTCAGCGTCACAGACAGCAGGACGTATCCTTTCCTGTTTTTTCTCAAACATAAAATCAGCATTTCTATCTCGTCACCTTGCATTTCGGCATTGTTCTATACTCTATACTCTATAGTCCCATGCGATGTGTGGTCTTTGACAAAGTTCAGATTACGAAGAAGCCAGGTCACTGTTCACGAGAGTCGAAGAACTACAACTGAAACTATGTCATCCACTCTCTCTTGATCTCATGCGCACACGCGATAGTCTCTTGAAGGTGTGTTTTTATGCCTGTCATTTACGAAGTACTAATTACTGAAGATTCCACTGTCAAAATTCAATGGCGAAATTTCTGCACTGAGCCTTTTTTCGTCTTTAGATATTCATGGAGCTAAACAATTGGAAGGATGCACTATTCTATTGTAGATTGACGATCCCTATCTATGAGAGTAAGCGATTATATTTTTTATTTATGCTCCTCGCCCTTCTCTTTTTTTTTTTTTTTTTTTTTTTTTTTTTTTTTAATATTTTATTTTATTTAAATTTCTGTTTGATAATTACTTTATGCTTTTCTGTAAACTCATTATTTGATAATTTTTCGCAAATCGCTTTCAGAGGCTTATATTGGTTGTCATCCTATGCTCGGACTGCAATACTACACTTGCGGAAAACTCGAATGGTAAAATTTTGATTTTTGATTTTTATTCTTAGAATCTTGTATTGTCTCGGTATCTCTATAGCCATGGTGCACTCTTTATATTGTGCTCGTTTGACCTGGGTAGTAAAACAATACAAGTATTGATTTTCTGACTAATTTTTTTTCACATTACACGTTTGTTCAAACTTTTGTATTATACTGTAGTACAAATTTAGTTGTTTGATAGACCCAACACGACAACTATTGCGTTGTATTTATGAGTATATTTTGGGGTAATTTACGGTCAAGGTAACCTCAGTTAACCATCCAAGTTATACGACTATACGAGGGCATTATATTTTTGTGTTTGGATGGTATAATGGACCATTATATTTACCTTATCAAAAACATGTGTCGCCATTCCAGGTTACTTGGCGAGACTGAGAATTCGGTTAGATCATTAACCAATGCAGTGGACATTCTACGAGTGACTCATGGGACGAACACACCCTTTATGAAAGAATTGCTAGCAAAACTTGACGAAGCCCGAGCTGAAGCCCGTTTCAAACTTGAACCCATTGACGATGATTGACCATTGTTCCTCTACGTCAAACGACTCTCATTCTAGAACTCTTTCTTGTATGATTTTTTCATGTTTCGATAAGTTGTTCTAAGAAGTCAAGGAGTTGCCGAAAAGAGCATCAAAAGAACATCAGAAAGGGGGAATCGAACGTGTGACCTATTGTTATAATACCTCCGTCTTAGCCAATGGGTCCCGTCTTAGCCGCTGGGCTAATAGTTCTTTGGTAATTTGATTTTTATTTTCATCAAATTTTTTCGGGACAGAGAGAGTATGTTAAACATGATTATTATTTGAAATTGTGGTTCTGTTAGAATCATTAAAACCCTTGTTCGTAGTTCATATGCTATATTCGGTTTTCTACCGAGAAAATGATGTTTGTAGAATAATCGGATTTTCTAGCATGTGCTTTTTAAAATCACTTTGTTTTTCAATAATTGCATTTATAGTATGTAAACAATCCGAAAGAAATTGGCTCATATCTTTGTTTTTCAATCGCTTTGTTTTTCAATAAAAATGTTTATCTTGCATTTACCAATTTTGGTTGGTGGATAGAATATATACCATTATTTTGCGCCAATAGTTAGATGAGACGGTTTTTCGATAAGTTTATTATGCGTTCTTTCTCATAAATGGTAGGTATTATAGAAATTATATTATCTTTGAGTGGTTTCACTTGCATTGCATCCTAAGGAAATAAGGAAAATAATCCTCTGAAAAGGTGTGATCATTTGTAATTTGTTTCCGATAATGCGAATTTCTTACCCAAAAAAATGGAATGTATCAAGATATCAAGGTTAGGTAGGTAAGAGTTATTTTTACGTAAACGGATTATTTTCGTAATTGAAATGCGTGATTAGAGTATGTTTTACGTAAACAGTTTATGTTCAGAGTGATCGTCTCACAATGTGAGACCTAATGTTTACTCACAATAACTAATTGTGACACCGTTATGCATTAGGTGAGTATTGAATAGCATGACCATTTTTTTAATTTTTTTGGCGCGCATTTTATCTTTTCTGCATAATAAGACATTGGAAAAATAATGAAATTTACTTTAGATTGTCTGGGAAACAAAAAATTAAACTAAACCTTAACGAAGATGGATTAATGAACATCTACAGTAAGTCGATAACAATCACTTTTCAATTATTCAATTAGAATACATCTCTTTGTTCTTTCTGAACAATAACATAAAAACTAGCAAATGAAACAACACATTTAAATAGTATAATAAATTTTAAATCGCAGGTATATCATCAAAAAAGTTTACAAGAAGACTATAATCCGAGCATATGTCATCCATATCAGGAATCGAACCAGGTATGGTAAATTGAGATATCCAAGGAAGAGATTCATCTAACGACTCTTCACGTGACAAAATTGGTTCAATGGTTTTAACTTCGCCTGACTCCTTGTTATTAACCGTCTTTTCTTCATTAGTACTCGGGTCCACGATATAATTCGCGGTCTTTGGAATATTGAAACTTTTACGAACCATCTTGACAATTTTGGACCTTTTTTTCTTTGGTATAAAACTAGACAATTTGTCATGGCAAATAATGTCGAAATCTTGGGAAGGTTTATTACGTTTGACGTTGTTGTTGACTAAGGGTTGCATGTCAAGTGCAAGTTTCATTGATTAAAAAGTAAAAAATTTATTAAGTTTGTGAAGAATTTGATGAGAAGTAGGTAGAGAAAAAAAGGGTTGTATATGAAAACCTTTGTAACATTGGTTGTGTTTATATTTAGTTTTTTGGTAATACTAGGAAAGTTTTCATGTGTATTTCTTTCTTTTTCGAGTGGATAAGAGATATCTATCCTGATTAAAGTACGATACGTCGACTCTGTCTATGTATACAGGCATACACCAACATATTCTATTTGTATTCGATTGTGTTACCAAGGATTATTTTGTACAGTCAATTACGTACACAACATGTTCTACAAAACTAGAATTGAATCAAGAGTATAGGAGTATTAGTTTGCTATGATCAATACCTTAAAATACATGTTCGGGTCAGCCCGTGGCCCAAATTTACATTCAATCGGCTAAAATTTTACTGTAACTTTAAAGCAATTATATATGGAGTATATTTCGAAAATACACTGTCCAAACGCGCTTGTTTTGCAGCGAATAATAAGTATCAATGAACAGTTTTATCGATACTGTCGTTGAACTCGTGACCTTCCCTTAGTATGGCACCTTGGAGAGTTGGAGATATTAAGGGATTATACCCTTACAAAACAGCTGTATATTTGATAGGAAGAACCTTTGCCGTGAGATTACATGATTTTACAACAAGCCTAATATAGAATTCAACGATCTATCGAAATTTTAAAAAAAAAAAAAAAAAAAAACGAAAAAAAAAATACGGAGTAATTCATAAGATTATACACATTCAAGTGATTTACTAGGTGGATGAAAATCAAAATCTAAATTCCCGGCTCAAAATCTAGTTCTTATTTGCGATGTGATCACGAAGTTGTAGGCATGTGCTCGAGATTTCCGACAGTAAACCAACTTGTTGACCTCGAGATAATAATGTTGTATCTCCAAGTAGCCGTTGGAGCTCTGAGCATAAACTCGTTACTTTATCATCACCTACACACGATTCAGCGATCAATTGAATAGCTTCAGTAGAGTTTTGGCCTTGCGCAGACGAGAGATCATGTGGAACAGGAGGGACGAGAAATGGGTGCCCGAGAAGCTGAGGAATTCTCCATCTCTCGTTACGGTCCCAAGCTAGACACTTCTTCATAAGATCTAAAAGCCAAGGGTTGGAAACTGGATTGAAGGTAATTTCGTGGTTCGGGTCTGTAATTACTTTGAATTTGGCCCAGAACGTCTTGTACTCTGAAAACGGTGTCCGACCATACACCATCTGATATAGAATGCAGCCGAGGGACCAGATGTCTGACGGTCGGCCACACTTTATTATGTTGCCGTTTGAATCGCTTTCATTGCACATAAATGCTTCAGGGGACATATAACTTAGTGTACCTACCTGCAGTAAAAGACGGACATATAACTTAGTGTACACGCATACATACCATGTCTGACACTCGATACTCGATCATAATAATGAAATTTTAAGCCAGAACAGAAACTATTTAAGAAAGCCGTTTCTGATAGGGGTGAGCAAAAATATACGATACAGTTTTATTATACGAATACGATACGGTATACGATTTAAATTTCACGAATTTTAGTATATACGAAATTCCGTATATACGAATTCCGTATATACGATTGAAACCGTATCAAAAACGGTTTAGATTTTTTTGAAACCGTATATACGATATACGATACGAATTTTTTAGCATAAACAAGTACATTATTTTTTGTGATGATTTTATCACATTTAGGTTGATTTTCCCCTCAATTTTTGTCTAATCCCAATTATTATTTATTTCTCCTGTTTTCTTTTCGCTATTCAAATTATCGAACTAATATCACTTGCTTGCTTTAATTCTCTTCGATTGACCACTACACAAGTCATCAGTTGCATACTATTATCTAATCGAGCCATGCATCTTTTCACTTGTATTTTTCACATTTGTTATAGTATATTTTTAGTTTTCTTGTTTATTTTATCGGTTTATCGTTGTTTAATATTAATTTGCTTACTAAAAACTTATTCGAACTTTTATTATGCTCATTTTTATTATAAAAATTACAAATAATTTTGGCATGTTATGAAAACCGTATATACGATTACACGAAAACCGTATATACGAAAAAACCGTATATACGAAAACCGTATATACGATTAAAACCGTGTCAAAACCGTATCAATTTTTTTAGTGATTTTAAAACCGTATATACGGTTTCCGTATATACGAAAACCGTATATACGGTTTTGCTCACCCCTAGTTTCTGACACTTATATATACCAACGTATTCTCCAGTTCAATAATTCTAGCTTAAGTCCAGGGTTCAAATTTGGGCCATGACATGGAATCGCTACCGAGTTATCAAAAGTTTTAAAGGTTACTGCAACCGCATTTTGCAACAATCTCGCCATATCGTTTAGGGTGGCCATATTTATACTACAACGACCGTGATCAGGACGTGATAACCCGTGATCAAATTTAAAAGAAAGATTTAATAGTCAAGACCATTGCTAAATCTGAGTAGTCTGACATACAATTACAAAAGGAATAAGAAGGTACCTGAGCATCTCGTTGGATGTTGGTAGTATCACTCATTATAGCTTTAGCGATTCCGAAATCTATCAGCTTTAATGAGCCTTTAACAAGGAGAAAATTAGCTGGCTTCAGATCAGAATGCACTATACGTTCCTCATGAATTGTGTTGACAGCTTCAAGGATTTGCTGCCAGTATGACCCAAAAAGACAAAGTCTCATTACTGCATTCCTCAGCAAAAAAAAAAAAAAAAAAAGAGAGAGATATTCGTACAAATCAATCTAAACTTCTAAGCATGTGAATTGATTTTCCGTGGCATCTCTAAATATATACACATATCAGATGCAGTTCAAGCTACAAATTACAGACAAAATTCTGCATAATATCATCGGCAAAGGAAGCTGATAAATTGGAAGCAAGTCCGATAGTATGGACTTCTCACGTTATAAGACCACCTTCTCAGCAGAAAGCCCAAGAGACTGCATTAACTAACTACGGAGATTACAAATAACTATTCAATTTTCATCGAAATTAAACTAGACAACAAACCTGCCAATAGAAACGAAGCCAATTTTCATCTATCCTAGTGCTGGAGCCTTCAATTTCCCTCCATTTTTGCGCTAGCATATGAGCCAGATCGATTTCTCCGTACTCAAGGACCATGTAAATGTATCCATCATCTTTGACTTTGCTGTCCTTGTTATTGATGGAGTCATTCATGACTTCTTGCAGTAAAGCCTTATCTGTGACCTTCCACGCATTAAAGACGAAGATGAGTCAACAAATCCAGAGGGGAAAGGGAAACAAGAGCAGCAAATATCAGTTTAACTAAAGTTTCCGCATCCAAGATGAATCTTAAACGGCAAGCTAACTTAATTTCAGAAGAAACGTGTGGGTTTTCTTGCAACGACTCCTTTAGAGTTTAGACATATAAACAATACATAATGATAGTAATGATGGTATCAGTTTGTGAAGATGAGTAGATGACTGAAGAATAGAGGTCGTAAACTTGAAAACTCTTTTACACAATCATCCAAAATCTTGGGACGAAACATTATTTGCATTTGACAGAGCATAAACTTGGATTTTATAAAGCAATTAAGGAGTACCTCAAAGTCAATCAATTGAATGATATGATTCTTCCCTTTCAACTTCTTCAAATACAGGATTTCCTGACAAAACCCAAATGCTGTTGCATAGTCGCGGCCTTTAAGCTTGATTTTTTTCAAAGCGTATATTGTACAGTCAGATGAAATAACTTTGTGAACCTCACTGCTTCCACCGCTTCCTATCTTGCCAAGTCTTTGATAAAGTTTTCCATTCACCTTGAAGAACAAATCAGGATCATAACCCTTCTTCTTAGATGGTGCCTTTTCGTGTTTCTCGGATTTAGATGGTTCTCGCTTTGCATTCAACGGCTGGTGTTCAGCAGAAGAACAAGGTGGCGGGATATTCGAAGCATCAGTTTGACACCCTTCCTCCTTTACAGACTGACTCTGACGTCGAGATGTATCATCCAATAGTTTACTTTGAAGCAGCAAACTATTTTGCAGAATATCTTTAGCATCGGTTGCAATATTACTTTCAGAACTCGAAGCCTGCATGCCACTGACCGCCCTATCAGCAACAGTTCCACTGATAACCAGCGACGAAGAACACACTTGTTGCATTCCTCCCATAGCTGCGTTTTTAGCAATGGCATTGGCATTGCCAACGGTATCTACAGCTGTACTATCTTGAAGAGGACGTGAAGAGCGGGTCATTGAACTAAGAATTGGTGCAGAGGTCGCATGGACAGACGTGGTGGTGGCACAAGATGATCCCACAATAGAAGATTGTGTCATGGGGTGGTTTCCGTCATTTTGCAAAAAATTTCTTAAGTGGTGAAGCTGATTTTGATCGGCCGGCAATTCTGGTGGTATCCCTCCACCAGCCCTTGAATCACCGGCGTCTGGTTCATTGATCGAAGGATTCGGTAGTCTCGGTTTATTACTGTTGGCATTCGATGGTTCCACTTGGTTGATCATTTCCCAGTCCATTTCTGTCAATTTAAGTGAATCGAAGAGACAAGATAAGTTGTCCATTCTGGTAGCCATTCGATCATCTGCCCCTGCATTGGCAGTATGATTGAAGAAAAGGAAAGGTACGTTCCCTACAACTTCATTACAATCATTTGAGCCCGAATCCATTTTAAAAAGTGCGAGTTTTAACATAAACATCTAGGATAAATTAGAGCAAGTGCAACATTAGTTCTTATTCTCGAGTTTGTCACCAAAAACTTTTTCTATTAAGTTCATCTGTTGCATTATAAACTTTGTTCTTATTTTTAAGAACTCAGTTCTTATGCATTGAAATTTGTGATTCTTTCATTGTTTTGTGCCTATTTTCAATATTTCCAATAAGAAATAAGAACTTATACAACGTTCATCTATTGTGTATAGAAGTTCTTAAGTATTGAGGTTGGTGAAATGTAACGTTAAATGTGAAGAATTTTATATAAGATTCTTCTATCGCTATTGCTCTTACAAACTTGGGACATTAGGACACATTCTAGCATAAAAGCTACATTTAACTTATCGAACACATTAGAATATTTTAGAGAACTTCAAAAGAATTCAAAAAATCTTAAAACTTCAGATTTTAGACAACTTAAGAAGGGCAGACAATACCGAATTATTTAACTCTGCAATTTTAAATTATCTCGCATTCCCGTAGGCAACACTTAGCACTAAAACATTGGTATGAATAACACTTGGATACTTAAATATAATGTCCAACAAGTGTAGGTTTTTCAGAAAACACGAGTGTAGCCATATTGATATGCACTCACATCGAATACTTATAACCTAGCTTAGTCTAAAGAGGCACAAGGCGCACTAAGGCGTTAAGGGGCCAAGGCGACAAGATGCAAAGCAGAAGGCAAAGGCACACGCCTTATTGACGTGAGACCCCAATTTTTGAATTAATTATCATTTTCCAGAAAATAAGAGAGCACAAAGATGGTGAGTATTACCCTGCAGAACAGCGGAGCTACCCAACGAAAATTGGACCTTTTTTGAACTCTCCACCACATGATCACGGTTTAACTCAGCGTGAGATAAACTATTCAAGTCATCATCTTTTCTCCTAACATTCAGTTGATCATCCTTCGACACCCCACCGAAGGAATTGTACTTCTCATCAAAAGTGTTTGTCAAAGTGCCACAGATGGAAGGCGGTGTGAGTGAGGCATCTTCCTGAGCATCAACGGTTAAAGAATCACCGTCACTTGCCTGTCCACCTACTTTGACGGCCCTCCTGGTCGCTACTGTTAAACCCAAACCCAAACTCGAGTTTTTGGATGCATCCCTTTGTGGCGCCACGCTTCGCCTTGGCAACAAACTCGTTGATTGCATTGTACCTATTTAATTCCATACAACAGATCGATTTTTAACCCTAAACTATGCAAATTTCACACTGATGTGTATGACAAATAAGTGACACAATTCGTTGATTGCACAACATCAGAAATTATTCGAGTATTAAATGAAAAGCCACCGATTTCATCACTGTAATCAGCTTCATGTTTCGCATCAATCAAACCTAAATTTCACTTCAGTGCGTAATTTGACCTCAAAATGATGTGATATTCATCCAAAAACCCCCAATTTCAATCATCAAGCAATCATCAATTACACTACAGCAGCTAAAAAACAAATCAAATCAACAGAAAATATTTCAAAAACTTCATTCATGGAAGAGTAAATTAACTACTTCATCAATAATCACAACTAATATACGAAGAACACAAACCCTAATTTCACCAATTCACAAAATAGTATCAAATAAAAGCAAAAAAAAAAAAAAAAAAAAAAAAAAAAAAAAAAAAGCTAAAAAGCAATTGATTACCAACAGAACGATGCCGTTTAAAGGCGGCTTGAACATTACGGAGAAAATCAGACTCAGAAGACGAAGAAGATGAAGAAGAAGTGTGAGAATGAGAGTGAGAGTGAGAGTTGATCGAACTGTTGAGATTGAATTTGGAGAAAGCTGGTGGGCCCGGAAGGTTATCCTCCCCGTCCATCAAAGAATGTCTTCAGTTGCATCTCTGGAAAAAAAATACAAGTGATGGTGAAGTTTTTGAAGAGAGAGAGAGAGAAAGGAACAATGAGTAGTGAAACTCGACTTGACCGAGTTCAGACTCGTTTCGCCATGGCTGAGTCAGGGAGCTCAACTCGGAAGGTTTTATTTTGTGATTAATTAATTTTTGTTTGAAATGTTTTTGAATTTCAGGGTTGATGTCTTACCGCTCACTAGACTCACTGGCCACGGTCTACGGTAGTCTACGGTCTACGGGAGTACGGGGTGTATATTCCGTAGTTTAGGTTATGTGGGCTTCTTGGTTGGGCTGAGTTTTTTTAACTAAGTTTGATTTAAAGTGAAGCTTTGTGGGCAAAGACGAGTATGAAACGGTTTTACGAGTATGATATTCTATTTGTGAGTAAAATGTGACCATTTTATAGTTTAATACTCCTTTCATTTTTTTCATTTGACTCCCTTTAATTTTTCACAATTATTAAGAAAAAAATGTAAAATGTGGGGTAAGATGGAGAAAAAGGATGATAGTTTAATAATAAAAAAAATTAGTTGTAAGTGAGAAAAAGTAGGGTATGTGAGAGAAAAAGTGGGGTATGTGAGAGAAAAAGTTACTAAAAAGGGAAATAGGGCTAAATGAAAAAAATTTCTAAAAAGGGTATATGGGGCTAAGGCCCTGTTCTTTCTTGAACATATGAAATTAACTTATAGGAGTCTGAACTTATAGGGTGAAATGAACTTATAGTGTTCTAATTTATAGGAGCTGAACTTATAGGAGCTGAATTTATAGGAGCTGAAACTTATTGGAGTTAAATTTATTAGAATTTAAAACTTATTGAATAATAATAATAATAATAATAATAATAATAATAATAATAAGTACATGGATTCCTGTGCGGCGGCTGGCTATGGTTTCCTCCCGTTCTCCTTCTCTACGTTGGGGGAGCTGGATTCAGCGGCCATAGCTTTACTCAAGCGGGTTCAGAACTTCTCTGCCTCCCATGACGCAGGGGCTCGGGTGACCGCTTATATTTTTATTCGTCTAGGCTTTGCGATAGCAAAGGGGGTGGGGGCCCAGATTGTATCTCGGCTCCCCACCAATTTTGTGTAACTGATGTAACAACTCCTCTTTCATAATAATAACAACGGCTGCGGTTCATCATAATAATAATAATAATAATAATAATAATAATAATAATTAATATTAATATTAATATAATATGAAAAAATTTATTAAATTAATAACAATAATAACAATGATATTTATAGTAGTGATGATGATGATTACAATAATTAAAATCTTTTAATTTATTCAAAATGATTAATTTTACTAATAATAAACAATAGTGTTCAAAATCGATTTTGCGGTCTAGTATAGTTAAATATCTCAATATATAGTTGATTATAAATAAGTTGGCTCGGTTAAATATTTTAATTTATTATTATTATTATTATTATTATTATTATTATTATTATTATTATTATTATTATTATTATTATTATTATTATTATTATTATTATTATTATTATTATTATGCACTAATAATAGTTATATAAAAATAAAACATAATAGAATTTATAGGAGCTGAACTTATAATTGCTGAACTTATAGGAGCTGAAATTATAGGAGTGAAATTGAACTTATGTGTTCTGAAATTTAACTTATATGAAATTTAAAAAGTCGAATTTGAGCTTATAGGAGCCGAAATGAACTTATAGAAATTGAAATGAACTTATAGGAGCTGAAATTGAACTTATAGGAGTGAAAAAGTTCGAAATGAGCTTATAGGAGTGAAATTTAACTTATAGAGGTGAAATTTGAACTTATAAGAGCTGAAATTAAGCTGAAAAGAACAGGGCCTAAATGGAAAGAATGGGGGGAGTATTGACTATTTATGGCTATGTGTCCAATTTAAAACTTCGAATAGTAATCATATTAAGCGTTAAAGTAGTCACTTTAAACGTTCGGTCACAATTTTTTTAGTCACAATCGTTCATCGTACGCGTGAAACCATCTTATAATAGACTTACTCAGCTCTTGGGTTGTTCAGATTACTTATTACAAGTGAAAAGAATTTCAATTGCCCATTTGTTTGGCTTTCTATTTTGAGAATCGACTAAATCGATCATTTTTAACGTGTAAAAGTAAAATCTAGTGGAATGTTAAACCTGGGTAATATTCTCATGGGTCTTAGGTTCAATTTCCTCTAAGAGCAATCTCGTGTTGAACGGGGATACCTAATTGATTACAAGACTGTCGCTCTGGTAAAAAGGGTGGCTAACCTGACGTGTATGGTTTGCAGACTATCATGTACACTCGGGGGGTTTACCTAGTGCACACCAAAGGTACATAGCGACTGCAGGTTCCCCATATTATCCAAAAAAAAAAAAGGAAAATCTAATCTAATTATTATACAAAACTATTTAATCAAAAATGACATCTATCAAAATTAGTGATCATTGTGGATAGAGATCATTGTGGAACAACTTATATTGCGGTATATAATAAAACCGTCAATTTTTGTGTATTTCCAAAATAGAAAGGTAAACAAATGAATGAAACAGATGGAGTAACTCTTCTATGGTACTGACTTATAGTATCGGATGAGTTTAATAGGTAATCAACCTAAGAAATTACTTTATTTTTGTAAATTATTACTTTTTATATTAATAACCTCTTATTTTAACGTGATTACGAAGTATATTTGTGTTGAAATTATTCAATTTAAAGTTGTCGATTGTCATTATAAATCTTTCTATTGTCAACTTAAAAAAATTGCATTAAAACTAATGATATTGTACCATGTATTTTGATTTTATGTTTGGGTGGATTGATCACCTTGCTCTTTAAGACACAATTATCCCTTGATCCCTTCAGTTTTTTTTCTTTTTTTCTTTTTTTTTTTTTTTTGCCTGCATAAAAACATTCCAGAACACGTCCCATAGCCTTCCTAGCAAGGTTATGAGCACGTTTATTATCCCTTCAGTTGAACTTCGTTTCCATGCTAATCTTGTCGCCAGCACCTCCTTTAACCTTGTAGCCGGTGACCCCCATCCTACTACCCCTCTTTGGGGCCGCCCACGGCCCACACAACCGAAAGTCTTCTAAAGACAACCGACAACTTTATATTGACAACCGAAAGTTTTATAATGATTTACTACTGACTCTAATATACACGATTCAATACGTAGTGCGACAGCATAAGAGTATAAGACGGTATCATGTAAAAAAATGCGTTTTCTCTCCAAATAAGAATAAGGGATACCACATCATGTGATTAAGTCCGTAAATCTATGCAGAAATAGCAGTAGTGCCTATATGGAGGAAAACATTTGACTCGACGAGGATTGTCCAGTTAGTCCCAAGGCTTTCACTTTTATTGATAGTTATCATGGACAAGTCTTTATAACAGATACTCCGTAATACAAGTAGGAAAAACTAGTATAGGGTACAAAACCTCAAGTTTTGAAATCGACATGATAAAAATTACACGCATGGAAAGCATCACCTAGATCTGATGTTGACTCTCGTCTAAAAAGAGGACTGTGAAGCACCAACTCTATCACGGGGAATCAAGCGCAGTTCAGACCCGTGCTTTAGGAATACATTTCCTGCAATTGGTTCACAAGTTAATTGGTGTCCGCAATATGAAGCACTAGTGACCATAAAAGCGGAGAAAAAGTGAAATGAAATGGGAAATCAACACTATGCAATATGGTGAAATTATCGAGAGAAGGCAGTCATTTGCTAATTTAGACTCGTCCAACAAAAGCTTCATTACACGGGACTACAAAGCCCTCGAACACGTTGTGTAAATGGCTAGTGTTTGTCGATGAGCCTAATGTGTTGACCGATTGTTATAACTTGTTAAAGGTCACGAACATTGGTGCATTAAGGGCCTGTTCTCCTCATCTTAAGTTTTTCTCTGGTTCAGAAAACTTCAGATAACTTAAGAAAAAAACTTCAGATTACTTCAGACAACTTCAAAAAACTTCAGATTACTTCAGAAAACTTCAGATTTCTAAATAAATAAATTACCTAATAATAATAATAATACCTAAGTTATATATAACATTAATGTTATTAATAATAGTGATAATAATATTATTAAGAATAATAATTATAATAATATTGATAATAATTTGAATAAAAATAAGACTATTCCAAAACCATTTTATAGCAAATCATAAATTAAAATTAGTTCAAATTAAATATATATAGACTGTTATTATTATTTCAAAAAAAATTTCAGAAAACTTCTGATTACTTCAGAAAACTTCAGATAACTTCAGAAAACTTCAGATAACTTCAGAAAACTTCAGAAAACTTAAGATTGGTTCAGAAAACTTCAGACGAAGAGAACAGGCCCTAACACAGTAAGGAAAGATCAACTGCACATAGTGATAACACAAGTGCGTGCGTAAACGTTTTTAAGGTCATAATCATCCAAACAATCTTACTATATTGTGGTGTAGGAAGACGAGCATGCTGTGAGTGACAAACATGATATTTACAAAGAAGAGCAGAAACAAAAAGGTCCAGAAACTATCACAAAATGACGAACCCAAGGAAGAATGAAATACAGATGAAGTTGTGATTCTTACCAGCACTTTGCTGCGGATTAATTCCAACACCATCTGCATTCATAAAGAACGGAAGCAAGTTTAAATTAATAGCGTTGCATGTTGTAACCTCTTTCTTCAGACGAAAACAAAGTCTATCTACGGCTGATGGCTTTTGGCCATGTAATGCTAATACAGAATTATGAATCCATGATGAAATACACGATAATATCTAGTTTAAGACAAATGAAAGTCCTCAACTACCATCACACACTCGCACCAGTTAGCCGTTAACCATATATAATGAATCAATTAATGACAGACGTAAAACCGTGACATGGCTAGGTATAGTCTTGTCACTTGTGTTTCACCTAGCAAGTCAAGAGTGTCAGACATTGAGTTTTAGCTCAAGCTCAAGCTGCTCAACCAAGCTAACTACATGGCCAATCTACAAGCCATGAAGCACCTGCGGAGCTGTTCATAGGAAAAACGTAGCGAGTGCTTGACCAATACTAGCAATACATAAAACCTAACCAAAAAGACACTTGGACTATGCTTTCACTTTCGATTAACAGGCAATATACGAGGAGGTCTCTCCGTCTCTCACCTCAAACCTATCAACATGCTGACAGTGCACTATAATTTGTATCCAAAACCCTAGTCTATTTGGCCAAATCACAAATGCAAAAGAAATTCTCAAACCTTGGGAGCAGTAACATTGATATATATCAATAAGTGAGAGAATGCATAAAAATTTGCAAGTTACTCTAAGTCTCTCAAGCAAAATCTCGAAGTAATAGTAACATTTTAGTACTAAATTGCTATGGACGCTTACTTCTATAAGAGCACATGGTCAATGGATTCACACCTATGCTACTATGACTCGTCTACAACTTTCCGAGAAAACGGCTATTTTATGAAACGGTTTCATAGTTTTTGTCTAAAATGAAATGTCACGGTGCTATATGCTTATCAAATGAAGCACATTCCATAAAAGCATGAATCAAATTCCCTGATCGTAATTACTCTATCGCATATACCTTTATGTTGGATATTCTATTGCCGAACACCGATAAATACCAAAGTCGTTCCACACTCTCATTCAAGATCAAATACGTTGTTGCAATTAACAAATACTCCAACATGATAGAAGTCATAAAACCAAACAATTAAGCTAAAATTCGTCAACCACAACAACAACAACAAAAACCTATCTGTGATCAAACAAATCAACGCGCAATCTCCAGTATTCTCCTTACGAAATCGAATTAAAATAAGCACAATTATAATCCATCAACAACAACAACAAAAAACAAGTACAAACGACGAATCAACATAAGATCTCCAGATTCTTCAACAACAAATACCGATGATCAAAACAATCAACAGGCAATCTCCGTCATAATCACACCAAACAATCAAAATCAAATAAAGCTAAGCTCAATTAAAATTCGTCCAGCAATAAATTACCGATGATCAAACAATCAACAAACAGATGATCAAAACAATCAACAGACACAATCTCCATCATAATCACACAAAAACAATGGTAATTAAATCAACACAAACTCAATTAAAATTCCTCCACAACAACAATAACAAAGAAATAAAAAAAAAAAAATACCGTTGGTGATGATAGCGCTGGTCTGAGGAGGAACCTTAAACTCCTCAGCGGCATATTTGAGCACGGCGGTGAACGGCGCCGCTTCCGGCACACTAAACCTGCAATTTAATCATCAATCAATTATCAATTATTCAGTTCAAAATCAAAAAAATCAAATCAAATCAATCAAATTAAATTAAATTAAACATAAAATTAAGAAGAAAAGAGAAGAATTGCATACACTTTGAAAGGAAGTTTAGGGTCAGAAGTGAGGGTGATTTTGAAAGATACTTTTCCTCCTCCTCCTCCTTCACTTGCCATTTTTTTTTTGTCTGCAACAATATTCTTTTTGCTGTAAATTAATTAATGGAGGGGTTTCTAATTTGTTTGGAATTTATTTTTTATTTTCTTTAATTAACTAGTTGTTGGACCTTGCTATTGTGGTCACGTCTTGAGTAGAATTGTCATTTCGACTTTGTTGTAACATTTTAACCGGAATTTACTTTTAGAGTGTACGTATTTTGCGATTTACAGAAGACACTTTGAGATGGGGTAAATAAAATGGTCGTTGTTTGTGTTTTTTCCCGATTTGCGTGTATTTGTGTTTGAGCCTTTTCTGGTTATAGTTGTTGGACCGCGCGCTAGCGCGCGCCGTCCCCCAACGCGGTGTTAATTGTTGGGCGGAATTTGGACGGTTTGTTGTCAAATATATTCTTGGTACTGCTGTTTCCGTGGACAACTACTGAGTTGCACCTTATTCTACTGAAGCGTGGTACGAAGAATCGTACTTTATTGTAGACGTTGTTTTGTTTGAGCTTTTGGTTGTAACCGCTTTGTCAATCCACAACTGTCATTGTCTTCGTCAAACCGCTTGAGCTGTGTAAATTGTTGGTGAATTCACAGCTGTGTAAACTGCTATTTTCGGATGTTTGAGACATCTTTGAATAGGGTATCAGTGTTAGTTTTTCATTTGACGTTACCTTAGTTATGCACTCGTAATCTATAGTCACAAGACTATGGTATCGTATTAAAATTAGAGGGAAGTGAATTTATATAATAGAGTTATAAGTATTATTGTTTGTGTCCCAATTACAATATGAGACTTCGATTTACATTTTTTTTGTTTTTCTCACAGTTAGGACTCAACTTAATCAAAAGGTAAAACTGGTGGCCGGAGTCCCAAATTTGGTTTTGCACTATAACACCCCCCTCTTACATGAAAGCTCCTATTTTTGCTTGAAGCGTGGTCGTAAGGCGGGATCTTAATGCCTTATTTTATTCAATTTTGAAAGGGTGTATGGTATTTGGTAGGATTCGACCAGGTGACCTTTGTTCACAATTCTCTCACTCCATATTAGAATTATAGTGAACAAAACTCATATAAAAGTGTTGTTAGAATTATTGTAGCAGTATTATCTTGTTGTGTTAAATTGTTGTGGGTTTTCTTGATGTGTTAAATTGTTGTATTATGGGGAACAACACGCACAGTCCCCCAATGCGGGATTTCTTGATGTGTTAAATTGTTGTGTTGTTTCATTTATTTTTTTCAAGTGATCTTTACTTTGTCATTAAACTCATTGGTTGTCATTTTTTTTCCGTTGATTATTGTTGGAATTCATTTTGGTTGTACAATATATAACTCGTTAATGATGTGTAAACTCTTGGAGTCTTGGTTTGTCATATTTACTTCAAAAAGGAAAACAGGATGAGCGTAACGTAGAAATGCCTCAATTTAAAGAAGTTGGTTATAGTATTCCTCCACAACTAACACAATTTTACTACTAAAACATACCGGGATAATGTCATATCCGTTTACCAGCGTAACAAGGGCATGCATTGTCTCCGTTATCCCCTTATCTTTCATCAGCATTTTAATACTCCTACTTCTCCTCCTATTTCCAGTATAATTTTCTCTTTTTCCTCTTCTTCTTGCTACCCTTTCCCTCCTCCTATTTGTTCTACGACATCGGATCCTCCCTTTTCCCTTCATCTTTTCTAAGTTATCTTTTCTCCCTTTCCATATTCCTCGTCTTCTTCAATTTTCCTTATTCTTTATATTCTTTTGTCATTATATATCTTATCTTCTCTACACATTTTCGTCCACCCCATGTCTTCATGTGCTTCCCCTCAATAATACTCATTTCTTTTCCTGGTTGTCATCATCCCTCCTTCTGGTTACTACTCAACTCTTGTAAGCTTTATTTATTCTAGTTCTTTTTCTCGTATATATGTCCTTTCCTCATCCCATTATCTTTCGTCATCTTTCTCCTCATCATGCCTTCCCCTCCCCACTGTTCATTTCGTCTTGATTTATCCTTCATTTTCGATTTTCCTACCACTACCCCTTATCATTCTCCTTTACCTCATCCTATCCTTCCGCCTTTTGACTACTCATTTCTCTTTCATTTCTCTTCTGCCTTTTCTAACCTATCTATTGTAATATTAACTCTACTTTGCATACTCCGTCTTTATCACTACATTTAATAATGTAGTATGTAGTATTTAATAATGGTCTATACCATCTCCCTTATCCACCCCACCTTCCTTATTTTTTTTCATATAGTAGTTGGACCGCGCGCGATCCTCCCGTGTTGTTTTTGTTAGAAGTTGTCGTGTTTAGCTTTTTGGAGTTCTATGATTTTTTAGTGTCTTTACATTTTTCATGAGTTTTAGTACTAACCCAAATGTTGTGATGAATTTAGATATGTCATATAATTTTATTATTTTGATAGATTGTGACTATTTTACCATTTACCCTTGTTTTTTTTTTACATACAATATTGAAATTTGCAAGACTCGAGCGTTAGTTTCGCCATAATAGTTGCTGGTGTGAAGGTACTAAATTACTTATTGATAAATGTGCCTTAGTCGCTCTTTCGGTCTTTAAAATTTGCGTATTGTATGTTTATATATTCAGAGTCACAGAGAGTTCGATGTTTGTTTAACTGGGTTATGTAGGTATATTGTTGTATTTTGAATTACAATTTTTTTAGTTTTTCTATTTAAACTCGTAGTAGAAATGTGTTTTGTATTAGTTGAGTTTTGTTAAATAAGAAAGATGATATGTAGTTATATTGGTTAGTTATGTGTAGAATGTTTTTTTTTATTGTTATCAATAAGTAAAACACACAGACACGGTCGTTATGATGAGATACTTATTTGATTTTCTACGACTATAACTGGGTTATCTTACCCATCCCCCCTCCCCACCACACTTTTCCACCCCCTGCTTTCCCTCCTGATCTTCCTCATCACTTATTGCCCACCTTTTTCCTATTCTCATTCGCATATTTTTTTTCGTTACCCTCATAATACTTTTAGTTCGTTACTTACTCTTCCACGTTTTTATTTTACTCTTATAATTATAATTATATTTGCCTAAGTAATTCTGTTTTGCTATTTCAACCTTTTTTTTACCCGCTTCTTTTCCTTTTAATTAGTTTACTCTCGTTTACCTTCACTTTCTACACTTCCTGTTTCGTTATTATTTATCTGTCGTCTCTTATTTCCTTAGCCCTCAAATACTCTTTTTCATTTGCTTACTTCTCTGCTTCTTATTTCCTTACCCGTCATAATATTATTATTCCTTTTATTCATTCATGTATTCATCCTTAGCGTATTTCACCTTATCCCCTCATTTCTTTCCACACTTTTCCTCCTAATATTTTTTTATTATCAAATCACCACTTATTGCTCCGACTATCTCATCTTTACTTCTCATAATATTTTTATAATCAAATTCCCGTTATTACTTCTATTTTTCTTCCTAAGCATCTTACGTACACTTCATTTCATCTCCTCTCACTCATTCTCCTCTATTTCTTTTATTTTCATGCTCCCAATGTACCGTTTTCATCTTCTCCTCTTTCCTTACTCCTCAAATTACTGCAATTTTTCTTTCCTTCCTCAATATATTTTTTCCCGTGTCCTGTACTATTACTCATTCTCCCCCGCCCATTTCTCAATTATTCATCCTTACTCATTTCTCCCCCTACCTATTTCTCAATCACATCTCTTCAGCGTCATTATTCCTTACCCTTGTAATACTATTTTTACTTACCTTAATCATTTGCCTCTTGTTTGCTTACCCCTCATATACTACTCTTATATCCCTCATTACTAATATTTTTCGTTTTTAAAAAAATATCTCCTTACCTCTGTTCGTCTTACGAATATATTCTCGACTCTCTATCATCGTCCTCCTTTTTCTCTTTCTCCTTCTCCTTCTCCTTCTCCTTCTCCTTCTCCTCCTCATCATCATACTTTTCTTTGGTACCTTTTCCCCTTACATTTCTCCTTCACTCTTTATTTTCTTATCATTCATAGTACTCTTTTTTTGCCTCTTATTCATTCCCCTTTTCATTCTCTCTCTCATAATCTTATTTTTCTTTACCCCTCATAATATTCATATTCCCGGTTTTTTTCTATTTTTTTTCTGAATCATTTTACACTTCATCTCATCTCCACTCACTCATTTGCTGCCATTTCCTTTCATATTCAAGCTCTTTACTTACCATTTTACTCTTCTTTCTCTTATTGCTCCCTACATACCATTTCTTTTTTCGATATTTTTCATTATCTACTTTTGTAACTCTTAAATTAACACAAATTTCTCCTCCTTCTCTTTCCTTACTCTTCATTCTATCGTCAATCCCCTTTGTTGTTTTCTTTAAGTATATATTTCGCCGTCTTCTCTACTATTACTTTTTTTCCCTATTTCTCGATTAGTCTACTCTTAGTAATTTATCGCACTATCTATTTTTCTATTACATCACCTTCGCCCTATTATTCATTACTCTTGTAATACTTACTTTTCTTCATCATTCGTTTCTGTTTTTTCGTTCCCCTCATATATTATTCTTATAGCCGTCATTCCTAATGTTTTACTTTTTTACATATTTATCCTCGCCTCCGCTCGTGTTACTCATATTTTCACGATTCCATATCCTCCTCATCTTCCTCCTCATCCTCCCCATTCTCCTCCTTATATTTTTCTCTATTACCTTTTTCCAACTCATTTTTCCTCTCTCCTTATTTCCTTATCCTTCATGATACTCTTTTTTTTTTTAACATCTTACTCATTTTTCTCTTTATTCTCTCCCTCATAATACTCTTACTCTTCTTTACCTTTATAGTTTTATTTTACCCGTATTCATGATACTTTTTTTTTTTAACATTTTACTTATTTTTCTCTTTATTCTCTCCCTCATAATACTCTTATTCTTCTATACCTTTATAGTTTTATTTTACGCGTCTTTCTTTGTATTTTTTCTTCCTAATAATTTTACACTTCGTCTCATCTCCTCTCACTCAGTCACTCCCCTCCATTTCCTTTCATATTCAGGCTCCATACTTATCAATTTCCTGTTGTTTCTCCTAGTGCTCCCTACTTACCGTTTCTTTTTATGATATCCTGCGTTACGGTATTTTGGAGAGGATGGTCTGATATTGTGTTGGATCTGTAAGTTGCGCGTGGCCCCCCAACCCGGGTTGTCTAGCTATAAGTTGTGGTCGTTACCGTATTCAACTTGATAATTTGTAGTGTTTTTGTACTATTCATGGATGTAAGCGCTTATCCAAATGTTATAATGAATTTAGATAATTTTGTAGTGTTTTTTTCTTGTCTTCTTTGTTATTACTCATTTTTCCCCATTTCTTGTTTACTCTTCCCTTACTCATTTCCCTCACATCTCCTCAGCCTCATTATTCAATAACCCTTGTAATACTATTTTTACTTTTCTAAATCTTTTACCTTATCTTTCCTTAATACTCATATACTACTCTTATATCCTCCATTCCTAATATTTTCCTTTTCAACATACGAAGTACTTATTATCGCCGCCTTTCGTCTTAATCATATTTTCCCGATTCCCTGTCGTCGTCATCCTTCTCCTCATACTTTTTCCTATTACTTTATTCCTTCTCATTTTCCATCACTCTTTGTTTCCTTATCTTTCATCTTCAGGTTCTATACTTACCATTTTCCTCCTGTTTCTCTTATTGTTTCCCTACGTACCATTTTCATTCCCGTTAACCTGCGTTATTTATTTTCGTACCCCTTTGCCTCTCCATTCCCTCCCTCATGATACTCTTATTCTTCTTTACCCCTCTTAATACTATTATTCCTGTTTTTCTTTCTATTTTCGTACCTAATCATTTTACACCTCATCTTATCTTTTCTCACTCACTCCCCGCCATTTTCTGTCATCTTCATGCTCCACACATACCATTTTCCCCTTGTTTCTCCTATTGCTCCCTACTTATCGTTTCCTTTTCTGGTATCTTTCGTTATTTATTTTCTTAACTCTATAATAACGTAAACTTCTCCTCCTTCTCTTTCATTACTCTTGATTTTTTAGTTAATCGCTTAATCCCCTAGTTTTTTTGTATTTCTCCATCGTCTAGCTTTTGTAGTCTTACTTTTTTGGAGTTTTGTAATTACAATTCACATGTCTCTATACTTTGAATATTATTATCATATTTTCAAACTCATAAATTATATAAAAATGATTAAAAGACGCACTAATTGTAAATAGTACTTGTAATGCTCATATTTCTCATATGGCTCTTCTTTCTTTAGCTCTTGTAATGCTCTTTCTTATCCGCTGTCTTATTCGCTTCGTCTTTACATACTACTCCCTCATAATACTCTAATTCCCAACATTTCTTCTACTTCTATTCCTCAGCTTATTTTTTTTTTTCTCTATTCTTCTCATTCTTATTTTCCCTCCACCTCCTTTCTTCTTCCTCCTCCTCACTTAAACCTATTTTCCTCTCATTTATCATTTGTCTCTTCTTTTCTTAACCCTCATACTACTTATTTTGCTCTACTTAATTCATTAATTCTTCTTTTCTTACCCACCATAATCCTCAAATTCCCCTTGTTTTTTATATTTTCGGCAGCAATATATATTTTTCGTCACTTTTTCTACTCTTACTCATTTCCCTAGCATAATACTCCTATCTCCATCGTTCCTTTTGTTTTCTAATTCAATAATTTAATATTTTTGAATAAGAAAAACATTTTCTGTATTTTTATGTAAATCTGGTTAGTTTTTCAAGAAATATAAGAATAGAGAGCATTGGGTAGAAAAGGGCATGTGACGGAAATTAAATAAAAATCTTGAGCGTTTTGAGAGTAAATTTTCTTGATGAGAAAGAGTAAATACGCAAAATTAACTACATTAGCTACTTAGTTAGTCCTCTAATTCGGTCTTTTGTTTGTCTTCTTATTTTGGAATTTAACAAATTTAAAGCGTTTTATCTAACTTCAAATAATTTTTGGTCAAATAATTAAGTACAATCATATACCTTTTTGGGTCCTTTAAATTGATTTTAAGGTGTGGGAAAAAAATTATGCGAAGAAAATTATTGACTACCACATTTTTGGGTTTTTTTATACAGCTTTTTCACTTCATTTCCTTTTTTTAATTCCATTTATGGTTTTTCTTGTTTATTAATTTAGGTCTTTTTAATATATATATTTTATTTGTGTAGTTTGAGCATTTTTGGTAGTCTACCAAAAATGTTGTGAAATGTGTTATTTTGGTGTGTGTATTTAAGTAAATATTGTTGATCTTGTGAGTGTGATTTTCTTGCTGAAAATCGGTGGATTTTGTTGCTTAGTTTTTAGGATATTTTTGTTTGTGTTCAAGGCAAAATAATAATTGACTGAAGTTTAACTCAAAATCGCAAAATGATTCCAGTCCAGACATGCTATATGCCTATATCCCTAGTCCCTACCCAACCCATTGGGTCTGGGTCTTAATTTTTTAGAACCAATGAATCCATGGGAGAAGAATGCAAGTGAAAATGTCTAACATGAAAATAGTGAAAAGCGAGAGTATTAGGAACAAATAAAATGTAGCAATGAATCAATGATATATTACACCAAACCAAAAATGGTCAGAGTATTTATCCTACACTAACCAACAAATAAATAAATAAAGAGACGATAATGTACACATTTGATAATCAACTTAGGAAAATTTAGCTCTTCAGGCCTCTGAAATCTGAACCTTGCACGACACGACCCCATCTTCGAGCACCGCGCGCATATATGGTGGCCTGGAAGGAGCATCTGTTACTAACAAGAAGCATCTCAACAATTAGAGCCTTCTCGGTTTCCGCAAAGGGTTTCGTTCTAGGGCAAGCGCCTTACTTATCCCAATCACCTTCGAAATGGTGAGGCGAGAACATGGTTCCGACCGCATCGGCCTTTCTACCTTGTAAGCCATTTCGATCAATGATGCCCTTGAAGGTCGTCTTAAAAGCCTTGCCAAAGACGCGGAAGAATTCAACTTCAGTACAATTCACACCCTCAACGGAGTGACACACGAGTACCGAATCCCTGTCGAAGTAAATAGCTGGGTGCAAATAGTATCATACCTTCCGTAACTATTAACTTGTAATGATAGTTAAAGTAACTTTTTTTTATGTCATATATTATTTTTATTTGTTCAATTTTTTTTATTGAAATATGTCAGAATGATGTCAGTTAGTCGAGTATAACGCCTACACTATCAGATTTGTTTAGATAGCATTATTCGGAGAGAACAGGAGGGTAGAACCGTTTAAATCTATAGAGTATCACGTTAAAAGACAAGTCGACTGATTGTACGACCATAGTCGTATCCCCCTTGTAAATGTGTGCACTGTGCACAGCACACCTAATACAATTAGCAAACACTCATCTAGCAACACACCGAAATAAGGGACAAAGCACCGAACGGTAATGATAATTGAGACTTAAAAGCCACGTTACACAGCATACCTTGACACTGGCATCTTCACTTAGATTATCGGCATCGTCGTCATCCCAGTGATCGTCGTCAATGCGCTTCACAAATTCTTTGGGTGACTTCAAAAGATGTGCCACAGTAAAGTCAATTATTTTGCCTCACATAGAATATTATCTAACTTGCAACAAACAAGTTAATACTACAATAGCTAGTAACAAATTTGGTTAAGAGGAGAAGATCTAAAGAGCAATGAAAAAAATAAATTAAATTGGGAAGCTTGTAATGTCAGCTTACATGAAAAATTGATTTAATGAGGGCTTCATCCGCCTCGTCCAGCTTTTGTTCCTGTTAAGTCATTTTTCATTGTTAATAACATGAGATCAAAAGCAAACATTTTCCAAACACGGCCAAGCAATGTTTCGTATCAAGAATTAACTCAAAACATGTATAAGAACTCAGTATGAATTAATACTTACCAGATCGGGATCCTCTTCTTCAACATCGCCACTACGCTGTAATGCCTTTAGCATATCATCGACACTCACGCCCGCATGTCTCGACTGAAAATATAAAAGATTAAGAAAAGATTAGTCATAACGTAAGAGAAAATTCATTCCAAGATTGTACTAAGAAAGTTCATAACAAGTCCGTAGAAAAAGTCGAGCAAAATAAGAACCACAGAATGTATTGTATATTGTATACGTGGAATACAAGCATATGATAAATAAATAAATTATGATCCTATCAGAAATACTAACATGCCTCCAAATGGAAACCTAATGTAGATTCGAAGTGCCAACGGCCAACCTAGGCCACCAAAAGAAATGGCAAAAGAGTGAAACTTTATCGTTCAGAAGCAACTTCAGACTTGATCAGCAACGCTTTAAAATCTGAGCTCACGCCTCTAAAACACACAGTTGTGATAGCACAAGCATGCATGCCTAAAACACACATACTTGCAATCTAAACTACTCGAGATATCATATACCCTAAAATATACTTGAGTCACTTGAGTCTCAACAACACAGCTTACAAAACGGAATAAAATTAACAGCAAAATAATACCTTCATAGATTTCATCTCGTCAAGAGCAGACATTATATCCATCTCACGTTTTGAGTCGAGCGTCCTGTTTTCCAAAGACTTCATGGCATCTCCCATTTCCTCAGCCTCCCTTTTTCTCTTTTCCTTGTCTATTTCCTAACGCAATGACATCAATTCCAAATTTAGTGTCAACATTTCACTTCAAAGACAGGAAACTAACAAAGTTTTTGAATATTATATGAAACAGAAAAGAACCAACAAAGATCAAAGATATGTAACCTCGTCTTTGTCACGCCAAGGCTCAAAATTCTGGACGCCACGGCTTCAACAAAGATAATCCGAAGTTCTTTGGGTCGGTCTTGAGTCGATTCGTGAGCATTTGGTGCACTTGAAGTAGAACCTCACAATTTGAATACCGAGGTAATTCTGTGCAGTTTCAAGGACAGGAAAACAAAAAAGTTAGGAAAACACAATTGCCGGTTAACAGTTACCGCTAGCTAAACCAACGAAAAAAATAAAACTCCAAATAGGAGAAAGATGGATACAAAGTTCAAGATGCGTAAATACCTTTGGAGAACCTTCACCTAGTCCACCAGCACCAGTATCTGATTTTACTGCTACATTTTCATTCGTCAGAGGAGATTTTCCAACGTTATGTGAATTGTCGACCCCAAAAGCCTCTTCATCATGCTTGATACGATTACCTTCTTCTTGATGGTCATTACCGGAAGAAGACTTTTGAGAAGGCTGTTCTTTCACCTGCTCAGTTGATTCTGTAAAATGAAGAAAAAAATTCGGCTCCATCAGAAAGATACAAGCTACACATTCAAACATGGAATATATACAAGATATTCAGTCTAACTTCTAAGTGATAAACCTAGACTACATGGCATCAAATAACAAAAACCGAACAAACCTTTTGCATCCTGAGGCACTTGTTGCTGCAATTCTTTCGCTTTATATTTTTTAAGGATAGCTTCTCTTCGCCTTCTGCTTTCTTCCTTGATTCTATCAACATCATCCTCTTCTTGCTCTACAAGTTTCAACTCAACTCTCTCCTCGTAGTCATTTTGGTCGTCATCATCCCTGAAAAGGAGAAGACACTTAGATATCAGCATTACGAAAAACAGAATAACAGAAACCTCCAAACATTACATAATTTTTTAGCACCCAGGAAAAAGGCAAATCAAGAAGCAAAACCTTTTATCATCTTCGGCTTCTTTGACAGCCTCATCTTTTGAGGCTCGATCTTTCTCAGAATCATATTTCCTGTTTCCAGCCATGTATTCAGGTTCACCGTAGCCATGATGTCTATCTCTACCACCACGTTCGTTGCCGTTATCTGCATATTGGTGCTGCCTCCTTCTTTCAGATTCACTGTCGTGTCTATCTCTGCCCCTATAACTTTCCCTATCCCTTTCCGATTGTTGTCTACGGTCCCTTTCTCTGTCTAGATTCTTATCCCTAAGTGAAGAGATGCTTGCATCTCTTCTTCTCTCCCTATCATAGTCTCTATCCCTGCTCCGACCACGATCTTTATCCCTTTTTAGGTCTCTATCCCTTTCACGTTCTCGATCCCAATCCACGACCCTCCTCGCTTCTCTACCTCTATTCTTGTCTTTATCAGATTCCCCTTTTTCTCGATCTCTACCTTGCCTCTCTCTTTCACTGTCCAAGTGCCTATCGTGGACCGCAAAAGCTCGAGTTTCAAGACCACCCTGAAAACATTCATCCTACTATTACCGAACATCCAAATCTTTTCTCAGCCATCACAACTAAACATCCAAACCCTGCAACACCAACCACCGCCGCCCACAAAATAAAGAAAACCATTTTTCCAGCATTAATTAGTAATAACTAAATTGATAATCAGAATTCAAACGGAACGCCTAAACCAGAAATTACATTATGCGCAACAATAAGAAACAAACTGAAAACCGTAAATCAAATAACCAACTAATCAATCCCCTAAAAGCATTCACCCTACAAACAAGCACGAAGTGAACTGATCCCAAATAATCAAACAACCGGAATATATGTTGCACCTGAACTATTGTAAATTTTAATAAATGTTGGCCGTGAAAGCTCCCGGGAGAAAGCGGTAACCTGCGATGTGTATAATTTGTTGATGCAACTCTAAATTTTAATGGTGGATGTGAAAGTTCCTGGAAGAAAGTAGTAAATTGTGGTTCACTTCTTGACACGTGGACCGTAAAAGCTCGATTTTCAAAACCACCCTGAAAACATTCATCCAACTATAACCGAACATCTTTGTTCCAGAACAAACAGCAAACCAACAAAAAGGTAAAACAAGAATGAAGCCAACTGATCCCAAACAATCGGAGAACGGGAATATGGACTGAACCTGAGCTACAATAAATCTGGAGTAAATGTTTGCTGTGAAAGCTCCCGGGAGGAAGTGGTCGCCTGCGACGTGTAAATTGTGGTTCACTTCTCGAAACGTGGACCGCCAAAGCTCGAGTCTTAAGACCACCACCAGCACCAACTCTTTAAATCTGAAAATACAAAAATGGAGATTTGTAGTGAATATATAGGAAAAGCGCATCAAAATTCGTTAGGCGCAACTAAACCCCAAACTGTTTTATACTCTTGCCACACAACACACACTCACACGACTCAACACATACATGTACTTGCCCATCGAATTGAGTAAGGCATTTAAACAAACACCTTGTGTCCATTATAGCAACCAATCAACCCAGAGGCTCGCTATTTAGCACCTCAAACAAAACAGCGAAAATCACAAAACTATGGTCCAATACCTCAGAGTCTGCGGGAACATTCACCCAAAACCCTTAATATCAAAACACAGAAACCATCCATTGCACAACTAACCATAAGCGAAAAAGGCCCAGCACCACCAACTATCGCTGCCCACAAAATACAGCAAACCACTTTTCCAGCAGTAATTAGTAATAACTAAATCGATAACCAGAATTCAAACGGCACGCCTGGAATCCAGAAATTACATTATGCGCAACAATAAGAAACAAACTGAAAAACCTAAATCAAATAATCAACCAATCAATCCCCTAAAAGCATTCAGCCTACAAACAAGTACGGAGTCAACTGATACCAAATAATCAAACAACAGGAATACATACCGAACCTGAACTATTGTCAATTTTAATAAATGCTGGCCGTGAAAGCTCCCGGGAGGAAGCGGTCACCTGGGCTGTGTATAATTTGTTGTTGCAGCTCTAAATTTTAATGGCGGGTGTGCAAGTTCCTGGAAGAAAGTAGTAAACTGTCGTTCACTTCTTGACACCTGGACCGCAAAAGCTCGAGTTTCAACACCACCCTGAAAACATTCATCCCACTATTACCGAACATCTTTGTTCTAGAATAAACAGTAAACCAACAGAAAGGTAAAACAAGACTGAAGCCAACTGATCCCAAATAATCGAAAAACGGGAATATGGACTGAACCTGAGCTGCTATAAATCTGGAGTAAATGTTTGCTAAGCTCGAGTCTGAAAACCACCACCAGCACCAACTCTTTAAATCTGAAAATACAAAAATGGAGATTTGAAGCGAAGATATAAGAAAGGCGCATCAAAATTCGTTAGGCGCAACTAAACCCCAAACTGTTTTACAGTCTTCGCACACAACACATACTCGCACGACTCAACACATACATGTACTTGCCTATCGAATTGAGTAAGGCATTTAAACAAACACCTTGTGTCCATTATAGCAACCCATCAACCCAGAAACTCGCTATTTAGCACCTCAAACAAAACAGCGTAAATCACAGAACTATGGTCCCATACCTCCTGCAAAGCTTTGAGATGCTTCTCACCGCGTCTCTCGATAAACCGAAGCAATCTGCAACCTAGAATTAATAAGAGGAATTGGAGAAATCAGAAGAAATCAGAAGAAATGGGAGGAAAACGAATAGAATTTAGTGAGACTATTTAGCACCTCAAACAAAACAGCGTAAATCACAAAACTGTGGTCCCATACCTCCTGCAAAGCTTTGAGATGCTTCTCACCGCGGCTCTCGATAAACCGAAGCAATCTGAAACCTAGAATTAATAAGAGGAATTGGAGAAATCAGAAGAATTCAGAAGGAATGGGAGGAAACCGAATAGAATTTAGTGAGAGTAGCAGCGACTGAGAGTACTATGCGAAGGAGTAATCAGAAGAAATGGGAGGAGAATGGGGAAGGAGTATGGGAGGAGAATGGGGAAGGAGTGGGATGTCAGGGTATAGCTAAGGTGGAGTGTAGCTAAGGTGGAGTGTAGGAGCAGGCAACAGAAAACGTGTGGTAAATACAAAGAAACAGGAAAGAAGGAGCAAAGCCAACCAACTAAATCAGTTGGAAACGGACGAAGGCAGCAAAACAATGGTTTGTTTACTATATGTGAACAGTTTAGTCACATCAAATACTTCTTGTTTTTTAGGAAGTATAGATAGATGTGGGTGTATATGCTGGCGTTTGAAATAAGCTGAATTGGGCTTATTTTTTGGGAAATTTAATGGGAATAATCCAAAGTATGCCTCTTTTTCTCTCAATAATTCAAACTATCATTAATTCTGCAATAATCTCAACTATTATACTTACCTTCTCAAAATGATCATTGCGGGATTATTTTGAGAAGATAAGTATAATAGTTTGGATTATTGGGAGAAGATAAGTATAATAGTTTGGATTATTGCGAGATTAATAATAGTTTGGAATATTGGGAGAAGAAAAGACATAGTTTGGATTATTCTTATTAAATTTCCCTTATTTTTTAAGGTTTTTTGAATTTTGGGGGTTGGGCTTCGGTGGTCTTTTCCAAAATTACCGGAGAGGTAATTGAACCTGTCACTTATCGTTACAGGCAGCTCAATTTTAACTACTAGGTCAAGATATCATCGGTATTAGTTTGTACTATAATGAAGCCCTTGATATATTTTCCAATTAATAAAAAACGTACTCGCCCATTTCACCCTAATGAAAATGAGTCTTGCAAGTGGGTTACGGAGTATTTTTTTATTGTACAAATATCGAGTTAGAGGTAAGTTCTATTAAGGTAGGTCATTAGGAAAAGACACAAAGGCGCATTTATAGCCATTAGATCAAACAAAATAAAGGGCTGAGATTTAAAGTTTAAAAAAAATTGTATTAGCGTTACAGATTCGTGGATGCTGAACTGAAGTTTCACAGTATTGGAGTTTCATAAAAATGTTACGGAGTACGGAGTATAAAGTTTTAAAAAAAAAAAAGGCGAAATTGCAAATAACTACCTTTTAAAACCATTTTTTTTCAAATAACTACCTTTTATAATTTTTTTTTCAAATCACTACCTTAAAACGTATTTTTGTTTTCAAATCAATACCAGTTCCCCGGAAAACGTCATATTTTATCAAATTCCGACCACTTTGAAATTTTTTGTTGCCTTTTATTTGAAACACCCATGTCAAATACCCATTCTACCCTTCTACCCTATTCTAACCCTTCTTCCTCTATTTAACTTAACCTCTTCATTTCCTCCTCTTTACCTCTTTACCTAAAATTTCTTCCATTGTTTTTAATTTTTTCTCTCATATTATTCAATCAAACAATGATTCTTTCACTTTTCAGCACTTTCCATCCTTATTTTTTTGAGTTAAATGAGATTTCCGGGAAACTGGTATTGATTTGAAAACAAAAATACGTTTTAAGGTAGTGATTTGAAAAAAAAATTATAAAAGGTAGTTATTTGAAAAAAAAGTGATTTTAAAAGGTAGTTATTTGCAATTTCGCCAAAAAAAAAAAAAAAAAAAAAAAAAAGTTCAAGTTTTTAAGGCGGATCAAGGCTGGCGCCTTGCTTGAACCTACTTCTATCGAGTTATATTGTATACTTAATATCTTTAGTTGCACTTATAAAAAAATTATTAAAGTATTATACTTGAATTGTACTCGTAATGACGATTAAAACAAGATCGCACATGATTATCTTTACTTTTATGGTTTTTTGAAAAATTATGCCAATAATAGAAAATTTCTAAATGAGATATCATTGTGACATTTTCTTACTAGGAAAGTAAGAATATTACGGTGGAATAGATGAAATAGTTCTCTTTTCATATTGTATGAATTTTATTCATGTGATATATTTTTTTTCATTTATTTTACTCTTAAAATACAAGTTTTTCTCTTTTATTTTCTTTTATCAAATGTTACTCAATCATAGATTAGATCAAATTAGAACATTTTTTAAAATTTTATTTTGTCTCTAAATTATTAACTTTTAATAATTTCTTTTAATAGATGTGGAAGAGGAAAATAAATGGTGTCAGTGGTGATAGGGTGCCAGTGACGGACAACGGCGCACGACAGTGAGGCGCAACTAAAATAAACCTAAGAAACTCAAAATAAACAACCCCACCAATCCTTAACCCAACCTCAACCTCGAAAAACACAGGTGACTGAAATTCTGCTGGCCCACCAAAAATCCGCACGGCTCCACTTAACCCCTACTACCACCACCAAAAACACCGAGCCACATCCCATCCTCGTCGCCTTGCCTTTGCCACCCCCCAAAAATACTTAGTAAATTTGATTATTATTTATTATTCGACTTTTAATATCTTAAAAATACATTTTAGAAACGCAATTATCTTATTACTCTCGTACAAATATTATTTAAGTGTGCTTCTTATTAATTTTTTTCCCCGAAAAAAGGGTTTAGGTTACGCTTTTATGGTGTCACTACATGATCAGTTAACATCGTATCTCAAATCCTTTTTTTGGGATGTTCCAACTTCTTGATTGTCATATCCGAACAAAAAGATACGCTACCAGAATCCAGTAAGGACCTGTTCTTTCCAACTTATTTTCAAAGACATTTCGATTCATTCACTCATTTCGATTCATTCATTCCATTCGCCTGGGCCTTCCACTTCGCCTGATTCGATTCAGACAATGACAATGTTATTTAATTAAACTTCATTCGATTCGATTCAATTCAATTGATTCGATTCACTTTCTAAAAGTCCGAAAGAACAAGTTCTAAATCCATTAGAAAATCGGTTATAGAAAAAAATTGTTCTACTCCCTCCTACCCATATCTATTGTCCCTTTTGCCCCAATTTCTTACCCATCAAAATGTCCCTTTTGCTTTTCCCCATGAATTATTTATTATTATCTACCCCCAACTCACCCAACTATTTACCCACTACCCATTACTTTTTATTATTCTATTCAACCCTCTCTCCTATTATCTTACCCCTACCCATTACTTTTTATTATTCTATTCAACCCCATAAATTTTCTACTTTATCCCAAAAGGGACAATAGATATGGGTAGGAGGGAGTATGAAGTAACAAAAATTACAAAATTTGACCCAAGAGTTTTTTATAAACACATACTTGTCATCCCTTTGTGTCACTCATAATAATTCGTATCTCCGGCAACTTCAACTCCGTCATAGGTAACTACTTTTCCCGCCATTTTCTTCAACCTTTTTGTTTTCTCTAAACTTCAGAAATCTGCATAAGTCAAACATGTTCATCCCATTTTTTTTAATGTTATTTGCTCCATTTTTACACTCGCATTTTTCAATTCTTTCGATAATTTTCTGCTAATTTATTCATACTTTTCTAATTTTTCTCTGATTAATTGAACTTCACGAATTTTCCTCGATCGCTTATTTCTTGCTGATTAATTTTGCTATTTTTGCCGCATTAGATGAAGTATGAAGTTCAGATGATGATTACTGTTATCGATTTTTCTACGTATGTGAAAAGTGTGAAATTAATTGTTACATTAGAAATTTTCGTTATCATCGTAGAAATTTTTAGAAATTGTTGTGATGTTGAATCGACTTAATTTGCTATTTTTTGTCAGATCAATCGAAGAACACGATCATTGATATCAATTTTCTACGCGACTGAAAAGCGAAAAACTCGATTTTTCAGTGTGTTTTTACTCATTAATCTATTACTTTCAGCCAACTTTTGATGCACTTTAGGTAATACTATGTTGATTTGCTTTGAATATGATTAAGGAAACACGAGTGTTGTGATCAATTTTTTAATAATATGTGTGGAAAAGTGAGAGGAGAAAGTGAAGTTTTGATTTGTGTGTGTTTGATTTGGCTTTTGCTATGTTAGTGGAAGACACCAAAATCAACGAATAACTTTCTTCCTTTTATGACTACTACAACTACTACAGTTTGTGAATCCGCTTGATTATTCTAATTGTTTCTAGCTTCTTAGTTTTGAAAAATCGATTATTGAACCGATAATTCCACGTGTAAGCTAAGTATATGCAAAGGAATTTGGGAATAATTACGAAGGAACTTGGGAAGAATGTGTTGCCTTTCACATAATACGTCGGTTAAGTTATATAGGAGTTAGAAGGAAGTCGAATGGTTAACTCGGGAATACTAAATGACACGTAGGAAACGCATAATGAATAGTAGTCCATTCCGAAAGTACTACGATCTACAAAGTACTCTTTCCATTAATCCATTTATATTCCTAACAATGTGGTTGTATATCGTCTGGAAGCATATGCAACGGGTGTTCTTAGTATTAGGGCTGTAAAAAAGACTTAAAAAATAAGTTTTGTTCTTCTAAGAGCAATCCAAGTTCATATTGAAAGCGTATTGTATTTACTTTGTGTTGTTGAATTTGGTATGTCTTTCAGAGAAATGGCAGCAGTTGGTGTAAATGTGAACAGGACACATCGCGAGTCATCTGATCTAACTGTCAGCAATGATCGTATGAATGTCAGCATTCCAGTCGTGGAAGAAAATGCCTTCGATTATGGAGATGTGCATGTTCCTAGTCAATTAAGACGAAATGCTTCAGTAGGACAGACAAGCAGCAATGGTGCTTCTGTGCGAAGTTTTAGTAGTCAAACAGGTTATCCCCGCCCTTATCTAGACGAGGATGAGGAAAATGAGATTGTTTCTCAAGCAGGGGACAGTGGGGATAGAGTGCTTAGTCGAAGAAGTAGTCAAAGAGGCAGTGGCCGAGTATACGTCAATGAAGGGACCGTGTTTCCAATTACCGCATCTCAAGTGACTCCATTTAGCTCTGATATAGGGAACACAGCTTACAAAGACACTGACTCACATATTGAACAAGTAATATTATGGCTTACATTCAAATGGCTCAGCCTTCCAATATGATGTATCTGCATATTCTCGTCTAACAATTTGTTTCTTACATTCAACAGGAGGAGGAGAGAGAGCTTCCACCTTCCATTGAATACACTTCTTACCTCATACATCTAGCCGTCTTTGGCATTCTTGGGGTAATATTTAACGCCGTTTGCTGACATTCATAATTAGTGAATCGTGTACAGTTCACTATCACTCTCCAATGTAGTTTGCTTCTGTTTATCACTCTTGTTGAACATTGAACTGCCAGACCTAACTTTCGCAGAATGTAACTTAACTTGCCATCTTTTCAACTGCCAGATCCTGACGAGGTATCTACTGCAAAAATTGTTTGGCCCAAGTGTTGCAGGTGTAACCAGTGACGGTAGCATTTTGTATCTCGATCTTCCATCAAATATGGTAACTCTAACCACCTCATCTGTTCAAATAGTCATTTGATCTTAAATTAATAGATGTGCAAAGTTATCCCTTACTTTCGATTTTCAACATCCGTTTAGGTCGGCTCCTTCTTGATGGGATGGCTAGGAGTTGTGTTCAAAAGCAACATTTCTCACTTCTCCGATCAACTAGCTATTGGGCTTTCGACTGGTTATTTGGGAAGTCTCACAACGTTCAGCGGATGGAATCAGAAAATGCTCGACCTTAGTGTTAAGGGTCATTGGGTTTTCGCTGCGCTTGGCTTTTTAATAGGTAGTTTATCATATATTCAGATTTTTGTTACTGGTTTAACTCTCGTCTCAATTTAGGTCTAAATCCTGTGATGTTGTTAAAAAAGATTACTACGTGGCAACAGTGTCTATGAATTCACTTATTGGTTGGTTAATTTCAGGGATGATTCTTGCTGCGGGATCCATTAGCTTCGGAATCGAGACTGCTGAAGGATTCAAATGGTTTCTAAGGAGGTTTGGTAAAGGTTTCGGGGTTAAAAAATGGCGAGTAAATAGATGGAAGTGTAACTTGGTAGTTCTGCTAGCGCTAGTGCTGATGTGGGCTGGTTTGTGGACCACAAGTGGGACATTGGAGAAGGAGAAGTTCAAAGACGGCGGGAGTGGTGCGCAGCTTTGGTTGGCCTGTTTTGTGGGACCACTTGGGGTTTGGATTAGGTGGTGGCTTGCTCGACTAAATGGGCGAGGCTTGGGAAAAGCTGGTTTGTGGAAGTGGGTCCCGTTTGGAACTCTGATTGCTAATGTGTCTGCAGCTTGCGTCATGGCAGCGCTCGCTACTGTGAAAAAAGCGGTGAGATTTTGCGTTTGACATCGTATTACTTTACTGCTAAGAGTAACTAACTATCTTGATTCAACTGGCTCATGATATCTATCACTTTCACTTCATGTTAACTCGTAAATACCGACATCGAACTCTCAACCTTCAAAACCTTCATTTTATCCCGAAAACATTACTTTGTATGACTTTTCATCGAATGGCTGAGTCCAACACTCAAACATGACCCTGTGAACCATGCTTATGTAACGTTGTTGCAATAGGTTTCAGACTTGTGTGTGTCATAGACCTTTGATTATACTCCGTAATTACGCTTTAAATCATCAATATTTTGCTCTGTTTGTGATTAAGCAATTGCTTTGGAATCAGTTGCACAGTTGTGAAAATATACCACAACGAAGTTTGTAATTCTCCTACTAGACCGTCCGCCAAATTGAATTGATTTTGGTGGTATATTGTTTTATGGTGCAGGTTAATACAAAGGATTGTGACACAGTCGCCACAGGGATCCAGTTTGGTCTAATGGGATGTTTGAGCACCGTGTCGACTTTAATGGCGGAGTTCAATGCACTGAGGAAGAGCAGTCACCCATGGAGAGCATATTTATATGCGTTTCTGACAATCGGAATCTCATTTGTGCTTGGAACATTGATATACTCTGTGCCCGTTTGGACCAAAGGGTACAACTAGTGCACACAATTCTCTCACATTTTCGCCACAAAATCCATTTCAGTCATTTGGCCGCATCCAACTTATTTCAACTAGAAAGTTAAATTTGGGGACACGATGACTGAAAATGAGGAAGTATCTCTAAATCGGGATAACTTAGGCCAAAGTGTCTTTGGTAGATTGAAGTAGGATACAGGCGCCTGTTACATATAGGATAGTTGATACGACATACTCGTATATAAGTACAATTCTCTGAATTAGGAGCTGCATTGCAGCTATATTACGTCAATTTCTGTGGTGTGTAAATTAGTGACAGATTTTCGTCTGCAAATACATGTAAAGTACTTCTGATGAAGAGAGAAATCGAGAGGATCAGCGGTAAAGCTGAAAATTATTGTTCAAGTACTCGTCAATAATGGAAATGGGTAACATTTATTGAACATACGAAGTACTTGTCATCCGAGGTGTGCTTCTAATAGCGTTAATTGTTCGTGATTGTTTGTTTGTCGGAGTTGTAAGTGACGACAAAGCTAACACCATCTCTGTGATTAAGTCAATGAAACATTTGGCTCGACTTTTCGACTATGAAGTTCCATAACATAAATTTCATTTACATGTTGTAGTACATTAAAACTTGTCATATTACAGCAAATTTAACATACAAGAAGTCTGTCCTTTTCTTTCGTATTTAAGCAAGGCAACAGAGGAACGAGGGAGGGGTTTATAAACGTAGGACAAAGTTGAACTAGAAAATGCACGAGATTCATGGACTTTTAACATCAATTTTGTTTTTAATTAATAAATTTATTAAGTTTTGGCTATATAATCACATTATCATGTTTATTCAATCGTGATTTAAACTCGTTGACCATATGATCGACACAAGTGTTCATTTATTTATTTGTTTATAAATATTTTTTTTCCTATGGTCATATCATCTAAATTGACAATTATGCGTATTAGAGATATGATATGTTCCAAGATCTCATCACCGTTAATATACTTTGTATTACATAGTGGAGATATTGTTTATAATCTTCAATTTTTTTTTTATATACAAAGTATAATATTATGGAAATATTTTCACAATTTCCACATTTACTTACATAGCTATTGGAGATTTTTTTTTTTTCTCCGTATTTCAATAATGCATAATATTTGAGATTAAAATAATACTCAAAATTCAGTAACAGAATAATATGCTCAATTATAACAATGAATGAGCTAATGATACGTTGGTAGGTTTATCTACCACGTTTTTAATTCTTCCGAGTACTTTACGGAGTCAAAATTCATATTTATTAATTATTACTATATGATAAGTAAAATTATACTGAGAAATAATCAGTTTTGATTTATATGTCACTCAGAACGAGTAATGTGATATATTCACAAAAGAAATATTGAGACGATAAGTCTTGCCAATATAAATGAGACACATCGGTTAGTGTCTTAAGTCACATCGGTGGTTTATTTGGCCAACTATTTAAATTACACGATGAATTATTGCTAACAGGAAGTTTAGCACTATAGTTTCAGTCAACAAGTTTGGTATTTAATAAGCGAATTGGTTGGGTTGTAGCCAATTTTGTGAAAATTTGTCACGGTTTGAAAAAAAAAATGTTGACATGAAATACTTAAGATGTGACGATAAAGGCCATCCGGGTTCTAATTACACCCATACTGATAAACGTGGAGTTTATCTTCAAGGTAAAACAATTAAGTGCTGCAACTAGGGATGGCAACGGGTCGGGTATCCGGCCCGGACCCGCTAGACCTGACCCGAATGGGTCGGGTTTGGGTCTTAATTTTTTGGACCCGGTGGATCCGGGTCGGATATGGATATTCTAAATATGGATTCGGGTCGGGTCCGGGTCTTAAAAATTGGACCCGGACCCGACCCGTGGACCCGGTCAGAAAAAAAAAAAAAAACACTTTAGTCTCTCACTCTCTCACAGTCACACATCTACCAAAAGACTAAAACACTAAAAATTAAAACAAAGTACTGCTTCACTCAATAAAAAAAAATCTATTGCTGCTCTCCGTCGGACTCACTACTGCCATGCTTCTCTTTGTTCATGCTGCTCTTTGTTCATGCTCCTTATTATTATTACATGCTTCTCTTTGTTCATGCTGCTCTTTGTTCATGCTCCTTATTATTATTATTATTATTATTATTTATTTATTTTCGTTATAGTTTTCTTTTGTCGTCTTCGTAAAAAAAAAAATTAGTTTTGTAAAAAAAAAAAAAAAACATAACGTGTAGGACCCGTATCCGGACCCGGATCTGGGTAGACCCGGCGGGTCTGGATCTGGATCTCGATTTTTTGGACCCGACGGATCCGGGCAGGATCTGGGTCTAACATTATTTATGCGGGTCCGGATCCGGGTCCACTCAGACCCGGCCCAAACCCGACCCGTTGCCATCCCTAGCTGCAACTCTCTCATGTATTATTAAAGGTTATTAATGGCAAGATTATACATTGAGATTGAGTATATTGATATTGGAGATCTGAATATATTACTCGAAATTATATTAAAGAACTTAAATGTTCATGAATGGATATATTAAGTGACATTTAGTCACATAAGAGTAACTTATGTGATCGAAGATTATCACAGTTTTGATTATGTAAGTCTTTGATCTCCTTAATTGGGCATTTTAATTCAGCACTTGAAAAAAAAAACCAACTGCGTAATACAGTTTCACTCCCCATGTTCCATTCTTTTGAAAAGTTTTATAAATATGGTATAAAAAGGATATGTGATGTGGTAAAAGGTGGATAAAATGATCTATAGCCCAATAAATCTATCCGGTGTTGATAGTTTTTACCACCTTAGGGGGAGAATGATAAGGAAAGCTGGTAAAAACGGACAATTGATTTTGATCCTCAACTGAACTGAAAGTTTAGTGATTTATTTGAAATATAATGTACATCAAATAAAGGTTCATTAAAAACTAAAATAATGGTATTCATTTGGTTATGATGATGTACTAAAGTATTCCAGCTTGATCACCCTATCAAAATGTGGTATGTTTACTCATTGAAATTTATGATTTGACTATAGACATATATGACCTAGTCTAAGGCGTATCGAGCTATAAATTAGTCATGAATAGTATATGTAATGAACATTGAAATTACCGGAGAGGTAATTGAACCTGTCACTTATCGTTACAGGCAGCTCAATTTTAACTACTCCGTACTAGGTCAAGATATCATCGGTATTAGTTTGTACTATAATGAAGGCCTTGATATATTTTCCAATTAATAAAAAAACGTACTCGCCATTTCACCCCAATGAAAATGAGTCTTGCAAGTGTTACTTCAAAAAAAGAAAATGAGTCTTGCAAGTGGGTTATGGAGTATTTTTTTATTGTACAAATATCGAGTTAGAGGTAAGTTCTATTAAGGTAGGTCATTAGGAAACGACACAAAGGCGCATTTCTAGTCATTAGATCAAACAAAATAAAGGGCTGAGATTTAAAGTTTTAAAAAAAATGTATTAGCGTTACAGATTCGTGGATGCTGAACTGAAGTTTCACAGTATTGGAGTTTCTTAAAAATGTTACGGAGTATAAAGTTTCAAAAAAAAAAAAAAAAGGGTTCAAGTTTTTAAGGCGGATCAAGGCTGACGCCTTGCTTGAACCTACTTCTATCGAGTTATATTGTATACTTAATATCTTTAGTTGCACTTATAAAAAAATTATTAAAGTATTATACTTGAATTGTACTCGTAATGACGATTAAAACAAGATCATTATCTTTACTTTTATGGTTTTTTGAAAAATTATGCCAATAATAGAAAATTTCTAAATGAGATATCATTGTGACATTTTCTTACCGGGAAAGTAAGAATATTACGGTGGAATAGATGAAATAGTTCTCTTTTCATATTGTATGAATTTTATTCATGTGATATATTTTTTTTTCATTTATTTTACTCTTTTAATATACAAGTTTCTCTCTTTTATTTTCTTTTATCAAATGTTAATGAATTACTCAATTCTTCAATCATAGATTAGATCAAATTAGAACATTTTTTTAATTTTTATTTTGTCCCTAAATTATTAACTTTTAATAATTTCTTTTAATAGATGTGGAAGAGGAAAAAAAATGGTGTCAGTGGTGATAGGGTGCCGGTGGCGGACAACGGCGCACGACAGTGAGGCGCAACTAAAATAAACCTAAGAAACCCAAAATAAACAACCCCACCAATCCTTAACCCAACCTCAACCTCGAAACTACAGGTGGCCGAAATTCTGCTGGCCCACCAAAAATCCGCACGGCTCCACTTAACCCCTACTACAACCACCAAAAACACCGAGCCACATCCCATCCTCGTTGCCCTGCCTTTGCCACCCCCCAAAAATACTTAGTAAATTTGATTATTATTTATTATTCGACTTTTAATATCTTAAGAATACATTTTAGAAACGCAATTATCTTATTACTCTCGTACAAATATTATTTAAGTGTGCTTCTTATTAATTTTTTTCCCCGAAAAAAGGGTTTAGGTTACGCTTTTATGGTGTCACTACATGATCAGTTAACATCGTATCTCAAATCTTTTTTGGGATGTTCCAACTTCTTGATTGTCATATCCGAACAAAAAGATACGCTACCAGAATCCAGTAAGGACCTGTTCTTTCCAACTTATTTTCAGCACATTTCGATTCATTCATTCATTTCGATTCATTTCGATTCATTCATTCATTCGATTCGATTCGATTCGATTCATTCCTGGGCTTCGATTCGATTCGATTCATTTGATATGTTATTTAATTAAACTTCATTCGATTCGATTCATTCGATTCGATTCGATTCGATTCATTCATTTTAGTTCAATTCGATTCACGATTGATTCGATTCGGCTCTAAAAAGTCCGAAGAAACGAGTTCTAAGGACCTGTTCTTTCAGACTTATTTTCATTCATTTTTCGATTCGATTCGATTGATTGATTGATTCGACTGGGCCATTCATTCGATTCGATTCGATTAGATTGATTGATTCATTCGATTCATTAACTATATTAAATTCAAATTTAACTATTATTATTATTATTATTATTATTATTATTATTATTATTATTATTATTATTATTATTATTATTATTATTATTATTATTATTATTATTATTATTATTATTGTTATTATTGTTATTATTGTTATTATTATTGTTATTATTGTTATTATTATTATTATTATTGTTATTATTATTGTTATTATTGTTATTGTTATTACTATTACGACAACGACTAGTACTATTGTTTGTAAAATATTTGAAAGTAGTGAAAAGTGGTACATAAGAAGAAAAATTTGATAGCATTGAATTATTAATATTTGTTAATACAATCGAAAATCATAATCTTGAAAACATAGATATCATAAACACAAAAGAGATTATCTATGTGTCTTTGTTATTATTATTATTATTATTATTATTATTATTATTATTATTATTATTATTATTATTATAGTAACAAAAACAACAACAATAAAGATCAAAGAAGTAATAATTATAATAATAATAATAATAATAACAATAATAATAATAATAATAATAAAATAATAATATTAATATTAATAATATTAATAATATTAATAATAATATAATATTAAGAACAATAATAATAATAATATTTATCATAAAAATAATAATCAATTTTAAATTTTTTGTTCAATCACTTTCATTCGATTCAGATTCATTTCGATTGATTCATTCGATTGATTCGAACTTCATTCATTCAATTGATTGATTCACTAAAAATGTCGAAAGAATGCCCTAAATCCATTAGAAAATCGGTTATAGAAAAAATTTGTTCAATGAAGTAACAAAAATTACAAAATTTGACCCAAGAGTTTTTTATAAACACATACTTGTCATCCCTTTGTGTCACTCATAATAATTCGCATCTCCGGCAACTTCAACTCCGTCATCGGTAACTACTTTTCCCGCCATTTTCTTCAACCTTTTTGTTACACTCGCATTTTTCAATTCTTTCGATAATTTTCTGCTAATTTATTCATACTTTTCTAATTTTTCTCTGATTAATTGAACTTCACGAATTTTCCTCGATCGATTATTTCTTGCTGATTATTTTGCTATTTTTGCCGCATTAGATGAAGTATGAAGTTCAGATGATGATTACTGTTATCGATTTTTCTACGTATGTGAAAAGTGTGAAATTAATTGTTACATAGATATTTTCGTTATCATCGTAGAAATTTTTAGAAATTGTTGTGATGTTGAATCGACTTAATTTGCTATTTTTGTCAGATCAATCGAAGAACACGATCATTGATATCAATTTTCTACGCTACTGAAAAGCGAAAAACTCGATTTTTCAGTGTGTTTTTACTCATTAATCTATTACTTTCAGCCAACTTTTGATGCACTTTAGGTAATACTATGTTGATTTGCTTTGAATATGATTAAGGAAACACGAGTGTTGTGATCAATTTTTTAATAATATGTGGAAAAGTGAGAGGAGAAAGTGAACTTTTGATTTGTGTGTTTGATTTGGCTTTTGCTATGTTAGTGGAAGACACCAAAATCAACGAATAACTTTCTTCCTTTTATGACTACTACAAGTCTACAACTACTACAGTTTGTGAATCCGCTTGATTATTCTAATTGTTTCTAGCTTCTTAGTTTCGAAAAATCGATTATTGAACCGATAATTCCACGTGTAAGCTAAGTATATGCAAAGGAATCGAGGAACAATTTCGAAGGAACTTGGGAAGAATGTGTTGCCTTTCACATAATACGTCGGATTCGTTATATAGGAGTTAGAAGGAAGACGAATGGTTAACTCGGGAATACTAAATGACACGTAGGAAACGCATAATGAATAGTAGTCCATTCCGAAAGTACTACAATCTACAAAGTACTCTTTACATTAATCCATTTATATTGCTAACAATGTGGTTGTATATGGACTAGAAGCATATGCAACGGGTGTTCTTAGTATTAGGGTTGTAAAAAAGACTTAAAAATAAGTTTTGTTCTTCTAAGAGCAATCCAAGTTCATATTGAAAGCGTATTGTATTTACTTTGTGTTGTTGAATTTGGTATGTCTTTCAGAGAAATGGCAGCAGTTGGTGTAAATGTGAACAGGACACATCGCAAGTCAACTGATCTAACTGTCAGCAATGATCATATGAATGTCAGCATTCCAGTCGTGGAAGAAAATGCCTTCGATTATGGAGATGTGCATGTTCCTAGTCAATTAAGACGAAATGCTTCAGTAGGACAGACAAGCAGCAATGGTGCTTCTGTGCGAAGTTTTAGTAGTCAAACAGGTTATCCCCGCCCTTGTCTAGACGAGGATGAGGAAAGTGAGATTGTTTCTCAAGCAGGGGACAGTGGGGATAGAGTGCTTAGTCGAAGAAGTAGTCAAAGAGGCAGTGGCCGAGTATACGTCAATGAAGGGACCGTGTTTCCAATTACCGCATCTCAAGTGACTCCATTTAGCTCTGATATAGTGAACACAGCTTACAAAGACACTGACTCACATATTGAACAAGTAATATTATGGCTTACATTCAAATGGCTCAGCCTTCCAATATGTATCTGCTTATTCTCGTCTAACAATTTGTTTCTTACATTCAACAGGAGGAGGAGAGAGAGCTTCCACCTTCCATTGAATACACTTCTTACCTCATACATCTAGCCGTCTTTGGCATTCTTGGGGTAATATTTAACGCCATTTGCTGACATTCATAATCAGTGAATCGTGTACAGTTCACTATCACTCTCCAATGTACTTTGCTTCTGTTTATCACTCTTGTTGAACATTGAACTGCCAGACCTAACTTTCGTAGAATGTAACTTAACTTGCCATCTTTTCAACTGCCAGATCCTGACGAGGTATCTACTGCAAAAATTGTTTGGCCCAAGTGTTGCAGGTGTAACCAGTGACGGTAGCATTTTGTATCTCGATCTTCCATCAAATATGGTAACTCTAACCACCTCATCTGTCCAAATAGTCATTTAATCTTAAATTAATAGATGTGCAAAGTTATCCCTTACTTTTGATTTTCGACATCCGTTTAGGTTGGCTCCTTCTTGATGGGATGGCTAGGAGTTGTGTTCAAAAGCAACATTTCTCACTTCTCCGATCAACTAGCTATTGGGCTTTCGACTGGTTTTTTGGGAAGTCTCACCACATTCAGCGGATGGAATCAGAAAATGCTTGACCTTAGTGTTAAGGGTCATTGGGTTTTCGCTGCGCTTGGCTTTTTAATAGGTAGTTTATCACATATTCAGATTTTTGTTACTGCTTTAACTCTCGTCTCAATTTAGGTCTAAATCCTGTGATGTTGTTAAAAAAGATTACTACGTGGCGACTGTCTACGAATTCACTTATTGGTTGGTTAATTTCAGGGCTGATTCTTGCTGCGGGATCCATTAGCTTCGGAATCGAGACTGCTGAAGGATTCAAATGGTTTCTAAGGAGGTTTGGTAAAGATTTCGGGGTTAAAAAATGGCGAGTAAATAGATGGAAGTGTAACTTGGTAGTTCTGCTAGCGTTGGTGCTGATGTGGGCTGGTTTGTGGACCACAAGTGGGATATTGGAGAAGGAGAAGTTCAAAGACGGCGGGAGTGGTGCGCAGCTTTGGTTGGCCTGTTTTGTGGGACCACTTGGGGTTTGGATTAGGTGGTGGCTTGCTCGACTAAATGGGCGAGGCTTGGGGAAAGCTGGTTTGTGGAAGTGGGTCCCGTTTGGAACTCTGATTGCTAATGTGTCTGCAGCTTGCGTCATGGCAGCGCTCGCTACTGTGAAGAAAGCGGTGAGATTTTGCGTTTGACATCTTATTACTTTACTGCTAAGAGTAACTAACTAATCTTGATTCAACTGGCTCATGATATCTATCACTTTCACTTCATGTTAACTCGTAAATACCGACATCGAACTCTCAACCTTCATACCCTTCATTTTATCCCGAAAACATTACTTTGTATGACTTTTCATCGAATGGCTGAGTCCAACACTCAAACATGACCCTGTGAACCATGCTTATGTAACGTAACGTTGTTGCAATAGGTTTCAGACTTGTGTGTGTCATATACCTTTGATTATACTCCGTAATTACGCTTTAAATCATCAATATTTTGCTCGGTTTGTGATTAAGCAATTGCTTTGGAATCAGTTGCACAGTTGTGAAAATATACCACAACAAAGTTTGTAATTCTCCTACTAGACCGTCCGCCTAATTGAATTGATTGTGGTGGTATATTGTTTTATGGTGCAGGTTAATACGAAGGATTGTGACACAGTCGCCACAGGGATCCAGTTTGGTCTAATGGGATGTTTGAGCACCGTGTCGACTTTAATGGCGGAGTTCAATGCACTGAGGAAGAGCAGTCACCCATGGAGAGCATATTTATATGCGTTTCTGACAATCGGAATCTCATTTGTGCTTGGAACATTGATATACTCTGTGCCCGTTTGGACCAAAGGGTACAACTAGTGCACACAATTCTCTCACATTTTCGCCACAAAATCCATTTCAGTCATTTGGCCGCATCCAACTTATTTCAACTAGAAAGTTAAATTTGGGGACACGATGACTGAAAATGAGGAAGTATCTCTAAATCGGGATAACTTAGGCCAAAGTGTCTTTGGTAGATTGAAGTAGGATACAGGCGCCTGTTACATATAGGATAGTTGATACGACATACTGTATATAAGTACAATTCTCTGAATTAGGAGCTGCATTGCAGCTATATTACGTCAATTTCTGTGGTGTGTAAATTAGTGACAGATTTTCGTCTGCAAATACATGTAAAGTACTTCTGATGAAGAGAGAAATCGAGAGGATCAGCGGTAAAGCTGAAAATTATTGTTCAAGTACTCGTCAATAATGGAAATGGGTAACATTTATTGAACATACGAAGTACTTGTCATCCGAGGTGTGCTTCTCATAGCGTTAATTGTTCGTGATTGTTTGTTTGTCGGAGTTGTAAGTGACGACAAAGCTAACACCATCTCTGTGATTAAGTCAATGAAACATTTGGCTCGACTTTTCGACTATGAAGTTCCATAACATAAATTTCATTTACATGTTGTAGTACATTAAAACTTGTCATATTACAGCAAATTTAACATACAAGAAGTCTGTCCTTTTCTTTCATATTTAAGCAAGGCAACAGAGCAACAGGGGAGAGGTTTATAAACGTAGGACAAAGTTGAACGAGAAAATGCACGAGTTTCAGCCACAGCAAGAACCACAAGCAGGAAGTGAATCTGAAATTTCAGAAGACAACTCGAGTTAGCATACATTGAGTATTGACAGCGTGAAAAAACCAGTGAAAGTATTCACTGTGATCTTAATGAAGTGCTTAAAGAACGAGAACTTACTGTGATCTCCACCACGCACATCCCTCAGCCCACGAACATTGTCTAACCCGCCACGAGGAGGTCCAGGTGGACCGCCGCCATATGGACCACTTCCACCAGGGCCACCACCGTCCCATTTTTTGCTGTATCCAGAAGATTTTTTCTTATAAGCATCGGATTTCTCCATCTGTAATCAAGAAAGATCAACCTTGGGTAAGCCAACTGAATAACATGTTCTCGAGTAGTCCAGTAAAAAAGTCAGCCAATAATATGCTTCCTTTTACCCTAACATCTACTCGTATGAGTGAAAACTTCAGTACTGAACATAGTTTTCAAGGAAACATAAGTATCAAAATTTAGAAGCAATGCTTACTACGTTTCTCTGCGAAACATAAACAGAGTAAGCATGCAATGACTTCTTTGCTAACAACGCTTCGTATAGATTCAGGGGATCCAATCTTTTACGCAATTAGCACTGAAACTTTTTCAGGCATTTCTGAAATATCTTGGTTAATCGTCATATTCACGTGTTTACCCATGTACGTTGGAAGTCCAAACTACTTTATAATGGTACTTACCGAAAACATTGTTGCGAAGAAAACTGTAATGAAGTTAATGATGGACCAGAAGAAATCGGTGAAGGTCTTCAACCGCCATAGTGAACGCTTTGACTTGACAACGCCTGAAACAAAATGAAACAGTATACATCTTTTCTTAGGATAAGGACATAGCAGTGAACAGTAATACAATACATACTTCGTGCTATATTAAATGCCAGGACACTTAAAGACCAAACCTTCCACATATCAGACTATCCATCCAAATCTAAACAAGAACGCTCCTTTCACATCATAGCAGAGATGATTATTCAAGGTGGATCTTGATTATGTTATAGTCGTTATAGTTTTAATACAAAGTGATGCAATGGTCTCTAATATAGTAAGGCAAAGGACTAATCCTAACATAGACATCAATCAAATTCTACGATAATCAAGTGAAATGGCTTACTGCGACGGTTGCGCTTCTTATTACATTGAAGTTTGAGCCACTCAATACGATGTTAGATGAAGTTTTCATTATGGGTCGTATCAACACCAAGGCAAAATTGTGTGCATTTGACCCCCTTAACCCCGATTGTCGCCTTGGGGCACTAGGCTAACGTAGTTATTGCTTATCAAGACAATGAAAATTGTGGGTTATAGAATAAAGGAGAAAAGAAAATGATACGAGAGGCTCTATGTTTAAGGAAATATTTCCATGTAAGACTGATGACAGAGTGAAACGGGTGTGCACAAGTGAAAAATAATAAAAGGTTTGATGACTGTGGATGGTGTCAACGCACACAAACACAAGCATTGCAAACTAAGCTTTGCAACTCATGCGAACTAAAGTTTTCAAACTAATTGAACCCCTATCCTCACATTCGCTAGACAATTTGATAATTTCCCAAACACGTAACATTACGATGTCCTTCGATGGGTCATATGTACACGGCCTTACAAACGCTAACCATTTGTTTGAAAATATATGGAAGCCATCTCCATATGATCTATGATTAAAATTGTGGCATCTAATGCCTAATAACATCATCTAATGGTTGTAACAAGTCACAAAAATAGCTCAAAACAAAATTTTATTTACGAGTCAAATTGACCTAATCTCTAGTCTCTACAGCATCATTATTTCTCCATGCAAGCATTTGAATACTTTTGCAACCTTCTGATTCTCTAACGAAAAATATCGTGAATCAAAGTGATCACAATTAAAAAATATATCCACGTTTACAAACTTCACGCGTTAAGAACAATCTTGAGAACAAGAAGTTCTCATATTTGTTCTATTTTTAAATCGCAAATCAGCAACGATGTTTCAATCTTTGATAAAATCAATAATCGTAGTTTTGCTTTATTTACAACCATACATCAAATAAAGACTTAATTTCCGATTGACGATAAAACAATCGTAGTTTTGCTTTAATTCAAGCACACAATCGCACATCAAACAAAAAAATGATTTGATTTTCGATAAAAAAAAGTACTCGTAATATTGTTTCATCTTCAATCACACAACAAAGAGCTTCTTCTTAATCATCAGACGAAGAAAATGGTGTACCACCAAGCAACTACAATCACAAAGATTGACTAGATTTTCAATCTTTACGCGCAAAAAAAACTGATTTTACAGCAAAAATTAGATGTGTTATTCCTTCATTTACGACATACATCAAGTAAGAACAATGAATTCATATTCGATCAAATAATTTTAATTTATTTCTTTTTACTGCACATCAAACAACAACAATGATTGATTTTAAATATAAAAAAAAATGATTGAATTCTCGACAAAAAAACTGATCTAACAGCAAAAATCAGTTCTCGATCAAAGAATAAGCGTCTCAAATTTGCTTTGTTTTATTATCACACGTCAAACAAGTGAACAACAACGCTGATTCAAATTATGTACTCGTAGTTTCGCTAAAAATTTGGATCACAAATCAAAAATCAACAATGAATTCATCACAATCACAATCTCCACCAATCAAAACATGAATTCCTAAATCAAGAATTTCTCAATCACTCTAATAGATCAACAATTCAATAATCGATCAAACAAAAAGAGAGATAAAATCAACCGAAAACAATTCAATTGAAAGCTGAAACCCTAATTACATGAATAATCAATCGAATATTTGAAAAAAAAAAAACAAAAAAAAAAAAAAAAAAAAAAAAAAAAAAGAGATTAGAGAGAATGAAACGACGTCGTACCTTTCTCAACATACGCCATTTGGTAAAGCAGGTGGAAAATTTTGTTTGCAGAGTTTTAATTTGTGCTTTTATATCGGGAAATTTCTCGAAGGTTGTGTTTCTGACATGTCATAAATTGAATTTAACTATAACCAATTAGATAATGCCATGTGGACGAAACTCGTCACGTGTGTGATGGACTGATGCTCGAGCAGTCGAGCCTACTCTGAGGTGGGACCCGAAATATTTTGGTTGGAACGATTTTTCACAAATGTTCACATAAAATCGTCTCAATCGTGTGATAGAGTATTTGTAATTAAAATGTGTTCATTTTAAGGTTTAAAATAACTATTTTAAGGTTTAAAGTGACCATTTTATGGGCTTTAAAGTGGTTACATTTAAAAGTGATCATTTTAAGCATTAAAATACTTAAAATGACGTTATTGTTCAACTGTACCCGAATTTTACTCAGTTGTACCATTTTTGCTCATTTTTTTTCCCTCCGCTGCCTTTGAGTATCCTAATTTCTCTATTTATTCAATTCAAACATTAACCCTAAAATAACCTTAAATTCATCATAAATTAATCAATTAACCCTAAAATAACCTTAAATTCATCCTAAATTAATCAATTATTTATATAAATCATTGAATTTTTAGACAATGGATCCAATTAACGACATATTTGACGTAATTCGCTCGTTCATTTTATCTTATATATATACTCTGTGGTATATTTAATAGTTTATTGGTTGAATATAGGTTTTTGGGGTGATTAAACGGTGGGGTGGATTGATGATGGCGGCTGCAGAGGAAGAAGGGCAGTAGTAGGTTAGGGTGCTGGTGGTGTTGGGCGTGACCCACAGGCGAGGGAAGGGGAAAGGGGAGGGGGGAGGGATGTTTGGAGGTGGGGTTGATGTTTGACGCCGAGATTTTTTTTTATTTTTTATTTTTTTTAAAAAATAATTGTGTTATTTTATCATCATCATCATCGATATCATCATCACCGGTGGACGGGGGTGGAGTGGCCGACAGACAGGTTTTTGTGGCGATTTAATGGTGGTTGTACGTTGTGGGTGGTTTGAACGTGGTAGATGGTGATGGGCGGTTTAAGGTAGTGCTATGAATTTTTGGAGAGAGAAGAGAGAATTTTGAAAAGGAGGAGAGGAAATGAAAAGGGTATTTTGGTCTTTTATGGGTACAAGTGAGTAAAAATCGGGTACAGTTGAACAACACCCTAATATAATCATAAGAATTTCGTCGCATGCGTGAAACGGTTTTACACAAGACTTACTCTTTCGATAATAATTTTAGATTTTAGATAACCAATAAATTATTTTATGTTTTATTTGAAAAATTGAAATTGATTTGAAATATTTGAATTCGTAGAATTTGATATGTTAAGTTTAATTTCGAATTCAATTTATGTTTGGCTATTTATGGTATTGAATTTGGAATTGACAACTTGATAGATTAAACTTTTTTTAAGATTATTATATCAACTTCAATTATATTTTTTTTAAAATTATTGCCATATTTTTAGCCATAAGTATTAAAAAAAAAAAAAATGGGAAACTCAAATAACTACTTCGTACGTAGAATTTGAGAGATGACCCAAAAATAATAAGGTTTGGAATAGGAAGAAATGGAGGCAATTTCAATTCCAAAAGATAGAAAAATTGAAATTGCCTCAATTCCAGAATTGAATTCTAATTTCATGTTCCCAAACATGCAATTTTTTTTTTTTTGAATAGCCTATGTTGGAGTTAGTGTCCTCCACAGTTAGTGCAATAACATAAATAAACCTCTATAGGTTCATAGGGTACATTTTGTATTGTAATCAGTTGATTAACGTTTATCGATAACGGTTGGCTTGCTAGATAAGTTTGACGTTATTGTCATACGGATGACGGTGATCAACTGGTCCCTAAAAGTCACACCTAAAGGATGTGTTTAAGAAATGCGATTATTTGAGAAAATAATCATATTGATGCCTTACTATTTGACTAAAAGGTTAGTTAGTGTTTTTGACTAAAATGTTAGTCAGTGTGATGATGATACGGCCATTTAATAAGGATTAAATAATATTAGCCGAGACGAATTAAATGTAATTCGTAAATTGAATATAAAATGTTATATTTAATTATTGAATATAATATAAAGCTAATTAGACATAAATTGTTATAATTAATTAGTAAATTATAAATATATGGATATTTATATTTAATGATATATTATAGTGGGTCATAATGATGACACTAGTAATATTATATTATATTATATTATATTATATTATATTATATTATATTATATTATAAAGCCAAAGGAAACCAAGAGGAAAGAGTCAAACTACACCTTGATTCCTTGGTCAACAAGTTATTAGATTTTGGAAAGTAAATTTTTGGAAAGAAAATTACTCCCCAAAATTAATCATGGGAGCCGAAAATTTGGAGTATATAAGGGGAGTTTTGACTCAACCTAATTCTCTAATTCATTCAATCATAATTCACATACACCAAATTAAGAAAAACAGTTTTCTCTATAAAAGGTTTTCTAGCAAAGATCAAGGCATATCTTGAACAATCTTGGGTGCAACTATTAGAATATATCATACTTTTGATATTCAATCTTAGGCCATTAAAGCAAAGACTAAAGGTTGTTTTTCTAATCTTTTGTTTAATTATGCAATTTCTTTTATGACTATTAATCATATAGTATGAATTTCATTATAATCCTGGATGATTAAAGGGATGTATACAGATATTTTCCCACAGCCTAGAGGCCTTAACATATCATATCATGAATATCATCAGATACAAGTAAACTAATATGGGGCGGAATCTCGTTAACCCACAACAACCTACCATTCAGCCATGGACGATAATGAGCGAGCTCATGGGATACTTTATTACCTAATCGTCCAACAAAAGACCAACTAACGTTCACAAAACTCAAACTAAGAGAACGAATGTCATCAAGAATAAGAAAATACGAATTCCGACCCCCAGAACTATTACGTAAATGAGTGATAACCGTCAAACTGTCGCTTTCCACTTCAATGTCTCGTAGTCCCACTCGTAGAGCTTCCTTAATCCTATGCCAAATAGCCAACGCCTCCGCTTGCCGTACCTCCATACTCCCCCCTTCCCTGACCGACAACCCCCAAATTACAACCCTTGTTGCTCTACGAGTTACCGCCCCAAACCCGATGCCGCTTTCCCCTACACTCGCATCAACATTTATCTTAACCCTATTCTCCCTTGGCGGTACCCATCTATCCTTCCTCACCCCAGCCTCCCTATCTCCCACATTCGTGCCCTCCTCCCTGCTTTGCGCCAGCCCATCAAGCTCATCCAACAGGCTATTAACTCTTTTCCTTACACGACATGGTCTCGGAGTCACACACTTAAACACCAACTCATTCCTTGCCCTCCATATGGCCCAACACGTGGTCATAAAGACCTTCCTCCCTATCTCTCCCAGAATGCCCCACACTCCCTCCACCCACTCACTAGCGTCCCGTCAAACATGTTCCCAAACATGCTATTAAATATGTGTAAATAAATTAAGTTGTTATCTAATTTGTAAAATATAAAAGAAAAACAATACTAAAACGAACTATTATGAAATAGTTGTGGGTATACCATACGTGAACTTATACTAAATGAAATCAAGTTTATTGTACTAAATTCATGGCCAACGACAAGGGATATATAAGCATGTCGAAATCCGAATGGCGGTGTAACAAACATACGTAGCAGAAGTAAAAATTGCGATTTAATGAGACCTATTGCATTTAAAATGATGATAAAATTGTGTAGGAATTCATACCTTGTTTGTCGAAAATTGTGTCAAGTTGCAAGACAACTATTTGGCTCAACTTCGAAAATACGAAGCCTCTAGTGTATCCACATCGAATGACAATTTGACGTTCTCAACCTTTGAAATCACTCCCTTAGAAGAACACTTCTTCCTTCTTTATATGTGGAGGAAACTATTTTAAAAAAATCGATTTTTCATTGAATTTGAGCATGAAGGAGTTTTTAGAGAAAAGAAGATGAGAATGAATGATTTTGTTGTTGTTAAAATGATCTCCAAACACTCTTTTTTTATAGGAGAACTAGAATATGATTTTCAAGAGAAAGCCATGTACTTGAGTCATGGTTTACGAAATTCATGGTCTAAAAATCATGTACCTAAACCATGGTTTAAGTAAACCATGTTTCTTACTCATGATATTGTTAAAATCATGGTTGAAAACTATCAACACCCATTGTTTTCTATACCATGCTAAAAAAAAACGTATACCATTTTCCTCCCTCATAAAAGAAACGGTCTGATATTAATTATAATTTTTGTGTTATTAAAAATTCTAACAGTACGCCATCAAGATAATCAACAGTAGTATCTCATAATTAGTTAAATAATCTCAAAAGTCAAAAGTCATCCGTAAGTGTGTGACCAACTAGGTTCATCGTTAAACCGGAAACAATTAATTCACTAATCACTAATAAAGGTTGGCGTCTAACAACACTTCTCGACGACCTTATAACGTGAATAATATTCACCAAATACGAACCTGTTAAGGATAATGTATTATTTCCTTCCATCGTTCCAACTCCGAGTCATTTTAGGGTATGGTTTAACTGCCAAACCCTAATAGATAACCACTATGTTTCATGTCAATCATTATAGGTTCGAAATGACTTTAAGAAACTCCTTTCCTAAATCATTTATCTGCTCTGGACAAGCTCTTAATGCAACCTATAAGATTACTGACAACATAAAGTTCAAACTCGTTACCTCGAGTTGATGGATTCGTTTTTGACTCATCATTAATTACATGGATACATAATTATACACAATGTACATTCAACTAGCAAGTTCACACGCTAGATGTTCGGTATCAAAGTACAATAAGTAATTCATAAATTACTATGATGATCTCAGGTCAAAGGAAAATATAAATACAACTAGTCCTTAAGAGAATTTCCACACTGACAGTTTAGGTAACGTTAACCATCTGGAAAATTTCACTGTTGGTCAGTTCAATGATCATATCTCTATATGCATCATAACTTAATGAATGAGATCCATTAATACTCATCCGATGAGTACTGATATACACATATTGGTCTATTATCATATCCCTATTCTGACAATCCTATGACCAAGAACGATTTTAGACTAAACTCTATAATGTTTAACTCTCATTATTATAATCACCATTATGATGTCAAATATACCAGCTTAGTTAAGGATTTATCAAATTTAAGTATCGACAAATACAAATATGATAATAAACTAACGATGTCATTTTACTAATCTTTATTAATAATACAAAAAATAAAATGTGTTCATTGTGATACGATTGGGTCTTGGGCACATTCCAACAGTTGGGGCGCTTGTTTTGCTTGAATTGGCCCCGACAACTTTCTCTGAAAGAAGATCGGGCCCCAAATAACTCCAATTAATCCCAACCCATTATGTGGGTAATAATTTGTTCCCTCCAAATTACCTGAAACATGTTCCGATACTCTAATAAGAAAGTTGGGTCATCTCTAAATTGCAATACTCTGTACAAGTAACATTTATAAAGCCGATGTACAAAAACTCGTGTTTGGATACACAACAGTTGAAAAATAAGTGCAGTTAAGCTATTCTCAGCCCTCTATTTTAATCAATGATGCAAGTTGTCTATAATCTACAATCTACAATCTACAATATACAATTTATAATTTATAATCAAATTTAAAAAGATAACAATAAGCAACAAATTTGGGATCCCACGGCATAATATGCAATTAAGGACCTGTTATTTTGACTTTTAAAGTGAATCGAATCAATCGAATGAATCGAATCGAATCAAATGAATGAATCGAATCGAATCGAATCGAATGAATCGAATCGAATCGAATCGAATGAAGTTCAAATTTATAACATAGTCATTGAATCGAATCGAATCGGGAATGAATGAATCGAATCGAATGGAGTTGAATCGAATCGAATCGAAGTGGAATGAATCGAATCGAAATGAGCTGAAAATAAGCTGGAAAGAACAGGTCCTAATTTTAAACTGTTTTGAGTATCTTAATTAGTTGTCTCATAGTACGGAGTATTATTTCAAATAGCAATCTGTATTATCGTAATTTATAAGCCGCTAACTTCGTGTCGAGTTTCTAATTAGGGATGGAATGGGGCGGGGCGGGGGCGGAGGAAGGATCCCCGCATCCACCAATTAAAATACATTGCCACATTAATTCCACGACTCGTGGTGGGGGGACATTTATAAAAACCACACCCACCGCCACTACCTTGCGGGTATCCACGTGGATACCTACTTATCCGTCTCGCGTATATTCAATTCAGTCGTTCACGTTTTCCATACCTGATGAATTATCGTTTGATATCATTTTCATCATATTAAAATGATAGATATTCAAAAAAAGTGTACTTATTAAATAAAATATTAATGATTAAAATATTATTTTAGTTCAAATGAAATGCTACTCCATCCGTCCCAATCATTTGTTTACCTATTTTGGCACAAAAACCAATATAAGTCCGCAAAAGATATATATGCCCATTAAATAATACTCCGTATGAGTTATGAATATTGATGAGGAAAATTTAATTGGTGGAGTGAGAAGGCTAATTGATTCATTTGTGTGATAAAAAGTTCTAAGGTAAACAAATAAGTGATACACCTAAATATGAAATAAGTGAACAAAGGATTGGAATGAAGGGATTTGTTTATCTTTGACTAAAAGAAAATCTTTAAATAAAAAGTATATCGTATAGATAAGTGTGTGTTAAGCAGTGGGGAAGGGACATTGCAGAGTTTTGGTGAAATCCACCTACATTCCACCACTAGAATTGTCAAAATACGGCCTGACCCGCAAACCCGATCCGACCCAACCGATTTTTTAGGGTGTAAGGCCCGTAATTTTGACCCGTGACTCGAACCCGAAATGACCCGCTAATTTAGGGTCAAGACCCGACCCGTTCGACCCGATGGGTCAAATATAATTTTGTATAAAAAGACTTTTTAAACTTAAAAATGAATTTATCATCAAAATTAAGTATTTAATAATTATGATAACTATTTAAATAATAAATTTAATAGCTTAAATATTAAAATAATATTAAAAAAAGATTAAAATATTATAACTATATCCATAAAGATATTATTTTAATTTTACAAATTACTAAATTGAATACATATTAGTTTTAGTAGTATACATACAAAATAATATTTGTTTATATGTAAAATACTACTCCGTATTAAATATAACTTATACATTAAAAATAATATTTTTTAATTAAAATTAAAATTTTTTAAAGAAAAAGGCGCTAAAAAAAGTATTTTCAACCTGTATTTTAACTCATACCCGACATATGACGCGACCAGTATAACTCGAACCCAACTCGGTTGACAAGTCTATTCACCACCCACGGCAGCGGTCACTTTTAGTACCCAACCCCGCTCCACGATCCACTAAATTAATATTTATGTCTACATAAACTTAAACAGATACGGAGTACAAAACAATAATCGCATTTACCCGGCCCACTAACATCCATGTTTCCAAATCCACCAAGTTGGTAAGTGAGTCGGCGCCAAAAGTCGACGGACAACCGACCTTACCAAATAACTCCAATCACCGAAATCACGTCATCTCATCTTCTTTTATTTTCCATTAAATTAAATTAAATTTAAATATCTTCTTCATTAAACACCCTTTTATCTTCCCCCACTACTTTTTTCCATTAAATTCAAACACTTTTTTCTTTTTTGCCTCTTTATTATTCGTTTCTTCTTCCTTTTTAAATTCCCCCAAAAGTTAGGGTTTTCTTCCCGAATTTTTTTAACTTTCTTCGGAAGATTTACCTACACTAAAATCATCATCCTTCGCTATATATGTTCGTCGATTGGTTGATTGATTGATTGATTCATCGGTAGTTTAGATTTCGAATTGTTTTAATTGTTTACAGTTTCAAATTTGATTTCTGATTTTTTTTTCTACGTTGTCGAAATTTTGAAGTTAGTTAGTTATGGGGTTGATTATTGTTGAAGAACAAAATCATCAACAACAGCAACAAAATTCTGGTGGTGATGTTGATAAGAAGAAGAAACAGCGTAGATCTGCGCGTCGTAAGCTTAATTCTTCTCCAAACAATGGTATCGTTGTTACTTCTTCACTTAATTTACAGTCTTTCAATTTGTAGTTTTATTCTTGCATGAATTTTAACTTTTTTGTGAACAAATTGGTGTATTTTGTCATTGATTTTGGCTGATTCAAGTGTATTTTAAGTGAACTGTAGTTAAAAGTAATCAGTGTGAAGTAATTGGGTGAAGTTTGTGTGAGAAGAAGGTTTCAATTGAATTTGTATAATGGTTGAAGCAAAATTCACAGTTCCCCATTGAAATTTTTTGATGAAAGTATACTTATTTGTCAATAATTAGCTTAAATGTATGTCGATTGATATCGACAGTAAGGAGAGTTTGTGAAATTTGTGGAATTTGAAACTGTGATGACCACAGTTGACGTTGATGAAACGAAAAGTTCTAAATTAGGAAGATGTAGTTAGACGTAGAGAAGCTCGATAATCCTTGGATTGTAATGCTCATTTTTGCTGTCGTGATTGGTAGCTGGATTTGTGGCTGATGTTGTGTCAAATATTTTTCACCGTTATACGTTGCATGAACCTTGTGTTTACTGTTTACCATATTGAAAACTGTTTTGATCATTTTTATATTATGAGCATTGTCATTGTTGTTTGATTGTTATAGGATCGACGTCAACTGAAATTGGTGTTCAACATCAACAAAGTCCTCAAATTTTACACAATAGCAACTTGGCAAGTGGTTCGTCGTCAAACCAACACAACTCGAATAATGGGTTCAATTCCCCCCCTACAATCCATTTAGATGGACAGCGAACACCAGTGAACCCTGGTGTTAAGATACTTTCAAAGTCGTGTCAGATACCAAACACGTCTCAGTCGGTGGGACCAGATGAACTAGAGTTGGTCCCAACACACCTGCTAAATGGGTCTAGCAAGCGGAAGTGTTTTGAAGCTCACTGGTCTATGGATATAGTCAAGGAGGCATTGCAGGTTGGTTGATAACCGAGCCTGTAAATTTTGAGATTACCATGTTTTTTTGTGCTTATGTTTGCCTATTGTAGAATTCTCTTAATTAACCCCGTCCTTTCATTTTTTTTGCACTCTTTCCAGAGAGGTGATGTTTTCCAAGCGCAAATTCGTGTGAACGCACATAACAGATTGGAGGTTTGTGTGTGTGTGTTTTTTTTTTTCCAAAGTTGTTTTGTTGGAGTTATTTTTATTGGCAGTATATTATTGATAGACGGTGACCGTATTCCTGCTCCCTTCGTTGTAGGCTTACTGCACAATTGAAGGTGTCCCAACAGATATTCTAATCTGTGGAATTCCTAGGCAGAATCGAGCCGTAAGTTTGTTTACACTTTTTTATTTCATCACTCTGTTTGCCTTCACATTTCTTTATGGGATTCGCCTCGTGAAGTTCGTTAAAGCAAGAACCTTGTTGGAGGCAATGTGTATTAGTATGTGTGTCATGAGATATCAGCAGATACGACTGCTGTAACCGACACGGTGGTTTATAGTACTTCTTTTGACTTCTTTGCTGATGAGTGAGTTTCATGCAGGTAGAAGGAGATGTAGTTGCTGTTATGGTTGATCCTCCTCAACTATGGAGTAAGATGAAAGGATCAGGAGGTTCTGGCAACGCTTCTCCTGTTGATGATCAAGACATTTCTGTTACAACTGATTTGACTAATGGCGTGTCCAAGGGAAAAAATGCAGTAGATTTAGAATCTAGCGTAGTACCTTCTACAAATTGTTCATCTGTTGGTGAGGATGGATATCATAATATTAACTCTATTTCATTAGATAAGATTTCTAATCTGGAATCTGCTGGACGAGCGGATTATATTCATGCTAATGGGCATAGTTACTCGAGTGTAGATCCTTTAGGTGAAACTAGTTACCCTGAACGCAGCGATGTTCAGTATTCAGTTGAGAGACTGTGTCAATTGGTTGTCTCCATACCGTCTAAAAGACCGACTGGTAAGGTTGTGGCAATCATTGAGCCATCTTCCCGTAGAGGTACTGTCGTCGGCTTTCTAAATGCAAAAAGTTGGTTCAATAAAACAAAATTGAGCAGAAAGGGTACCAATTTGTCACCTCATTCGAGTTGTGATTATGTCCATCTTATACCATCTGACCCTAAACTCCCAAAGATGATTGTCCCTGTGATATCATTGCCAACTGAAATCAGGAAAAGGTTGGATGATGGAGATGCATCAGTAGAGACCGAACTTGTTTCTGCAAGGATTGATTACTGGGCAGAAGAGAGTTTACTCCCACAAGCCAGGGTGGTGTGCAGTTTCGGACGTGGTGGTGAAGTTGAACCACGTATTGCCGCTATTCTGTTCGAAAATGCTATTAGCTCTGCAGAATTTTCTCCCGAGTCACTATCTTCCCTGCCGGATGACTCATGGCAGGTGCCCCAGACAGAATTGGAATTTCGAAATGACATTAGAAATCTCTGTGTTTTTACTATCGACCCTTCAACAGCCACGGACCTTGACGATGCCCTCTCAGTTGAAAGGGTATGGGATGGGATCTATAGGGTTGGGGTCCACATCGCTGACGTATCTTACTTTGTGCAACCAGATACGGCTTTGGATATTGAAGCTCAAGCTCGATCAACCAGTGTCTATATGTTGAAACGTAAATTGTCCATGTTGCCTCCGCTGCTTTCAGAAAATTTAGGTTCGCTTATTCCTGGAGTAGACCGGCTTACCTATTCAATCTTCTGGGATATTGACGCTTCTGGAAACGTCTTAGACCGTTGGGTTGGCCGTACAGTGATTAGATCTTGTTGCAAGTTGTCTTACGAGCATGCTCAGGACATAGTTGAAGGGAGGATCAATGCGAACAGTATGAACAACTGTATAAGTGGCTTCCCTCAGTTGTATGGCCATGTTGGTTGGCAAGATGTTATTCAGTCTGTAACAATGCTTCATGAGATAGCTAGAGCATTGAAGGAACAGAGATTTAAGAGTGGTGCTCTGCGGCTTGACAATGCTAAGGTTGTATTTTTGCTTGATGAGTTTGGAGATCCATATGATTGCAGCCTATGTGAGCGGAAAGACGCTAATTATCTTGTTGAGGAGTTTATGCTTTTGGCCAACAGAACGGCTGCGGAAATAATTTCTAGAGCTTTCCCTGACAGTGCGTTGCTGCGGAGACATCCTACTCCAAACAAGCGTAAGCTGAAGGAGTTTGAAGTTTTTTGTAGGAAACATGGATTTGAACTGGATGCTTCTTCATCTGGCAGCTTGAATAGATCACTAGAGAAGATCAGAGAAAAGCTCAAAGATGATTCTGTGTTCTACGACATACTTATTAACTATGCTACTAAGCCTATGCAACTGGCAAAATATTTTTGCACTGGAGACGTTACAGTTGGTGAAGATGATTGGGGTCATTTTGCCCTCGCTGTACCTTTGTACACTCACTTCACGTCGCCATTGCGTCGATATCCTGATATCTTAGTACACCGGACCCTAACTGCTGCTATTGAGGCAGAGCAGGAACACATGAAACATCAAAGAATACTCGGTAATGGTAGTCTGGTAGAGTACGCCAGATGCTTTACTGGGATGAACTCCAACATACTTGAATCCCGCTCTGCAGAAACCTTGAATGCTTTATCGACTGCAGCAGCAAAGTACAGATTACCGTCCACTGAGGCACTTTCTAATGTAGCCTCCTATTTTAATGTGAAGAAATCGGCATGTCGGCAAGTTAAGGACGCCATCGATAGACTGTACATGTGGGTCTTGCTGAAGAATAAAGAGGTATGGTGATATTTTACGGTCTGATTATCCATTACAGTGTTGCGTATGAATTACTATTAAGACTGCGTTTCTTTGCATACTTTCTGATTTTTTTTTTTTCATCTACAGATCTATTTGTCGGAAGCCAGAGTTTTGAGTGTTGGCCCTAGGTTTATGTCCATATACATCCAGAAGCTAGCGGTATGTTTTATTCAAGCTTTATGCTCAATGGTGGGTCTGGCAATAGTGATCCAACCCGAATGACCTGTCCCGTATAACCTAGCTCGGACTCAATCCAACACCCAAAGTTAGGACCCTAGCTTGACCCGTAACCCGATCCTATTTTGCTGGACCCGAATATTTACTGTCGCATACATTTATCCGTTAAAAGAATTAGAGGGATATTATCATTGGTATCCTTATACTTTTTACTTTTCTCGTTTGCACCCTTCGTTTCTGTGAAAACAACACTCATGCCCCGATATGTTAAGTGTACATTCCTAAGAATCCTAAGTCCTAACTATACCTAAACATTATACGTCTGTTAGTTTTGCTCCGTCAAATTATATGTGGCTGTCATTTAATCTTAATTTGACTTTTGTTTAACATTATTTTCCACATTTAAAGCCTTTGAATCCTAAAAAGATTCTTTAAGCATAGGTTTTTTTGTTTTTTTTTTTTCCTCGTAGTAGATACTAGATAGTGATTATTATGGTTATGGTTATTGAAAGTCATTTGAAGGTTAATTAACTGCTATATCGATACTACACGGAGTAAAAGCAACCAAAGTACAAAGTTCATGGGTATATGTGGTGTTTTTGAAAACAAGCAGAACAATTGGTAAAGTGAAAACTACAGTAATACCACCGAGAATTTCCCCAACATTAATAATAACCAATCCAAAAATGACCCAAACTTGAAATAACCAGACCCAGTCTGGTCTGATCTGACTTGAATTTTGGCAATACCCGAACTTACTTGAGCCAAATTGTCCTGATCCGTTTGGACAGTTCAACTCAACTGTCTTGCAAGATATATCGACTATTCTGTTTCTGATTTACGTGATTTGGCAGATTGAAAGGCGTATTTTCTACGATGAAGTTGATGGCTTGATAGCAGAATGGCTAGACTGTACGTCTACGCTGGTACTCAGTTATGTTCATCACAAACGCGTCCAACGTGGTACAAACATGGGCAGATACAAGGCATTAGATGAAGTGGCGTTAATGGCTAATCCATACAGATCAGATCCCGAATCAGACGTCAATCAAAGTGACGATCCTATTCTATCTCGTCAGCCATTAGATAGAACCAATAGTTCTGGCCTTGAGATTGTCCCGGCTGTTTTCCCTCTCACTCTACGTGCGCTGTCGACTATCCCGGTTGCACTCCATGCTGTTGGCGGGGATGATGGGCCCCTCGATATTGCTGCACGGCTGTACATGACTTCATATTTCAAATTAACTTGAAAAGCCAATTTGAAGCATGAAATTGTGGAAACGTGAGGTTTCGTTCAAGGATAATTCCGGTGCTCTGCTGTAGATAGGTGCAGTCACTTTATAGTGGATTAGTGTCGAGTCGAGGAAGATGTCTGCCTAAGTGGCTGATGCATTCCGTTTAATTTTCCTATTTTTATTTTTTTCAAGCTTGGACATCTGTGATTTGTTTAAGCGTGTACGGGAAGGGTTAATACACAGGCCGTCAAAGTAGCGAGTTTTTTATGGAAAGCTACTCGGTTCAGGGGTACTGTTCATGTATTTTTTTATTGGACCGACCCTGTGCCAACGGCCTGGCTTTTACCTTCTCGTGTTATCGCTTTTAATCTCTCAGTTCCTTCCGTTGCAGCAGCCCAATTGTATTTTTTCAGGTTTTGGACTGTTATTGATTTCGAGTTTACAGAAGAACAAATTTGACATTATTTATCGAACTCTGCAATAGATGTCATTATTTTTAATGTTTAGCTGAAACCTGTTTTAAACAGTATAAATTATTATGCTATTCTGCACTAGTGCACTGTGCTGACGAATTTCTGGTCGCTTGTGTTCATGTCGACAAGTGTGATAGGATAATGGTCGGCGTTATTATGCCTTTGTGGTTTGTTGTTTATGGTCTGTGTACAAGGTTGATAACTTTAAAGACGGTAAATTCTGCAGGGAATTACTTTCAAGCTCTATTCCGTTTGTTTTCCCAACAGCTGAAATCATCTTCTGATCATCTTCCCTGGGTTTTGTATTACTGTATACCTTTTGCCCGTCTTTCTCTAAATTAATTATCCGCAGTCTGCAGGTGTTTTACAATGTGGTATCGCAATGTTGACTCTGACATTCAAAATTCTACAGAATCAAAACCATGAGGATAATGAATAAAGATATCAAATCCAGCATTGTTCGTCACAGCAAGCACTCGATGAATTAGAATTGAATACTGGAGTAATATTTCAATTTGCATTCTAAACCATTAAAACTTGTTGAAAGTCACTGAAGAATCGACCATCTTACATCCAGTGAGCTCTGGCAGTTTTAAACTGCGTTCGTACCCTAGCCATTGAATATGCAGACTCAACACTCAGGAATCTGCACATTCTTTATTAAAGTCTTCGCTACGTAAGTGACAGCGTAACAGGCAAAATGATAAAATTTCTTGGATGGTTATACAAGTAAAGGTCGATTCAAGGATTTTCACGCTGCGGGAAATCAGAGAAACAAGGGACATCTTCATTCTTGTTTTCGAATAAAAAAGTGAAAACCAAAACACTTAGTATTATTCTTCATTCCAACACCACAGCATCAGTAGGAGAACTCTCAGATTCCGAGGCAGCAGCATTCTGTTCTTCCAAGAGCTTCATTTGTCGTTCTGCGTGTTCTCTCTCACATTGGCTGATTCCCATAATAATGTCGAGCATCGTTCCAGTGGTGCCAAAGAAAACGAGCGGCGCCAACGATTTCCTTTTAATTCCCACAGGAATTGCCACCAAAGCCCCCAATACCGAGAACACCCAAGTTCCTAAAGCACTGTACAAGAAAATGTGAACATTAATTAAGAACTGCTCCAAAATGTACTTACTTAAAAACAACAAAATCGCTATTCAAAAAAAAAAAACAACAAAATCATCTCTAAGTTAAAATTTTCAAGTCAACGAATCGACTTTTAACAGGAAACTTATACTAATGTAAGTTCATGTTTAGACCTCCCTCTCTTTCGTTGTATTGATATTTGCATCTCTGCTCAAACAAAGAAAGGTTGCAGAAAAAAAATACATTGCCTTTTGTTTGGTTCATGTTTAACAAGACTGTTTCTGATTCATTAGAACAACTGGTAGACTTTCGAAACTTAAATCACACAGTGCTCCACAACAACAATGTTACTTAGATTCGGCTATAAGTATCCGACACAGCAACTTTCTACAAAATCAAAGAGTAAGGCTTGCATAAATATGTCTCACGCGTGCGACGAAGTTCTTATGATTAAAATGTGACTATTTTAATGTTTAAAGTGACCACTCTAACGCGAAATGTTACCACTTTAACGCGAAATAAAATGGTCACTTTAAATGTTAAAATAGCCACTTTAAACCTAAAAGTAGACACATTTTAGTTGCAAATAACCCGTCGCATGTGACGGTTTTATGTGAGCATGTGTGTTTTTCAGAAGTTTTCAAGAAATTAATCAATAAATTAGAAACCCAAATAGATCAAATTACACATTTTTCTACTACAATGATACAAATTGCAATCCAAAGATAATAACTTTTTCCAATTACAATGATAATCGCCTGAAAAAACAATCTAGAAAACAGATTTGAAGTCAATAATTGCACATAAATTGTAGGTCACATCCAAAACCAAACCCTAATCAATTCATGTAATCATTTAGGAATTTTTCACAAAGGGTAAGATTTGAGGGTATGAAAGATGCAATTTTTATGATTCATGGACATCAATTTACATATAAATACATGCAATCAACACAATTAAAAAAAAAAAAAATAAGAGTATTAATTGAAATTACAACACCCATTTTTTGAAAATTGTAGAACATAAAATTAGAATAAAGAAAATAAAAAGGAGAATAAAAAAAGGGCGTTACTTGGAGACGGAACATTCTTCAAGGTGTTTCACTTCTTGAGTTCCTGACATTTTAGTTCTCCTTTTACTCTGTCAATCAATTTTTTTTTAAGTGTTTTTTGCAAATGGTGATCTACCAAATAGGTGAATGGGTTGTATGATTATATCTATACGACTAAACTTCTTAACAGTCGGTTTCTTTAACGGATCGAGATCATTTGTTCACGTTGGTGTCTCATTTTGTGTCTTACGGAGTATTTGCTTATCCTTGTGATATGTCATCAAATTGTTTGGCATAATAATATTTAGATCTAAATTATGTGTCACGAGATTAAGTAGAGGAGACATAAAACGAGACAGATCGAACTCTTCTTGAATCCATTCTACAATTTTCAAGCGATACAAATTCTTATTTAAAACGGGTAATCTGTCTTAAATTAAGACGGGTCAAATATTACGAATAAGATAAAAGACAAGTAGATAGAAAAGATGCGGAGTAATAGATTTGTCTTTTATGTGCAAGTGGAAGATTACTTGACCCGTCTTAAGCTTAAAACGGATAACCCGTGTTAAGTAAGACTTATTGTTCAAGCGAACACCTTTTTCATTTTAGGAATATTATATGGTGTACCCCTGAGTTTCTCTGTTTTCTATGTTGTATCATCACCTTTTTAAAATTACAAGATGTACCCTGAAGTTCATATTTTGTCTCTACTATGACCATAATAATAGCCTTGATTAACTTTGGTCACTTATTTAACCTACTAACTTATGCATTAGTTTGACTGATTACTTATTAACCTATACATTTGATTATAAATGCATTTATCACACGTTAACATGCCCAATAATCCACCAAACCATTAAAATATCATTTATTAGGCAAATTAAAAATGTATTAATCAAACATTATACTCTATGATAAAAAGTAATTTTCGACAATTGTCATATAATAGGTTAAATCAATTGAGACAATTGATTTGCTCAATTGATTGGTGTTAAGTGGTATTGAAAAAAAAAAAAAAAAAAAAAAAGTTAAACAAAGTGTTGAGAAAGAAAACAGTTAATCGGGCTCAATGAGGATTATTATAAAGAATAATCATGAAGTTTAAGGGTGTGTTTGGATAGGAAAAAAAGGAGTGAAGGGGAAAAGGGGAAATGAAGGGGAGGGAAGGTGGTGTGGTGATGTTTGGATATTATGTTCCCTCCAAATTTTGTCTATTGTGGAGAAATTTTGATTAGACTTGGAGCCTGGAGGGGGGAAAATGGATTCTTCCAAATCACCCCTTCATTTCCTTCCTTCTATATCTTGTACTCCCTCCCATCAACTGTATTTTCATTCCTTGTACTTTTTACATTTGCCGAAATAAATGTTGGAACGAGAATATTTATAGTTTCACATTACCAAAAAAATGTAAAATTTTGATTTTCTTATTGTACTCATAAAAACATATCATTCAAGGTCTCGCATGACTATGTTTGACTTTATATATTGCAAAAAATTCCGCAACTTCTACACTTCGATAAATAGGGGAAAAATTCTCTTTGATGCAAATGGAGTTGAAGTGAGATAGTACCAAACAAAAGAAATTAAATCCCTCCATTTCCATCCCCTTACTTTCCCTCCAATTCCGACAATCCAAACACACCCCAAAGGTATATCGTAGATTTTCAAAAACGTTGAGGTTTAACATGGAAAAAAGGAATACGTAGGGGCGCACTATAAAATTTCCCTTAGAATGTTATTACTTCAAATATATAATAGAGAGTACGGAGTACTAAATTTTAGAAAATTTTAACTTATTCTAAACTTTAGATTTCACGCTTAAGATTTTGGATAATCTAAAGTTGAGAGAATAAGTCTTCAATAGGTGAATATCGAGTTAAATGGGTAGGATGTTGATAACAATAATAATAAAAAAAAAAATCAACTTGGGTAGAATAAAACTATAAAGGTATGTTTGGACATATGGAATTAAAGAGAAAGTAAAGGGAGAGATGACGTTGTTTGATTAGTACTCCGTATATTAGAGTAGATAGATTTGAAGAGGGAATAAATCAATTTTTCCTACTCCAAAACTAATCAAAATCTCTTCGAAAGATGAGAGATTTGGAAGGAAAATGTCACGATTCCATTCCCTTGTCTCCCCTCCTTTACCCTCTCGGCTATCCCCCCTATTTTCGATATCCAGACACACCAATGCTTTATTCTCCCTCTCGTTCCTTCCCGTTCCCTAATTTTCCCTGCCCTCCCTTCCAGTCCCTTTCAATTTCTAATTATGTGAAACTATAAATCGTCATTACTATTAATTACATTATTGTAGGATCTTGTTTAGCCCTAAGCTTAGACTATGCCATATTACTCCCTACAAAAAAAAACTTAATGAACAAAGTGAATTTGAGTAGGTGAGTATTACTTACGCCTTATTCTTTTCAGCTTAATTTCAACTATTATAAGTTCAGTTCTAATAAGTTCAGCTTCTATAAGTCTCAATATGCTTTAATTTTAACTGACTTCAGTTCAGTTCAACTCCTATAAATTTTACTCACTTTCTATAAATTCAGCTCTTATAAATCGAAAATAACGGCGCCTTACCTAGTTGATTCACACACCTCCACAAGAATAACATGTGCCATTATTTAAATTATATTATCTTATTTTATACATACATTATACATTTGAGCATCAAAGCACAACAAACATCTAATGACCTCCCCAAATTAGGTTCACACTCCCTAAAACCCAAGAACAAATCAAAAGCATAAGAATCCATAAAGTTAGGCACCAGAAAAATGCAAATGATATGGACAAAACCCCAAATTAACACTCAAATGTTGACACCCTTTAACATTTGCTCCTCATCAAAACCCCAATTTCAAACCCTCTTCAACATTTCTTCAAATTTCAACAAACTTTCTTCTTTTGCTCCAAATTCTAAGCATTACCCTTCTTTTGTAGCAGCCATGTCTACTTCTTTTGATGAAAAGGTGGCATCTTTGAACGATGGTGATGCTGCCCACAAACCTCAACACACAGTTCAGGTCAATTATTCTATTTGATTTGTGTTAATGCACCTGATTTTGGGACTAATGCTTTGTTGTCGTCGTTCAATTTGATTTTAATTGAATTGATTTGATTTACTTGGAATTTAATTCTCAGAAAAGTATTGATCTTGTTTAATGTTGGTTTTGTTGTTTGATTTGATTGCAATTTGCAAGTACATTAATGTGGTGATTCAATTGATTTTTGTTAACACAAATTTTTGCGGAAGTCAAGCCTTACAATAAGTTATTGTTAGTCAGTCTCATTTGTACTCGATTATATAGTTTAGTACCCGTAAAAGTGACCTTTAGTAGATTTGTTTAATGTTTTTTACCCTTTTAACTACAATTTATACTCTGTTCTCGTATTAATTTACTGCAAGGCTAGTCTCACAGTAGACTTACGATTTAATAATGTTGGTTTTTACTGTTTGATTTGATTATAGTGCATCAACAAATTTGATTGCTGTATATTTGTTCATTAGGTCTTTGCAACTTGAGTTATTTTGAGTTGCTTGATTTAGCTTAATTTTTTATGTAAGTCGTCTGCACGAATTTGTTGATTAAAATATTACAAATATTGTTTTGTACTGTATTTAATAAGGTCTTCTTGTTTAATGATTTTATTAAAATGACACAGTATACTGCATTTCATTTTACTGTGAAGTATATCATTCACTTGATGTTCACTCGATGTAATTTGCGAAGCAATTTTTAGTTTAGGTCCTTTTGGATGAGTCAATCTGTGTGTCGACACAAGGATAAGACTACGTACATCCTAAGACAATTGGGTTAATGTCTCACTTTGATAAAGACATGTTGCGTTCACGTGCTTCACTTCAAGTATTTTTTTTTTAGTCCGTTGATGGTGATTCAACTGTATTAGTGTTCTTATCCTTGTTGAGTTAGGACCTGCTCTCTTTATTGTCTTAAAGTTGTCTCAAGCGTAAAATTTTCCGAAGTTATCTGAAGTTGTTTGAAGATTTTTGAAGTTTAGTGTTTTCTAACTAGTCTGAAGTTTTGTGACGTCGTCATTTGAAGTGTTCGTTAAATTAAGGGAAAATAAGATGAGGATAGAGGAGAACAAATCCTTAATGGATTGGACGAGTTGAGATTAAGGCTTGAGCAATAGATATAAATCAGTAATCAATTGGTTGAGAATATTATTCTATAGCCGCCATGAATGAGATGGATGATTAGATGAATCAGCTTAAATGGTGTATAGTCGTGTAGATCAGTTTGATACATTTGTCTCGGAAGTTTGATGCTATGTTTTTCATTCATTTCATTCTCTATGGAGTGACGTGCATCAGTGTATCAGCTAGGCGTCGAGCAAACATCATAAGTGTGCACATGTTATTGAGAAAATTAGATTGTTTGGGTTCCGGCGAAATAGTATTCTCGATCAAATTATTGTCTTGTTGAGAGAGTGGGGATTATTATCAGGTTGGAATTGTCCTAAGCTGTGTATAAAATGGCGTTGAGTCGTTGACAACATTGACTCATTATCATAGGATTTCTCAGAATGCATAAAAATGAAGATTTGAAGGTTTTAATCTTATAGTACACTCGAGGCGGGCTTTTGGGTGTAGTTTCCATGGCGATTGAAACTTGTTGACGAAAATCCTAAAGATGCACAGTAGGCAGAGGGATTATATTCAACCAATATCAAACAATAAAGTTGTTATTAAAACCAATTGGTTTTAAACATCCCCCAATCCCCATGATGGGATCATAATATGATAAAAGTCGAAACATTGTTATGCGGCTTATTTTTCCGTCACAGTTTCCATATTTTGGTTTTGTTTAGCTCGCGAAAGACTTTCCGTGACCTGTATATTTCTGTGTATACTCATCCATCTTGATCTCAGATGCCAGTTTCTCCTTTAGTTTATCTAACTGAGTTGTAACTTATGTGGATCATCAGCATTAACATCCCATACAGAATGCGAATTGTTCTCTTTAACTCAGAATTTAAGCACGTTACAGGTAGCGAAGCGTTTGGAGAAGTTCAAGACTACGATTTTCACCCAGATGAGCCAACTAGCGATCAAACACGGAGCCATTAACCTCGGCCAAGGGTTCCCCAACTTTGATGGTCCTGAGTTCGTAAAAGCCGCAGCCATCCAAGCAATCAACGAGGGTAAGAACCAATACGCTCGTGGCTATGGAGTTCCCGACCTCAACTGTGCTGTGGCCGAGAGGTTCAAGAAAGACACGGGACTGACCGTCGATCCTGAAAAGGAGGTCACCGTCACCTCGGGTTGCACCGAGGCCATTGCCGCCACCATGCTAGGGTTGATAAACCCGGGCGACGAGGTAATCCTCTTTGCCCCGTTTTATGATTCTTATGAAGCTACGCTTTCTATGGCCGGTGCCAAAATCAAAGGCATCACCTTACGTCCACCGGACTTTGCCGTGCCTCTTGACGAGCTCAAGTCCGCTATCTCGAAAAACACGAGAGCAATTCTCATAAACACTCCCCATAATCCGACCGGAAAAATGTTTACGAGAAAGGAACTCGAGTTCATTGCGTCCCTTTGCATTGAAAACGATGTCTTGGTTTTCACCGATGAGGTTTACGACAAGTTAGCTTTTGAAATGGATCATATTTCCATGGCTTCTCTTCCCGGTATGTATGAGCGTACTGTCACCCTCAATTCCCTCGGGAAGACGTTCTCGTTGACCGGGTGGAAAATCGGGTGGGCCATAGCACCCCCGCATTTAACTTGGGGTGTAAGGCAAGCGCACTCGTACCTCACTTTCGCTACATCCACCCCAATGCAGCACGCTGCTGCCACTGCCCTGCGCGCACCCGACTCATATTACACCGAACTACGTAAGGATTACATGGCCAAAAAGGAAATTTTAGTGAAAGGGTTGAACGAGGCTGGATTTAAGGTGTTCTCGTCAAGCGGGACCTACTTCGTAATGGTAGACCACACCCCCTTTGGCCAAAAAGACGATGTCGCTTTTTGCGAATATCTCATCAAGGAAGTCGGTGTAGTAGCTATTCCAACTAGCGTTTTTTATCTGAACCCCGACGAGGGCAAGAACTTGGTGAGGTTCACCTTTTGCAAGGACGAGGGTACGCTAAATGCGGCCGTTCAACGCATGAAGGAAAAACTGAAAAGAATCTAGTAAAGTGTAGTAGTATTCCGTACTATTTTACTTCTAGCCATCGAAAAAGTCTACTTCATTTCATCATTTTTATAACTTTTACATTTGATGAAGGCGATAAATAATTGTTATTAATTGTTCTAGTCATTGCTTAGATGATGATGATGATGCTAGATTTTCTTCACCTTCGTCCATCGGTTTTGAATTTTACGTAATTGACCATTGTCGATGTGTAAATATATAACATGATCGGATAAAACTCGATGATGTGGATGGATAATGGTTTTGACTAATGACTTCGATTGATAAGTTGATCAAATTATTATGATATATGACAAAAACCAAATTGAAATCCATTTTGGGTTTTTGTTTTTGTTGCTACTAGTGTTTTAAGAGGTACCTTTTGTGAGGTCAGTTTGTTTTCCACGAGGAGATTATCATCAAATTAGTTTCATCCCGTTTTATTCGTTTAACATTATCGTACTCAGACTCAACAAGTGTATCAGACTTCAACATATAAGCTCGTGGTGAAGTGTCTTACGTGACCCTCGGTACGATATTTTATCCTAAAATGCACTTTTAAGAGTTACGGAGTAAGTCGGAAGGAGTATTATGCCGACAAATTCGTAGAGTAAAATTTACTTGTTTGGTATTTAGCTCTCGAGCACGCGTTGCATAGCTCTTGTACACAGTAGACGATCAATTATCTAAACTTGGTGTTGGGGGGTCGAATATCCGACTACGCTCACGAGTATAGAACGATAAGAATTAGAATGTTAGGATATCAAGGCCCAAGAGGCCCAATACACAGAAAAGGCCCAAGGGCCTAAAAAGTCTATAAATACTCCTTTGCAAGTAAGCGATCTTTCTCTCCCACTCTCTAAACCCTACTCTCTCACTATTATATTCATACATATACATACATATCGGAACTGACTTGGGCGTCGGAGGCTCTCCCCGGGGGGCAAACCCTCGGGTTCGAGGGTTGTTTTGTAGGTCCATCCATGGAGCAAGCCTACCCGGCCTAGCGACTACTACGTCATCCGAAGGCCCCAAGTTTACATCCGGATACAACATCACAAATAGCTTCGGGTCGTATCTACCCTGCGTATTTACGCCCGAAATAATTGGCGCCGTCTGTGGGGAAGAGATAAGTCCAACCCATGATACCCACAAAGCCGTTTAGAAGCTACCGGCTAAGTCCAAGCAATACAGCCAAAGAAATTTAACAAAATCCAAAATTATGAAAAATAACCCAACATGTGTGCAATGTCCACCGAGGACGTAGAGCAAGAGAAAAGAAAATTCAAGGGCATGATTATGTAGTGCTCAACAAGTGGTACTCCGTGGAAAAAGCAAATTAAACCCAACAAAGAGCAGCAGCATACCTGCGCAAGTTTAAAGGTCAAAGTACCAACTTGTTGGTCGAAGAAGGGATAAGCAGGCTGAATAAAAAGGAAGCCCACGATTTTTATTGGTGTAATAGAAGGGGCAAGGAAAACTGTCAAAGTAGGCGTGTGTTGGGTAACATGGGAAAGTTGAATATTTCTCATGATTATATGCTACTTTGTACCAAATTAAAGAGGAAGAAAAAATTGGGTATGGTTTATTATTATATTCAACCAAAAGTTTCATGAGTGAAACTTAAAAAAAAAAAAAAAAAAAAAAAAAAAAAAAAAAAAACCACGGAAGCTGTACGGTCCCAGGCCGGGCTGTCACCCCCGAGCGTATCCGAGTCTGACAAGCCGCCCAGCCAGAACCTGGGGACAAGAAGGATAAGGGGAGAACCCAAACACAAAGGTGAGGTCTCAAAATACAAGATACTCCGTAATAAGTAAAGGAAAAGCAGTTGAGGAGCAGGACAAAAGTCAAAGAAGTCCTTACCATGTACTACAATAATAATAATAAATAAATAATGCGAAGTACAAGGGAGGAGGAATCTAAGATGAAAACCAGAAGAAAAGACAAAGGAGAGAGCCAAAATACTCTCACCCATTATTATTATTATAATAATAATATAATAATAATAAATAATAATATAATAACAGTAATAATATTACTCCGTACAACACGAGTTGGGTGAAAGAAAAACAGAGCGAAAACAACACTTTAGTCAGCTGCGGGACCAAGGTGGCCGCCTACTACTCGGCCGCCGAGCTCAACATGACGCCCAGCCTTCACCGACCTCAGGCACACTGGAAATAGCACTACACTTAGTAGACTACTGTGAGAAACGCCTTAGCCGCAACACTTCGCGGCCGCCATGGTCAGCTCTCCCGGCCATACAGCTACCGGGGGCGGTTCAACCACCACTGAGGTACAAGGAGAGCTAGTATAGGAGTGAATGAAATAGAAAGACGGGAGTAAGAGAACGGAGAGGACAGAGCCGCGGCCGCCGACAAGGATGCCGTCAAGCCGACACCATCAGCTCGGCCACGATTAAAGGAAGAAGACCACGGTCTCACTACGGACGTCGTAGCCACGCTGCCACCGCCTGAAACAAAGCTCAGCCGCCCCGAACTTGGTCGTGGGTGACCCGCGGCTCCATCCTGAAAGCCACCTCGGCTCGGTAACCGTTTCATTTATTTATCTCACCGTTGGCCAAGCACCACCGTTGGCCAAGCACCACAGGGTACTACTACGAAACAAAGAATGAAGCAGAATAAGTTAACGGCTGTGGACCAAGCACTGCCTCACCGCCTCCACGCGACCACAGCCCCCACGGCCACCATACGCACGGCCAGAGAAGAGCCTCCGCGGCCACCCCACGTTAGTCGCGGCCTCGCATCACTCCAGCCACGGTCACCGCAAGTACGGCCTCGGCCACCGCCTGTACGGCCACCGCGGCCTCACCTTGTACGGCCACAACCTTTGACACGGTCCATAGCACCTCACGTGGAAGCAAATTGCAAATGAATGAAGTTTACAAATTAGTTACGGAGTGATATTTTATCCAAGAAATGCAGACACTATCAGGAAACAAAGGTCGTACAACGGCGGCGGGCTGACCCAATCACGGCCTTATCCACCGTGCACGGCCGCCGATACGGCCTAGGCCAGCAGCCTCGGCGAAGCAGCAAACGGTGCCGATCACCGACACCCGGCTAGCGGCCACCATGGCCCAGCAACCCCTCGTCCGGCGACTTCCCGGCCCACCGCGGCCTTCGACTCATCCGGCCACCTTTTGGGCGGCTAACTCATTTCATCCGGCCACCTTTCAGGCGGCCACATCATTTCACCCGGCCACTTTCCAGGCAGCCACCCAAGACCGCACGGCTAACATCATCCCAGCCACCGCTGGACGGCCGCCCATGTTAGCTGCCTCGGCTCGACTACCACGAGCCGGCCACCAGCTTCCAGCTGCCTCTGCCTGTCCGACCACGTCACCTCACCGCCACCGGTGGGGCGTCCACCTGTCCGACAGTATGCAGCCGCACGCGGCCACGGTCTGCAAGTTGCACGCGGAAAGATAAGTCCTACTTTTTCTACTTTTGCTAATGATTTTCGAGAATCACATGATGGCAATAGTGTTTCTAAACTGAAATAAGATGGTGATCCACGAAGTGTTGTACAGTATCTTACATCAGTGCTTTCTTACATGCTTTTCTAAGTCTCTGAATAGAGTGGACGGCTGTTTCTGTCTTGCTGTCATGCTTTCCTAGTTTATTAAGTCTAGAAGTATGACTAGCACTTTGCTTACGACACATGCCTACAATATTAATGAATTAATTGGATCATAAAGATGGCTAGAGACAAAAATTCTTATCAATCTTATCTTATGGAATTTTTCAGGAGTACGGAGAAAAATACGGATGACGAGAAAAATAAAGGATACACCCTTATGACGGCGAACGAGCCAATAGTCATCCACTCTCCACAATACTCACGAAAATGAGCTACAAAAAGCCGAAAGTCAGGAGCCAAATTATGCCCATCCCTTGTTTAGACGGCACGTCACACAAGAGATGGCCAGGGGGCAAGGAGGGGGGACTACCCCGAGAGCCCGAATAATCGTATTT